>JAWWEE010000069.1:2293769-2335789 GCA_035221455.1 Xenops minutus | reverse complement strand
TCCCTGGAGGTGTTTAAGATGGATGTGGCACTGAGAGCCATGACCTGGTAATCACAGCGGGGTTGGATCAAGGGTTGAACTTGATGATCTCGGAGGTCTTTTCCAACCCAGTTGATTCTGTGATTCTACCATTCCATACCTTGAAAGAGAGTCTGCAGAAGGACAAAGTCCAACCCTACCTCTGACCACGCTCTTGCTCAGCTCCCTGTCCTGGATGAAGCCTGCAAACATCTGTGTCTCCATGAAGAACTGCAGGAAGTGGCGCACGTTGCGCGATCCGTGGGATTTCCGGAAGGGCTCCCGCTGGAACTGCCTCTCCCCCTGCTCCGTGACCACCATGTGCAGGGAATAGTGCCCAACCAGCTCCACAAAGAACTGCACAAAGGCCTCAGACACCAGGGAGTTCAGGGTGCTGTCACCTGCCAGGGGACACAGAGAGATCCCCCATGGCTTTGGTCCTTCCTCTTCCAAAGGAGGAGCAGCTTTTTGAGCGGCCTCGCTTATCGGACTATGGAATCTCTGTGATGTCAAAGAAGTCACAGCAGGGACAGGTTCCATTCCAAAGCTCTTCTAGGAGTTAAACCAGCCAGAATTTCACCTGTCAGCTCAGAACCAGCTAATTTTAATTCTCTTAAGGAATTGGGCATTACAGAACACAAAGCCACTGGGAGACCAACTTTGTTCCTCCTCATGTGTATGGAAATACAAAATTTGACAATGCCATTTAATGCTTTTTAAAACTCTCACACTTCCTTAGGTGATGGATCATGTACAAATCAGTCCAGCTTTGAAAATGATCTGTCAGAGTACCTCCTAAAGTACAAAAACTTGCTACATTCTCAGTTTGGGAAAAAACATTGTCTCTGCCACTTAAGGAAAATCAAATAAAACTCAAAGCACAGGAACTGAAGCCCTTGGTCCAGGGAAAACTACAGCTCTGCACACACTGATTGTGCAAAGAGGAACAAGTGTCAGCACACCAAACCTCTCACACATTCACAGAAGGAAGATGTTCTCAGTGAGATCACAGGGAAACAGCTAAAATGCCGTTTCTTAATGTTTATTTTGCTCATTTTTATCCCAGCTCCACAGCAGCTGCAGAGACCTGCTAAGGGGAAAACACTTTTCCATAGGAAATTTGCCACAGAAGTACCTTGTGTGTCACTCTGCCCATGTGACAGGATTTCATTTCGTTCCTCCAAGACTTGTACAAGTGCAGCCTGGAGTTTATGAGGCAGGATCTCATCTTCATCTGACACCTAGACACAAAAATTGGCCAAGGAAGGATTTTTGTGTTATACCCCTCAGCAGCAGAACCAGGGAATAGATCAGAAATATCCAGAACATGCCTAAAGCAGCCAGAGGGGAGTTATTCTGGAGTATATCTTGGTGGAGACAATACATTTGTTTTGTAGCCACAGAAATGAAAAACATTTGCTCAGCACCCTCTAAATATGTTCTTTTAGTCACACACACAGCTGGCCAAGACAGAGCATGTGCTACAGCCACAACACAGACTCAGGCTTATCTCACCAGGGATAAAACACATAACAACATACAGCAAGTCTGTTGGGAAAACATGACAAGCCTCAACCCACAAAATTGGGGTTTTAAAAAAACCCCAATCCTTCAATACCTTTCTCCAGTTGCTGGCTGCAATGCAAAACAGGATAGTGAGGCAAGGCAAAGGAGAAGCAAAAAACCTCCTGAACTAGCAATAAACACCCCAGTGTATTTACAGGTCCTTGTCTGGTGATGCAGAAGGTGAGGCTCAGCAAAGAACCACAAGTGACCAGTGGTAATTTGTTCCCTAGATTATCACTCCTGGGAAAAGCAACAGCCCAAACCAACAAACACACCCCAGCCAGAGGAGAGAGGAAAAGGTGCTGTACAGAACAAGTAGAGCCAGAAAGCAGAGAATCTTAGTGATGCCCTTCACATAACAAACCAAGTGTCTGTTTTTCAATTCAGCTCAGACAAGCAGCATCTTTAGCTTTGCAGAGCTCTCCACCTCAGTCTTACTGCAAGGATTTGTAAGCCTGTTCCCTTCTCTGTTGGTCCAAAAGCATTATAAGATATTTCTTCAGCCACTGGAATTTACAGACAAACTCCAGCTTTTCCTGATTCCTTGTTTTTATTTTCCTTCATTGATGCCTTTCCCTGGCATGAGTGACACTGGTGCTGTTATTTCACTCACCTCTTGCAAGAATTTGTCAGCACAAAGATCAACAATGAGAACCTGAGGAAAGATGTAGGAAACACATTGACTCATAACCAGGTATTTTGCTGTACAGAAAACAGAAACCCCCATTTTTTTTAAAATTTGGTTTTTAAAGCCCTGTCACACACAAAGCACAAGTTTGGCATAACTACAGCCTGTTTCTAAGAACAGTGAATACTCCTATCCCCAAGAACAGTGGATATTCCTGTTTTTAAGAACAATGAATATTATTAATGTTTGATAACTCTGGAACACCCTGACCTGCGTCTGGCAAGTTCACCAACTACATCAAAAAACTTTGAGATTACACTAAAACAGAACCCAGAGATTATCCCAGAGGGCTCAACCTCATCCCACTGACAGTGTCCCTCACCCTTCTCACCTCTTCTATGGGCAGGTCCTGGAGCTGTGGTAAGGAGCAGGAGAGAATGCCAATTAGGAATGGGGTCGGAGAGCACACGATATCAATCATAGAAGCTGGCAGGACTGGGATGTAGGTGTGCTGCCAGGTGAAGGGGTAAAGAGTTGCAACTGCAGCGTGGCCACACTTAGACAGAGTGCTGGAAAGGTGAGAGAGGCACAGGGTGCATTGTCAGTGTCTCCTCAGGTCTCAGCTACAGCCACAGGTTAGAGATGCTCCAGGAAAGGGTTGCTCCTGTACAGGGTGTGTGCAGCAGCAGAAGCCCCATGCACCCACTTTTAAAGTCAGCTCTGGGGAGCTAAAACAGCACCAACCCAGGCTCAAGAGGTAAATTAACACATTTCCTCTTGTGCAAACAGCACACTCCAAATTCTAAGCACACACGTGTCATGTGGCAAGTGCAAAAGCTTCTCAAAAGTAATTCATTAAAACCAGTGAGACAAGCTTGCTCATGGAACAGCCCCAAAGAAAATAGGAGAAATACTGGTATCCAGTAACAGCATCCCTCAGAAAGAACTACTCAGAAGTCATTTATTACCTCAGGTTGTCAGCCACAAAGATGACCCTCCTTTCCAGCAGGAGAGAGGCAAAGACCCGAATGGTGTGGGAGACGCTGAGACACTGGAAGAGGCACTCGAAGTCGACGTGCTCGAGCCGAGAGTCCAAGGGGCGGCAGAGCTCCATCACCTGAGGGGGACAGGGGCATGGAGGGCTGGGGGGCACGGAGCTGGTGGTCCCTCAGCCTGGCCAAGAGGGGCTGCAGCTTCCTCAGGAGGGGTAGCACCGATCTCTGCTCTGTGTGAGCAAGGGCAGGACCCAGGGAATGGCCTGGAGTTGTCTCAGAGAGGGTTAGGTTGGATATCAAGGAAAAGCTCTTCCCCCAGAGGGTGGTGGGCACTGAGCAGGCTCCCCAGGGCAGTGAGCACAGCCCCAAGGCTGCCAGAGCTCCAGGAGGGTTTGGACAAGGCTCAGGGACAGGGTGGGATCGTTGGGGTGTCTCTGCAGGGCCAGGAGCTGAACTGGATGATCCTTGTGGGTCCCTTCCAGCTGAGGATATTCCATGATCCTAAGAGGAATCCCATGGCCCAGGCTGGTGTAGCACAGAGAACTCCCCAGCAGCTCTTGGTTAAAAAGCAGGGAATCACTCCCACAGCAGCTGATTCCACATGAGAAAGATGGTTTCTGTAACAACCTCCCTTCCAGCTTCAGGGCATTGTCCTGAGCCTAATTACTGACAGGCAGCACCACTGCAGGGCCCTCAGCAAAGAGTGTCTGTGCCCAGAGACCCCACTGAGACAGGGAAGCTCACCCTGACCCCTGTTACCTCATCTCCTGCTCCTGGCAGGAAACTCCTGACGGTGATGGTGCGTCCTGGAGCAGGGAAAGGTGCCTCCATGACACTGCGCATGAATGGGTGCACCAGCGCTGGGGACATCTCCCTCCTCTTCTCCACCTCATCCAAAATCTGCAAGAGAACACATGGGGCACTGCTTCACTGCTGCTGGGGAGCCAGAGCAGGGGAGAGCCTCTCCTAGAGCATCCTGGGCCACAGGGAAGCTCTTCCCCCTCGTTTGGGACTCCTGTGAAAACCCCTTTCAAATGTCCGGACAATCAAACAGGAACAGCAAGCACAACTCTCAGTTCTCCAGTCTCCTGCTACTGGAAGGAAATGCCTTGTATGCAGCAATCAAATTCTCATTATTAAGAGGAGCAACACTCCCTCCACTCCCTAAGAAACCTTCCTGGAGCACTGCTGTAGAAACTGCTCCAACAATCAGAATCAGCTTTCAGCAAAGTTCACCCCTGCATTCTTCTGCCCTCTGACCTGCAGCAGCTTTCCCCAGCCTTCACCTCTTCACCTCCCCTCCTCGTGGTGCTGCAAGAAACAAAGTGAGATCCACACCCCTCCTAAACTGATTTTCCATTTCCAAGCCGTGGAAGAAGAGAATGAAGGGGCACCCTCAGCAATACCAGGTATCAGAAGCTGCTTCCTGGCTGCAACTGCTGAAGGATCTGTGTGTTGGCTCATAAGTCTCTGCACCAGCATCGTGTTACTTCCCCCCTCAAAGCAAAGGCAGTCAGAAACCCCCAGTCCCATAGGATGAGCTGCAATCACTAAGCAATTCCAGGCCTGACAGAAGCACCCAGTTACCTCCTGGAGCCTGCAGGCTGGCAGAGGCTCAGGTCAGGGGCTGTGCCCAGCTCACCTTGGAGAAGAGGTTGAAGCAGCCCAGGCGGCTCACGATGCAATAAACCTCGGGCAGGCGCTTCCCTTTCCCTTCTGGCTGAAAGGCAACAGCAACAGTTCTGCTGAGAACAGGGGTGCAATGAACAGCCTGCACTGCAGCTGATCTGCACAATTCTTTCTGCTGCACTTCCCTCTACACTTCTGATTTGAAAGATTCCTGAGGAATGCCCAGTTCTGGGAGCTGTGGAGGTTTTTTCTCCCCATTTCACTCTTCTGGGTATCATCACGACATTATGCATTTCAAAGGGCTGGGGATCTCCCCAGCAGCACAGGCTGCATAACCCCCATGGGAACCCACCCCTGGCCCATGTCCTGCAGCTGGCAGTGCCTGCTGTGCTCTCCAGCCCACACCCAGACCCTTACCAGGAGCTTCTTGCAGTAGCCAAACCAGCGGCTGCCGTCCTCACCCGTCAGCACGAAGGAGAACGTTTCACTGGGGAACCAAAGGGCAGCCAGGGTTAAACTCATCACTCAGCCCACAGCAGACACTGACACAGCACCCAAAGTAAAGCCAACCTCCTTCTGGTCATGCTGAGGATCCCTGGCTGGGGATAGCAAGGACTTCAGGCTCTGTTCAGGGTAAAAACCTTGCACTCTGTGGGCTCTCACTGAGCTATTCCAGGTCTGCTCCTTCCCAGCTGCTTCTCCATTCAGCCAGAGGAGCAGCAGAAACACTTCCAGCCCCAGCAGCTGGTTTTGGACAGATGTCACAAAGTCCCTTATTGTAAAGACAGTGCTTGGACAGAAGCAGAACTCTGAGCCCACCTCCCCTTCCCCTGCCCAGGGGGTTCAGCCTTTCCCATTCCCCTGGCCCTGGCTGCAGTTCCTCTGGCACACCCCAAAGCTTTCAGCAAGGCCTGTTTCAGGCACAAGTATTCACAACCAAGCCTTTACCTTTTAAGGTCTGATGCAGGAAACCAGTCTTTGGGGTCTGGAAAGCAGAATTTAGGAATGACCTTCAGCCTTTCTTCAGTATCCTTGGACTGTCTGAAGGGATGTTCAGGCTGGAGGGGTAACACAAGCATTTGAAGTCACTGAAGTTGGGGCACAGCTGCAGCATTGAAAACAACAGAGAAAGCATCTTCCTGACACTTCCAAATGCTGATCCATCAGATAGCTAATGCACAGGTACAGGAGAATATATTCTGACTGTAACAGATTCACAGTTCCCTCTTGCATTTTTCCTGCTTATTGGACCTTTGTAAAATGAACCAGCTGGTTTTGGTAAAAATGGAGGAAGAATTTAGCACTCGAGTTCATTGGGGAATGAAGCCAGAACTGACCCCCTAAATGATGGCTGTGCCAGTCTGGCTTGGTTCTGTCCCCAGGAAATTTGAAAGCACTACTAGAAAGAGGAATGTGTCCATCCTGGGACGTGCAGATTACTCACAACTCAAGTGTGAAAACAGTGTCTCTGAATCACACATTCCAGCCACACCACGTGTGGGTCCAAATCAAACCCCTCAAAGACTACAGGACAACTTTCCATGCTCAAAACTGCCCAGAAAGGGCAAAAGGGAGGTGTTCAAATAAGAGAGATCACATTGAAGTAGGAAATGCCCCCGAGGAGTGGAATGTTTATTGCATAAAGCTGGTTTTAGACACTCAGCATGCCCAGGCTATTCCAGTGTCCCAAGCTGTGACAGCACGAAGGAGTGTTAGGAAAACAGAACAGCATTTTCACAGAGTAACAGTTGTACAAAAGCTTTGATGTCCTTGGGCACACAGCCCAAAGAAGAGGGTGACAGCAGATTACTTGGAAGCAAGGCTAATATTAGAAGGGAGGCAAACCTGTAATCAGAACACCTCCATAATTACTTGGCAATCTTTCCTGCAAAATCCCAACACGACAGACTGTCCCATCATAAGTCACTCATGCAAACACTTCAATTTGAGCAGAAAATAAATAAATACTGAGAAGATAATTTATTGTGTCAGTGCACTTATAAAAGGCAGCAAAGAGCCACATGGCAGAGCTGGGTTGTGTGCTGGGGCAGCAGGAGGGGAACCCTGCAGTGCCCTTCCCAAAGGCAATGCACACCCTAAAGTCTGCACTTTTAGCAGATATTATTTGTGAAGGTTCAGTTTTACCCACTAAACTAACCCTGTGCACCCTTTCTGGCTGCAATTCCTTACTCATCTCGTGAATCCAGTGTTTATACATTTAAGACTTTGGAGTTATCTGCAAATAAATCCTTTAGGCAGCTGCAAATGGGGCACTGTGGGTCCTGCTGGGGTGCCACAGAACCCCCCTCAAGGAATCTCCTTCTCTATTCATGCAGATTCCTTAACACCTCTGGCTTTCTCCTGAAAGCACAGCCAGAATTCCTAGCTCTGTTCTGGTGTCAGTGGAAGGCAGCAGGTACAAGCCTAGACAGTGACAGCTGAATATTCATCTCAATCTGGAACCACAGAAGCATCCAGGCTCCATCTCAGCTCCACAGCCATGCACACTGAGCCATAATTCAGAGCCACACACTGATTTTGTCACCCTTTTGGGCTGAACAGCTTGTTTCAAATGGCTTGTTCTATCTACAGCACTTGAACTTCCACAGCTCTCCCCTGTTTTGGGGGTTTGCTACACACAGCTTTGCCTTTTTATTGTTATTTTTTTCATAATAATTTAAATAAGCATAAAAAGTCCTGGGATTCCTGGGCACCATCAGTGAAATTGCTTCACTCCTTGTTTATAAATCAGACTACCAGGATGAGACCCTGCCAGGATGAGACCCTGCCCTCACCTGCCTCAGCAGGTATCACAATCCTGTGTGGATTTATATTTCCAGGGAATTTTAATTAAGTAGGAGCCTTCCTAGTTCCAAAAAGGACAATAAACTCATCATCAAGAAAAATATTCAACAACCAACCTAGGTGTGTAACAGAGCAAAGTGCTCCCTGTTCCACTCTGTATCCTGCCCAGTGGAGTCTGGGATGGTTTTGAGGGCAGGTTTCCATGCAGCTCCTACCTTGCTGGGAAACTGCTGGATGATGTGTGGTGTGTAGGTCACCTCAGATGCCTTCTTGTGCAGGGACACCACCACAAACAGCTCGAAGAGCCGCTGCTCCTGGAGTTCTATGAGATCCCTCTCCAAGGTCTGGTAGTGTGGGTTCCTCTTGGAGGCCTGAACCTGCCCCGGGCACCTGCGGTGACCTGGAGAGAGGAATAAATCCCAAATCAGCCTGTGGCTGTCCCTGCCACACACCTGAAGGTCACACAAGAGGATTTGTCACTGTCTTTAGAGGGGGAAAAGAGATGGGTGAATTTGCCTGACATCCCTCTGCGGGACACCTGAGTCAGCTCCTCCTCTCCCAGGTGACAAGTGACAGGATGGGAGGAAAAATCTCATCACAGGAAGGGTTGTGAAGCATTGGAAGGGCTGTCCATGGAATCACCATCCCTAGAGGTGTTCCAAAAACGGGTGGAAGTGGCATTGAGGACTTGGTTTAGTGGTGGTGCTGGGTTGATAACCTTAGAGGTGTTTTCCAGCCTTAATCCCATGAGTGAGACAGGGAGCATTGGCCTTGCAGCAGCTCTGCAAATGCCTCCTCACCAATATCCAGCACAGCCTGCTGCCCTGCTGTTCTTTCCATGCACCTTGGAGTGACAGGCAGTGACTCTGAAGCAGCACTGGCACCTCAAGAGGGGTAGGGCCACTTTCCTGGCCAAGAAACCTGCAGGCTGGGATGTCCTGACAGGCAGCACAGACTCACAAGCACAGGCATGGCACTCTGACGTCAGGAATTCCTGGGGCCCAGGCACTGTGACACATTCTAGACACTTTCAAACAGCTCTGAAAGCAGGCAGTGGCTCAGTCCCTGTATTTCTGCAGAGATTTTCACTCTCTATTACTCTCCTTAACATAAAGAAGTGGAACTTCACTATTCATTCCAAGTTTTGTGTTTCCCTCCAAATAAATGCAACACCTAAGCTGATTTACAGAATCCCAGGATGGTTTGGGTTGGGAGGGACCTTAAAGTTCATCCCATCCCACCCCCTGCCATGAGCAGGGACACCTTCCACTAGCCCAGGTTGCTCCAACCTGGCCTTGGATACTTCCAGGGATGGGGCAGCCACAGCTCCTCTGGGCAACCTGTGCCAGCTAAAACCACATCAGCTGAAATCAAGGAGTTGTTTCAAGTCTGTAATTTGGCTCTGTGATCAAACTCAGGACTGTGGAACCAGACAAATAGCCAAGTGATTTCTCCCCAGAGGAAAGAGCATTTCCCAGCATTATATAAAACAGAACCAAGGGAAGGAATTAGGGGGGAAATAACCTCATACGTTGGCAGAAAAGTATTATTAATATTTTAGTTGTGTGACTCCATCAACCCAGAAATTAATCTGCTTCTGGCAACGGGCAGATTAATGACATTAAACCTCAGGGGCTCAGGAGAAGTGGCAGAAATAAAGGTTGGTTTGCCTTGGCCATGCAGCCCCTGAGAGGTCCCCTTTCTGTGTCTCAGCAAAAGCCACCACTACCCAGTGTGCTCATCCCAGGAGAGCCTCAGCCAAGGGAGCAGGGCCAGCCCCTGTGATTCACTCACTTTTTGGCTGATTTTCCGTATCGCTTTCATTCCCGCTGGTTTCACCTGAAACACACAGAGTTTTCACTCATTAGCCATGCAGAAGGAAGATGGGCAACACCCAGAATTGGGAAAGAGACTCATCACATCAACATCCCTCAGGGCTGCCCACCAAGCCTGCCCAGAGCACCAGTAAAGGGCAGCTGGTGCTGCCAAATGTGGGACAGGAGTAAATCTCAAAGAACAGAGAGAGCTGCTGTCCAGTCACTGCTGTCAGTAAATGGCCTGGAGGGCACCTGAACTCAGGCAAAGAGCAGAAACCAGGGGGTTCTTTGATGCTGCCATAAAACTTTGCAGAATATATTCCAAATAAAGGCCACGCTGTGGCTACAAAATAGAATCTAACTTCGGAGGCACACAAGAAATGAGTGGAGCAGTTCTTGTGCCAAGTGGCTGGCTGAGGAATTCTTGGCTTTAGGTTAGTGGTTTTTTGGAAAAGCACTTTTATCCAGTAGCTCAGCTCTTCGGGTTCAGAATCTTCCACTTGGGACAGTGTTAAACTTGTGTTAGGCAAGTGTTGCCAAGCCCAGCTAGGCTGAAAGCTCAATTCCAGCTGCAAGGGTCCTGGCACTGCAGGGTCAGCCCAGCATGAGGTGGTGTTGCCAGGCCAGGGGGCACAGGAACTGTGTCACCCCAGAGGTTTCCAGCACAGACAGTGGTGCTGGAGACCCTGGTACCTTTCACTGGAGGTGCTTCTCTCCCAGCAGGACTGAGCAGCTTCACCTTCTTCTTTCCACGTTTGGAGTCAAAGATCTCCTGGATTTTCAGGACCAGCTGAAATCCAAAACAGAAGCAGAGGTTAATGTGGGGCTCCAGAAAAGGGCCTGGGTGCCAACAGGATGGCATCATCCAGCACCACAGCACTTGGGAAGAGCTGCCCAAATCCTGCCAGGAACCCTGGCTCTGAGGCTGGAGCACTTCCAGCCCAGCTCACTGGATCCTGCACGAGCACACATTTCTGCTGTTGGCACAACTCAAAGCTGAGCCCAAACTGTGCAACACTCTGGAAATTGTCACACTTGCCTTCCCAAACAGACAGAAGTGACAAATGGGCTGGCATCAGATCTCCAGCTTCTATTAAAACCCAACTGCAGAGGCACTTGCAAGAGCATCTTACAAACCCTCCACCACAGAGGACTCAGAATTCCACATGCTCTCCAGCATCCCAATTCTTTCCAAGCCCAGAAAGAGCAGGGCTCTCTCAGTGTCTTGGAGCCTGGTTTTGGGGTTGTTTTTTAAGTTTCCTGCTGTAGTTTGACATCAGCTGGAGGAAGTTTCCCAAAGCACAGGTCAGGCACAGAACAAGGCTGCTGTAAACACACTCCTTGTTAAAATGAAAGAATTATGAATTTGGAGAAACCTGGGCTAGTGGGAAGTGTCCCTGTCTATGGCAGGGGGTGGAATGGGATGAGCTTTTGGATCCTTTCCCCCCAAACCACCCTGGGATTCTGTGATTTTTGCACAGGTGAAGACAGAGAGTGGGACATGCTAATGGCTCTGTGCTGCAGGGACACCACAGACCTGAGCCCCTGGAAGAAAAAAGTTGGGAAAAAGCAGAAAAAAATCAGGCTCAGCCACAGCCATGAAAGAAGGGTCAGCATTTAGCCACTCCAAACATCACAGGCGGCTTTCCCTTCATGTGAAGAAGGATTTTCACTAAATACAGGGAGCAGGTCAAGTTCATTCTTGCCTCAAGTTAACAATTCATTAAACTGAATGCAGGAGGGTGGGGCCCAGCCATTTGTCACCACAAATACTGCATAAAAATGAAGATATTCAAGAGAACCTGTTTGTCAGCTCAAGCCTTTATCCCCAGCTCAGCAAAGGAGGCTTAGGCTCTCCTTTTCCAATGGATTTCTCCCTATTTTTGCCTCAGCCAGTCCTCCCAGCATGAGGAGGCTGCAAGGAACAAACAGCCCACAGCAGAAGGCAGTGCTTCTCCTGCCAAATCTGCCTTCTTTCCCTTTTCATCCAGCCCTACCTAGAGGAGGATCTTCACTTCTGTTCTGATTTTTGTGCAGCTGAGTCACCAGGACAAGATCCTGGGTGTGTTTAGGGCAGCCATGTGTTTCTTAAGCAGAAAGTAGGTTTTTTTCTTTTTAAACTCCAGTCTTTTTTATAATCTCTCAAGCAATCTTGGCTCAATTCCTCATGAACAGAATCAAGAGCTCTTCCTGCATGTGAATTGTTCCCAGATTTTTGGAATAGGTTTGCTTTTGGAGAATGTTTTCTTTTCCTTCTCCAAAGGAAAGATACTCTCCATCACAGCATTTTAATAATTTTGCCATCTCCTTCCTGATTTTCCAGACCTACAGTTTGTTAAAAGCACAGACAGAAGTTACTTGATACTCCAAAATACTTCAAAAGGTTTGAAAAATCCAAGTCTACCTCACAGTCTTGTGCAATCTGAGCAAATACACATGATTTTCACAAGAGATAAAGCCCTGCAGAAGTGAAATGATTTTACCATGGCAAAATTAAGTCCTTGCCAGCTGGGATTTGAGTCCCATGCACAAAGTGCCACCACAGTGGTAGCTCCAGTTCTTCTACAGCACATTTTATCACCAAGGGACATGAGCTGGTAACCAATCCAAGGATCTAGAAAGATTCCCAAGGTATCAAATGAGAACTACAACAGTCCTTTAAAAGCCTTTCTCAGTCCTCTGGCCTTTGCAGCCACACAGCAGGGACAGGCCAGAGGGGACAACTGCCTGAAGGCTGTGTGAAATGCACTGATCCCTAAGAGCTGCTCTTCACCTTTAGACTATGAAACAGCCATTCCTGATGCCAAGCCAAGAACTCCAAGCCAACATGTCCAGAGCCATCCAATAACTCAGGAGCTGCAGTGAGAACTTCAGGATGAGTCTGGGAAGTCCCTGGGAGCAGGGGACACACATACACAGCGGTACAGAGCTGTCCCTTCAGCTCAGGGAGCACAAAACCAGCACCATTACACTCCATGCAAACACTGGGAACAAGGCTTAAATAACAAAGCAGAAGGAAGAGCTTGCATTCACACACAGCCTTGACTTCCAGGACTTTCCACCAAGTACTGTTGGCCATCAAATCCCCCCCTGTCCCAGCTAGAACTGGCCCTCTGATCCCCAAAAACACGTGCCCTGCTCCTTGGAGAGGGAATGGTTTGAGCAGGTCCTATGTCCACACACACAACCTCATGACCACTCTCCAAGCCCTTACAAAGCAGCCAGAGTTTGAACTGCCATGCAAGAAGTGACATCTCACACTTCAGCCTCACCCAGGGCAGGTTCTTCCTCCTGCTGGCAGCCTCCACTGCTCGGAAGAGCTTCCACTCAGACAAGGTGACAGGCAGAGAGGTGTCCTTCACCACCTTCCCCTGGAAACTTGGCTGGCAGGGCTTCGGCTCAAGTGTCTTGCGGCTGAGGAAGGGAGGTTTGGGGGGAGGCTGGAAAACAATCAGAAGAGATGGTTAAGCATCAGAGCAAGCTTTGGTCCCAGCTCAGAGGCAAAGCAGGCAGATTACAGATGGTAAATCTGCCCTACCAAGCTCTCCAGGTCATCAATGCTCTCTTCTTCCTGTTCTTTCGCCCCTCAACTGCCCCTGACATGGCTCTTCATTATTCCCATTATATATACTTTACATTCGTAACAAACAACAAAAAATAAGGAAAATCAGTGTCTTGCAGTGGGGAATGTGGGGCTGGGGGTGACCCTTGTGAGGATGACCCTGTAACACCTGACAATTTAACCCCCTCACCCTACCTTGGGAGCCCTGCTGATGCTCCGGGGAGGGGGCAGCTTCCAGACAGATGGGACCTTCCAGAGGGGCAAGGGCAGTGCTCCAATATCCTCATAAGGGTTCTCTTTTGCAGGACCTGGAAAAAGCAGTGGATGGGGGATTTACAAAAGGAGATAAAGCCATGTGTTCCTGCAAGGAATATTAGTGGGGAGAGTGTGAAGTTATGTGCCAAGCTTTAACAGGGTCTGAGAGACCCATTTTGAGATGGGTTTCCACCACTCCAAGATCCTTCTAACCCACTGCCATCAACGTGGCAAACTGGCCAAAACAAAGCACTTGTAGCCCTGCAGAGAAAGCAGTTCTACTGCAAAGCAGCTCATCTGGCAGTGTTCACTCTGATCTCTGAGCAGCAACTCAAGCAAAGCATCCAAGGAGCTAATAAAGACACCAGTTTAGCACAGGTCAAGCCCAGAGACCTTCCAGGACATCTGAGATCAGGCTGTTCACGTGCAGGGAGTTACTAACACCAACAAACGACCCCAGAGGGGGAAGAACTACAAAAGCCACAGAGCTGGAAAGGGCTTCGATGCATCCTCATCTTCACTCCTCCCACCCCAGCAGCACTGCAACCCTGAAACCAAGTGAGGGCATCCCCCAGAAGCACAGGCACATACAGATAATGTCCTCGTAGATGTTGTCTTCTGACTGTGTGTAGACCAGCCTGGATCCTGCAGTGCCATTTGTCTCCTCCCGAAGTCTGGGCGAGCTGGTGGCTGCCCTCCGGTTGCGGAAGCCCTGGATGTCCTCAAACTCAAAAGATTTCCTAGAGGAAAACCAGTGGAACTTCTTCTAAAGGCACCTGCCTGTGCCAGTGAGCTGCTGCCTCCCATCCACAGTGGACACAAAGGATGGTTGTCCCTGGGGCCATCCAGCCCGTGGATGGCCCACTCTGGACCCTGATTTCCAAGGGTTGGGGTTTAACCCCTCAGCCCCACACAGCCGCTCCGTGGGATAGGGGAGAGAATCAAGGGGTAAAAGTGAGAAATCACATGCAAGGGTCAAAGTTTAAAAGTTTAAAAGGCAAAGCAAAGGCTGCACAGGCAAGCAAAGCAAAACCAGGGATTCATTCCCTATTTCCCAAGGCAGGCAGGTGTTCAACAGCTCCAGGAGAGCAAGGCTCCATCATATGCAACACTGACAGACACCATCACTCCAAATGTCTCCTCCTTTCCTTCTTCTTCCCCCAATTTTTATGCTGAGCACAACATCACATGGTCTGGAACATCCCTTGGGTCACCTGGGGTCAGCTGTCCCCTCTGTGTCCTCTCCCAACTCTGGGTAAGCACAGCTCAGCAGTGACTGACACACTGCTGTGTTATCAGTATTTTCATCACAAACCCAAAACACAGCACCACACAAGCTGCTATGAAGAAAATGAACTCAACCCCAGCCAAAACCAGCACACCGAGTGAGCCCTACTCACTTACTCTGGGGGATTTTTAAGGTAAAAAAGGACTTGGAGGCTCCATGGCCAAACACACTCCAGGCGAGTCCCATCCTGTCAGAGGCAAGAACCCAAAACATGTTTTGCAGACAAACAGCAGCACTGCTTTCTACTGGCCCTCTCCTACTCATGCATTTGTGAGTTGGCATTTTCCTGCCATTCCAAAATCATGGCACAGAGGTCACGGAGGAGCTGGCAGGGATTTAGCCCATTGTCACAAAGTTTGGGGTGTTGCTGCACGCTCTGCCACAGTGAAAGCTTTCAGGACCTCAAGCCACATCTGTGCTGACAATGTGCACACAGCTGCCCCAGTGCTGGAAGCAGAACTTGCATCAACCTACCTCAGATGTTGTTTTACACACGGGAAAGAGGGAAAACCAGCCCAACCTACTGCAACAGGGGTTACCCAAACTCTTCAGCTTTAAGCAACAAGATCCTTCACTGCCAGGAAAGCCAAACACTCCACAGCCACAGTGAACCAAGAGAAAGCTACTCTGCAATACACAAATGGCAGCTGAGGGCAGGCTCAGAGCAAAGCAGCAGGCAGGGAGCAGGCAGATCTCTCCCTGGGGCCAGCCTGTTATCACTCCACAAGGTGTGGGGCTGACACCCTGTGTGGAGCCTGCAGCCTTTTTTCAAGATTATCAGCAGCAAAAGCAGTGCACACAAAGTGCTGGAAATGGGCTACTTTCATCCAGGAATATCCTCTCCCCATCAGCAGAGGCATCATCAGTAGCAGCAGCTCCACAAGGGTATCATGGCAAGCAAGATGCTTAAAGCCTATGGAGAAACTGATGGAAGGAAACACGTTTCAGACAGGAGAGGGGATTTATGTACCTCTGGGCTCTCCCTCTGATCCTCCTGCTCTCTATTTTCTTCTCAGGATTGTTGGAGGATGGTACCAGATCCCTTCCACACTGCTTTTGCAGGGGAACTTCCCTGGCAGCACTGGCATCTCTGCAACTCCCAGCACCCTTTTCTTCCAGATAGCGGAAAGTCCTGCGGGGTTTGGGTGGTGGGACAGGAACTGGCTCCTCCTCTTGGCCCTCAACCTCAGAGTAAATGTTTCTCAAGCTCCTCTCTGCCCTGCAGAGAGAGTCCACTCCTTTGATTTTCAGTTCTCTTTCCGTGGAGCCAGAGCTCCCTCGCTCCCTGGGAAGGTCCAAGGGAACAGCAGGGGCTTTGCCAGGCAGAAGGGCATCTGCTCTCCTCCACAGAGCCTGTGAGGTATAGAAGTTCCCCGGGGGCAGCGCCACCCCTGGGTCCAGCAAGCCCGTTTGCCCCTGCCTTTTTTCCTTGGCTTGGGCAGCTGGGCCACCACAGTCACCAGTGTGCGAGCAGCTCCGTGCATCTTCCCTGAAGTCCAACCCCAGGCTCTTTGGATCCTTGGCCCCGGCCTTCCTGCCCCTCACGTTGGGTGCAGCACTGCAGCTGGCATCATACCTCACCCCAAAGTCTCTCGGCTGCTGCCTCTCCTTGCCGGGGCAGCCCCGTGTCCTGCCCTCCCACTGGGAGATCTTCTGCTTGATGTTGCGGCAGTGGCTGCGGGAGAGGGTCTGCAGGGCCGAGCGGGAGAAGCTGCTGTCCCCAGAGCCCGCTGGGTGCATGGCAGGTGCCACTGTGCTCACCAGCACCCCATGCCCAGCCCGGGCCAGGTGCCCCCCTGGCCTGCAGGCATCCAGCTGGCACGAGATCCACAGCACCCAGAGGTGTCGGCGCCGCCGCCTCCTCGCACGACCTGGGGACGAGAAAAGGGGACAAGAGCCGTCAGCTGAGCTCCAGCAGAGACCTTCAGAACTTCCAGCTGCTCCCTGGCAAGTGCTGGAGAACATTCCAGCCCAAATCACATGTTCAGGACGGGCTTCGCTTCCAGGGCGCGCTCCCCACAAAGCCTGTTTGTGCAGCACGCCGTTGGGAGGGTTGATGAAAGGAAGTTGAGGCCCCACCGGCTAAAAACAACAAACAAAACAGCACAACAGGAACAAAACACAAGTCAGGGATCCCAAGGGGGCCAAACTCAAGGAAATTATTTCATGGCAGAGGAACACAGCAGCATGGACCTGAGCCAGCCCCATCAGCTCCTCCTGATGTTGTGCACTGCTCAGAGCCCAAGCCCTGCTGCACTGTGAGCTCTCCAGGCAGCAGGGACACAGCAGGACACGGGACACCACCTCCACAGAAAGGGAACCACATCTGCTCCTCCAGAGAGGTGGCAGCAGCAGGACACTGCTGCTTCCCACAGGGAGAGAACAGCTGGGATGGCTGGAGAAGAGCCTGACCCTGGAGGAGTGCATCCTCCTCCCACAACTGCTCTCCTGCTGCACCACACAAGTAAAAACCTGCCTGATGTTCTGTTTGTCAACACCTGACCTAAATTTGCCATCAGAGAGATGGGAAGGCAGTGGTGCCCAGCCTGTGGATTGCAGCCAGGGAAGGTTTAGCAAGCAGGAGAAACTGGTTGAATTCTCATGCTCAAGAGAAAAATCACCCTGCATTAAGATCAGCAGAGGAGAAGGAATGCTAAAGGAACACTCTGGCTTCTTCTACCCGAGCAGAGCCTGCACAAACAGGAGCTGTGCTGGCTGAGACTATCCCAATGTCTAATCCAGAGGATACAGCAAATGTCCTCCAGATACTCCAGCAAGGTGAAGCCACCAGGGAGAACTGGTGTGGCTGTACAGACCCAGCACCTGCAGGTCCAGTATAGCCTCAGTAGACATTTCATGTGTGGAATCCTCAGCCTCAGAGCCCTTTGGCTCTGCCTGGAGCTCACAAGTCATCCCCAACGTTCTCAGATATGCCAGCCTGGTTTAAAACTCATCCTGGACAGAAGACAGCAGCCCGTGGGCTCTAACAAGCTCTGCTCCTCCCTTTCTCTGGGCAACTGTCCCATCTCAGAAGTTCCAACCCTCCAGGCCTGTTTAGTGTTCTCCATTTGTATTAGGAGACAAGAGCTCAGCAAAGCTGGGCTCAGGCCAGGGTGCCAAGCCTGGCCATGCTGGCCTTGGTGACATTCCCCTGCAACAGGCAGAACCAGCAGCAGGCAGTCCCCATTCCACACAGGCGCATCTCTGCAGACAGCAACCCAGACTCACTCCGCGTGGGAACAGGGGCCAAAGTCACACCAAGCCTGTGCTCAGGCTCCACCTGACAGACCCAGCCAGCTGCCACTGCCACACACGTGTCCTCCAAAGCTGCTGTGACAACACCCAGCCTGCACTGACTCACCAGAGCCAAGGATGAGCAGCAAACCAGGCTGGGACACAGAGGACCTTAAACCTGCCTGACAAGGGTTCATGCCCCACGCACCAGGCTGGGTGTGGAGAGCCCCCATCAGAGCACAGACCCGCATCCTTCCCACTGCTGGCACCACACCCCGAATCCCAGGGCTCCAGTGCTGCCCTGGCATTCCTGATCTGCTTGGCAGAGGCATTTTTGGTGTGATTAAAAGCAAAGCACCAGCCTTGGTACATCTACTTGTAATCACTAGTGAGAAAGCTCATTGCTGAAGGACTTCCCAGGGCAGGGGATGGTTTGGGCACCCCTGGCACCAAGCCTTGGCTCTCTGAAGCACTTTCACCCTCCCCCAGAGCAGCACTGTGGGGAAGCAGCTCCCACAGCGTGGGTTCCTGTGGTCTGGCATTGTCACCACCCTGTCCCAGACAGCTGCCAGGAACTCTCCCACTCAGCAGTGAATGGGATAAACCTGGACAATCTGGGGATATTTGCTCCATCATCAGCATTCCAGCCTGTCCTCAACGTTTCCGTAGCCAGGCCACTGTGAGACCCCCTTCCCCCAGGGCAGCCAGGGGCCCCTGCCCTCTCCTAAAAATAGGCATTGCTGCCAAAACATCCTGAGCCACAGCAGACCATCCTTCCTCCATGCTGCCTGCACAGCCCTGATTAGCAGACAGGAAAGCAGCTCTCCCTCTTCCTGTGCCACTGCAATTATTCTGCAGCTCCAGGATGCTCCCCAGGACCTGAGGCACAGGCTGGCGAAGAAGGAAAGGCTCTGTGGGGTCAGCCAGGGGAGGAGAAGGGGAAACAGCCTCCTGACCAGCCCAGCTTCACACCAGGCTGCTTTACTGCCTGCCAGGTCCTAAAACATGGGATTGCTGGATGCAGAACTGGCCCAGGGAGAGGCCCTGAAGAACCCTACAGTGTAGAGCAATGGGGTTTATGCACAGGACCAAGCACTTCCAGGCCAGTGTTTTCAAAGAGCATGGGAAGCTCTGTGCCCACAGCAAGCCCTCACATGGCACCAACAGCTCCCTCACTTCCCAAGGGAATACTGAGAGGGAATTCCTCCAGCTGTCAGCAGCAATGGGAGCAGCCTGGCAAAACATGTTCATAGAATCATATAATATGCTGAGCTGGAAGGGACCCCTCAGGATCATGGAGTCCAGCTCCTGGCCCTGCACAGGACACTCCAAAATCCCACCATGTGCCTCAGAGTGTTGCCTACCCCTGGGCAGCCTGTTCAGTGCCCAACCACCCTCTGGATGAAAACCTTTTTCCTGATATCCAGCATCCATGAGGACAAATCACTGCTCAGAACAGGCTGAGCAGCCCTGCCCAGCCTTCCAGCTGGGTCCATCCTTGCTGTGCCCAGCGCTGCCAGCCCGTCCCATGCCCTTCCTGCCATGACTCACATTGGTGAGGGTGCAACCAAAACTGCCTGTGCTGCAGCTTCCTCATACAGACAGACAGACACATTTCTGCTTCCTCACATCGAGCCATGGCCCAAGTCAGCCCGATGCTCCTGCCCTCTCCCACTTCTACAAAGAGGCACAACCTCATCTTGTTCCACCCCCTGCCATGGGCAGGGACATTTTCCACCACAACAGGTTGCTCCTTCAGGATAAACCTACCATGTAGTGTTACTTCTCCAGCCAGTGAAGCTCCAAGCAGGGGCTGGAGAAGGACTATTACTCACGAGGTGAAGTAATAAGCTTCACTCAACTGAGAAGCCATAAAGTTTTGAGGGCAATCAAAGGTCTTTCCAAGGCACATCACTGACCTCAGGACTACCAGATACAACCAGACACACACAGCTCCTGGCTCATGTTAAACACAGACAGCAGAGCACACTCTTAGAGCTTCTCCCCTCTCAGTGCTCTGCCAGAAACAGCCCACAACCGTCTCTTCCAAAATAACCCTCTGAGGAGGAGGAGGAAAGGAATGCAGCTCTTCACTGCAGCTCTTCACCTGCCCAGGCTTGCAAGGCAGTGGCTGCTATCAAGAACCAGGCATTTGGTCTCCTGTGAGCCCGGGCTAGGGTAGAGACTGATCTTTGGTGAAGAAAAAGCATACTGGGGGGGTGTGATCCAAGCAAAGCAACCCCCAGACAGAGTCCAGGATGGGTTAAACACAGCTCAGGGACACAGAGCTGGCAGAGACCACCTAGGTCAGGCAGGCAGCACTCACATCAGGCACTACACACATCATTCCCATCACAAACCAGGCAGACTTGTGACTGCCCCTCTGCAGAGCTCTCCTGCCAAACTCCTTCTGGCACCCGTGCGCTTCCCAGTATTTCCAGAGAAGCCAAATTTATCATGCTTACTGCATTGGTGTAGTCAAGATTCCCAACTTATTTCACTGAAAGCCGTAGTTTGGGGGAAAATTATGTCATTTCTAGACAAAGTGACATGTGTTTCTCCTGAAAGACTCCCTCTCTGATCCCAGCTGTGTGAGGACAGCTTCCACATCTTTACCCAAGGCAGAAGAATGAGGCACGTTCTCAGCACATGACAGGTAGTCCTGACTCTTTTTCCAGCTCTGAATGCCAGAGAGCACAATACACATTTTCCGTGCAAAGTCCCAGGACGATTCCGTTTCCTGAAACCACATTCTCAGGCAGAGAAAGCTGCTTCAAGAGTAAAATCCTGCCCAGTGCTAAGGCCAAGCCCACCCACTGCAGGTGCTGCTGGACCCCCCCCAGCCCCCCTGCCCACAGCAGCAGCTGAGCAAAGGCTCTGGCACAGCTCCTTACCTTGTCCTGCTCCACAAACGGCACAGGAGCACACAAATCACCGACTCAGCAAGTCCCTGCAGCTCTGAGGCAATTCCCTTTTATGAGTCCTCAACCACCAAAGAGACGTCCTTGTCACCAAGCCTCCTGT
Source organism: Xenops minutus (assembly GCA_035221455.1). NCBI lineage: Eukaryota > Metazoa > Chordata > Aves > Passeriformes > Furnariidae > Xenops > Xenops minutus. Next base: position 2,314,968 of record JAWWEE010000069.1, on the reverse strand, counting down.
GTTGGCAGCCAAGTGAAAGAGTTTCTGGTCTTCTGCAGTCTAAGAGAGCTGCCAGCTTACTCCTGAAGGGATGAGGGCACAGCCAGCACGGCAGGGAGCCCTTCCAAAGCTCCCAGTTCCTCCTGTTGTGTTCAGCTCCAGAACAGACACGAAGCTTCTCTGCCCAGCTCTGCCATACTGATGCCCGACAGACACGGGCAGTACCAAACAAGCAGATTTTATATCAAAAGAAGTAACACTTCAGGAATGCAGTGTGCTTAGTCATTTCCATCTCGATACAAAGCAACTCTAACCACGAGGTATTAACTCGTTCTGTGCCACTGCATCTCACCCTGAGGGGCAGTTCTGCCTCATTAGATCCGTGGCCAGGGAGAGCACAGCCCCTGGACACAGAAAGTGTGATGCTCATCCCAATTACATGGCAAAAGGAGGTCAAATCTGACCTCTGCCATTTGTACTGATGGGAAAGATACACCTGGATCTTTCAACTTCCAACCTTTTTCTAAAGCGATGGAATCCAACCACTTGAAAGTAAGTTTTTACCCGTGCTAAAACTAGACCAAACCAAAACCAGAACCCTTTAAACATGTAAGCCCTGCAGGCTTTTATACCAGAGCACACATGGACAGATCCCACAGTGCACTATTTTTAAATCTGTGGGGTTTGAACCTGACTCAGAGTATCTGAATGCCCAGGGCAGAAATTTGACAACAGCAGTTGACTCAGCCCCTACACCACGGGCTGGCTCCCCTCCCAGGACTAAGAGCCCAGGTGGGCACAGAGTCGGAAAAGCAAACACAGTTTATCCTGGAGCCCTTTCTTGGTGCCACCCTCAGGGCTGCAGCTTCCCACAGGGCTGACATCACCATAAAGCCCCTGTGGATCTACAGGGGCCACCCAGACAGGCTGTTGTGGAGCCACACCAACCACCCATTCCTTTGGGAAAACCTCAGCAGCACCAGGAGGTTCAGAGGGTGCAGAGCCAGGTAACCCCATAAACCCTCTGAGACACCGTCCAGAAAAGGCTGCAGGGACTGAGTCACATCCACACTGCAAGGCTGAGAGAAGAGTTTTACCAAGCAGCAATGCAGGTGGGAGCAGAGACCACGACCAGCCCTGCCCAAACACACATTTCCAGGTATCCTCCAGATGCTCTTCTGCTTCTCTTCCATCACTTGCTGATGCAAATCCCACTGCTCCCACCACTGCCTGGGCTGTGTCACAGCCATGCCAGCCAGGTGCCCTCTGAGACTGGAACAGAGGCTACAGCAAACTGGGAAAAAGCACGGGGACACTGGTCCAGCGTGCCAGCCCACACCCTGTGCCCGGGATGCTCTGGGCACTTCAATGGGGCACAGCACAGACACCCAGGGCCACCTCAAACACCACCCAGGAGCGCGTGATTAAAATAAAAGTGAATAAACTCAAACACCACCCAGCAGTGTGTGATTTCAATAAATATGAATAAACTCAAACACCACCCAGCAGTGCGTGATTTCAATAAATCTGAATAAACTCAAACACCACCCAGCAGTGCGTGATTTAAATAAATCTGAATAATCTCAAACACCACCCAGCAGTGCAGGATGTGCCCTATAGAAACTCAAGCACCACCCAGCCGTGTATGATTTAAATAAATGTGAATAAACTCCGTGGCTGAGGCGGACAAGCCCCGGGCACCTCCAAGGGGTGTCCCCCCGGTTTGGGCACCCCAAAGCCCGGGCTGCCCTCGGAGCATCCCGCAGGTGCTCGCTGGGGTCCGCAGGAGCTTCCCGGGGCTCGCCTCCCCCTGTGCCCACCCAGGGATGGCAGAGCCCCCTCAGGGCCGCGGGGCCCAGTCCCCCTCAGGGCCGCGGGAGCTGTCACCTGCTCCCTCCATCCCTCCCCACAGAGGGAACACGCTGCACCGGCCCTCCCTGCCCGCCCCGGGGCGGCCCGAGAAGGGCAGTGATTTCGGGACGCCCCGAACCCCCCTCCGGGCCCACCCCGGTGCCCTCAGCCCCGGCCCGGCCCGCCGCCCTCAGCCCCGGCCCCGCCGCCCGCCCGGCTCACCGCGGCCTCGGCCCGCTCCCGGCCCCGCGCCCCGCCCCCGCCGCCCATTGGCTGCCGCAGCCGTCACTCATGGCAAACCCCGCCCCACGATGCACAACTACACCGCCTATTGGCTGGAGTGGCCGTCACTCATTTAGATGGTCACGCCTCCGTCGCCGCCACGCGCCCGGAGAGCACGCGTCGGCGCCCATTGGCTGGGGCTACCGTCACTCATGTGGAAACCCCGCCCCACCCCACCTCGGCGCGCCCATTGAATGGAGGAGCTGTCAGTCAAGGAACGCTCCGCCTCTCCCCTTACGGAGCCGTCGCCTATTGGCTGTCGCGGCTGTCACTCATGAGAAACCCCGCCTCCCTGGGTCTCCCCTCAGAGCGCACGGAGCCGCTGCACAGACCGGCCTTTACTCCGCGGCCAACACGGAGCTCTCGGGGCCCCGCACGGCCCCGGCCCCGCCGGCCGAACACCCCCTATTCGCTCTTCAGCCCCTCCACGATGAGGTTGAGCTCGTAGCACCAGGTCTCGAAGCGATAGGCCACGCGGATCTGCGCCACGTTCGTCTTGCGGATGTCGTTGCCTTCAGGCCCCTCAGCCTGGTAGTTCTCGCCCAGGAATTTCATTTTCTCCTGCCGGAGGCAAAGACAGCGGGGCCGGGCTCGGAATTTGGCTCGGAAAGGCCGGAGGGAGAAGCCCCGAGCTTGCAAAATGGAGGGGGTGAAATCGCAGCGGAATGTGGAATGTGTCAGATTTCCCTAAGGAAGGATGCACTTTGGTGTTCGATCTTTGCGTGCTTTCAAATCTAATCAAGCAGAAGGGATATTTAGTCCGTGAAAACAGCACGCAGCAAGCTCTAAGTGCTGGCTGGGCGGCAGAAAAGCAAATTGCTTGTGGGTTTTTGCCTTATTAAGGTTTAGGGCTAGATATACTTAATGATCTGAGACCCAAGGGGAGAAGGATGTACCACAGTGAATGCAGAATTGATGGGCCACGAGGACATGGGGACACCTCCCAAGATAAGGAAGGAACTAATAAAGCCAGCTCAGCAAATGTGCTGAAATAGCTCTAATTGTATAAAAGATAATTCCAGCAGAGGCAGGTCCTCACCACTGACTCACAGCCCATCAACCCAAAAGAGGAGGAAGACTGAGCATGGCCCTAATTAACATAAGAACCTACAGAATCATTAGCCAGTGGAAGATAGACTACTAATTAATAAGAGACCTATGTAACTTGTAGCCGATGAACACTGAAATTTGCTGAAACTTTGCTAAAATGCATAAAAAGTTACCATAGCTGGCGAGCTGGATTTGTGGAACCCCAGCGAGCAGCCAGGGGGGTGCAACTCTGAAATACAGGATAATTAACCACAACCCCCAGCTCTGGTGGACAGCACCCACCTGGTGGGACAGGCCACACTGCAGGACGCTGTTCCTGGCGATCTCACACATGTCACACGTGCTCAGCTTGAAGACCTGGGCGGCGATGGCGTATTCCTCCATGAGGGGCTCCTGCAGCACAGCCTGGGTCAGGGGGCAGCAGGGACTGCCAGGGCTGTCCCAGAGCTCACTGCCCCACTGGAGGCTTGGAAAAGACCTCCAAGGTCAAGTCCAGCCTTTGCCCTAACCCTAAATATCACCAAGTGCTGCCTCTACTTGTTTTGAATGCTTCCAGGGGTGGGGACTCCACCACTGGGCAGCCCATTCCAATGTCTTAATTGCTCTTTCTGTGAAGGAATTTTTCCTTATCTGTAATCTCCAACCTGCATTTCCCATGGCAGAGGGGGAGGTGGCCCAGCTGAACCCTCTGGAAGTGCCACTGGCTTCCCAAAAAAAATCGAGGCCCACATGGTCTACAGCCCCAGTGCTCACACAGTACCTTGGTGTAGTGAAACTGCATGGGGTCATCTGTGGAAAGGGACACCATGAGCCCTTTCTGGTGGAAGTCAAGCAGTGGGTTCTTGGCATACTCCAGGAAGAGGCTGTTGTTACTCAGTGGGGACATGGCAATGGGAATTTGGGCCAGGAAGTACAGATACTGCAACACTGGGCTCTGCAAAGACAAGCAGAGGAAGCAGGTTAGGGATAAAGTTGCTGCTCCTCCCACCTCTCTGGGGTCGCTCCTCAGGTCGGGCCAGGCCCCAGGCAGGAAATACAGTGCAGAGAGCTCGTGAGTGCAAGGAGAGAGACAGGCAAGCCAGCAATCACTCCTTCAGAGCCCATGTGGAGCTCAAAACTATCTGATGGCAGAACTCAGCTGGCTCCAGTGATAACAAACGTATCCTACAACAGGTCTATGAGGCTGAACACCCAAAATCTAATAGGCTGCTCAGCCACATCCCCAAACAACCCAGGGAAGTAACATCTTCTTGAAGCCAGGCTGTGTCAGTGTAAGGCAGAGGCACAACCACCTGCCAGGTACATGGAGGCAGCTGTGAGCATGTTCTCCTGCTCCTGGTAGGCTGCCCCACTTACCTTCGGGAGGCTGAGATCGTGGGGGGCTTAACTGCACTTACCTTCTTGAGGTTGAGGCCGTGGGAGATGTTATCTGCTGTCATGAAGGCTGCAAGCAGGTGTGTGATGGCCCCGGCCTCGCCACAGTGCGGGCGGAACAGGAACGTGTTCATGCCACGCTGCCTGAGCACAGGGAAGGGGGGCAAGCGGCAGGGTTAGGTGGCTGGCCCTGGCTTCAGGTGCAGCTCTGCCACTGCCCACGAATGCAGCTTGACCTAAAAGCACATTACTCATTCTCTTTCCTCTCTGTGCACACAATAGGTGCATCTCAGCAATCCCTAAGTGTTCACCCAAGCCCTTCACGCTTCCCACCGAGGTGTTTCTGGATTGCCCTGATATATAAAGCTCCAAACTGCGCTGGGGGCAGAGCAAGGAGGCCCCATTGCTCCCACACCAACAAAGAGCTGAGATGACTCACGAGGCAGCCCCTTGTGCCACGCCATGGTGGCAGATCCTGGGCCTCACCTGCGCAGGTTGTTCAGCACCAGGATGTTGGCATACATGTAGTAGATGTAGTAGGTGTAGGATGGGTTCTTTGGAGAAGTCCACTGCTCTGGCTTTGGGCTTTTGGTGGAGAACATGTGCCCGCTGTGCTTGGATTCATCATCCACACTGTCAAAGCCAGTGATCTGCTTGGCAAGGGAACAAAACCAGTGCATCTCAAGGCTCCCCACCCCACCATGCCCAGGTGGGCTGGTTTCCCTTGCCCCACTGCAGCTCACCAGAACCCACACCCCCATCCTCCCCAGGAGCAGAGTCAGGCAAGGCTGCAGACCTCACTCCTCACAAATCCCCAAGCTTTGTAAAGGACTGGGAAGAAAGCTCACACCTTCTCCAGAATTTCCCACAGCCGCACAGCAGCCAGCTCAGGCACTCTTACCCCTCCCTGCACTTCTGGCCACACACCCCTTTCCCAGCATAATGTGGCAGTAGGGCCACAAGCCCACTGATGACATTTCCCATGTCGGCCAATACCCCATTTCCTGTGCACAAACAGTGATGTGGGTTCTCACCACACCTGACAACATCAGCAGGTGACACTCACGTGGCGTAGAAAGACACTCAGCTCTTTGTGGGCTTGAGGATTGACAGTTGCTTCAAACACAGGAACAAAGATATTTTCCAGCATTTTCCCAAAGCTGGGCAGGAAATTCTTAGACCTGAACACATCACTGTGAGCAGAGAGAGGGATTAGCTACTACCAGACGGACAACATGGCCCCCACAACCCCCTCAGGTATGAGGTATCTGAAAGGCACAGCATCCCCTCAGACCCACAGCACTTACTAAATCCTGGGTACTTGGATCATCCACTTCATGTTGGGGGAATAGACCCGGTGGGTGTTGAACCACTTGGCCAGCTTGGCCCACTCCTCCTCTGACCGCCCATAGATCGAGAGCCGTGGCTCCGTGTGCTGGTACTTGGCATCCTCCAGGTCAGAGCCAACCTCCTGCCAACAGGAGCAGAGCATGGCACAGGGCCCCACAGCAGCCCCAAAGCTTTGCTTCCTCCCCTCCCTTTTCCCCTCACCTTGATGATGGTGGCAAAGTACTCCCCATTGATGGCATTCTCTGTCTTCAGGTAGAGGTCCCTCAGCTCGCTGGCCCCCACAGGGTTGTACTTGTCATTGAACTTGTCAAAGCGCTGGAATGTCTGTCGGCCCTGGGAGAGGGAGGATCTGGGTCAAACAGGGCACCCACACACTGGGTCCAGGCGTGGCAGTGAGCAGGGATTGATCCAAAGCACCCAAAATGGGAAAACCAGGAGCTGTGACACGCTGCCACAAATATTAACACACACAGCATGCCGAGGGTACACGGGGAAGGGTAAAACTCTGTGGGGGAGATAAGAGTGGCCCAAGAGCGATCTTACAGTAAATGCCCCCACCACTTACAGCATGGACATCCAGGGAATCCACTGTCAGGTCATAGGGGTGCAGATTGAGCTTCTGGAAAAGCTGTTTCAGGGTGAGCTGCTCGCCCTTGGCATCGTAGACCACGCGGTCGGCATCCACACGGTAGGATTTCTTGATGAAACGCAGGAGGTGCTTCTGGTTCATGCAGGCTGCAGCGTGGATGTGTGTGTCCACCTGGGAAGCCAGAGGGACAGGTCTCCAAGTTGGGATGTTCAGGTACCACCCCAACAAACCCCTCAGGGGAGCACATGGTGTGGGGAGCAGGACTCAGGGCTGTGAACACAACAGGCCTTAGGCCAAGAGCAGTCCAGCGCATTCCCACTTGTGGCAACAGTGCCAGTGCCACACGCCTGGACTCTAATACCCAGTTCCCAGGGAGGGAAGGCACCAAGACAGCTCCTCTTCAAGGTCCCCAGGGCTGTAAGCCTTGCCCTTTACCTTCCTGCAGTTGTAGAAGTCCCGGTGCGGGTTGTTCTTCAGCTCCTTCATCTCCTCCATCTCATTTAGCATTTCGTGCACTTGGAACTTGGACAAGAGGAACTTGAGGCGCCGGTGAGCATAGGTCTTCCTGGTGGAAGCAAAGGGCAGAACAGTGACTGGGCTCCTCTGCCCCCAGCAGCTTTCACCCAAGGTGGAGCAGCTCCTGCTGGCCAGCCCTGCTTCCCTGGGGGACTTCAGAGGAAGGCTGGGCAGGTGGGAGTGTACCTGCAGGCCCTGTCTCTCCAGTCCCTGAATGCTGTCTTTGCTTCAGACACAAATCAAGAGGGCTGACAAGGGCCAAGGACACTTGGGCAGCCAGGTCTGTGATCAGTGGGTTCCTCCCTCCCCCCAGGAAGGGGAGGGGGCTGCCCTGACCTCCCCTGAGGCAGGACCTGCTGGGTTGTGCACTTACACAGGCCCCTGTGCAATCAGGACCAAGAGGAAGTTCATGTCATCCACAAAGTCCTCGAGGCTGGGGTAGGACAGGTCCTTTGGCTCATTTCTCTCAGCAGCTGCCTTGTCCGCATAGATGTAGACCACCCCATCCTTCATCTGGATGTGGTATCCCAGGTCCTCGGGGAGATTCCCACACTCAAAGGGATCCTGCCCATCCTTCACTGGCGGGGTGAACACTGCACCAAAAGGAGAATTCCATAGGGCACAGCCTGCCAGCCAACAACCCCCAAGCCTGCCATGCTCCCCCACCCTAGGTGGTGGGCAGAGACACGCCACCACTGTGACACCAAAGAGGAGACCTGGGCAAGTGACTCCCCATGGAGCACTTCCACAATCCTTCCCTGCCCCATGCTGAATTCAGGGAGGAAGCCCCTCCAGGAGCCTGGGTGTACCTGGGCCAGTGTCTCTCGCCCTCCAGACCTCGCCCTCGATGGTGCGCAGGTACTGGGACGGGGTCTTGGGGAACCTCTGCAAAGACTGCTGCATGTTCTTCTCCCGGATGCACAGGGCACGGTACAACCCTCTGCAGACCATTTCAAAATCTTCCACTGTCACCTGCAAGGAGGTTGTTGCTGAAGGCAAACACACAACTGCAGCCTGGCTGCCCAAGAGACACCCTGGTGTACCCAGGTGGAGAGAGGACAGTTTTGGTCACAGCAGGATAAATATCACAGGATCATAGAATGGTTTGGGTTGGAAGGGACCTTAAAGATCATCTTGTTCCTTTCCCTTGCTGTGGGCAGGGACACCTTCCACTAGCCCAGGCTGCTCCAAGCCCTGTCCAGCCTGGCCTTGGACACGTCCAGGGATGGGGCAGCCACAGCTTCTCTGGGCAACCCTCCCAGGGAAGAGTTCCTTCCCAATATCTAATCCAGACCTACTGCCTTAGTTCGAAGCCATTCCCCCTTGTCCTGTCACTACATGCTCTTGTTAAAGGTTCCTCTCCAGCTGTCATATATCATATCATATCATATCATGTCATATCACATCATCCTTTCCCTGCCACTGCTCTGCCTGGGCAGGGCAAAGAAGGGATGGTAGGCAGAGTCACAGGCATGGCAAAGGGAAGCTTCTGCTGCCAGCAGCAGTGAATTCCAATGCCACCCCCTCTTAGGGCCCTCTCTGCAATCAGTAGTTGCCCCTGAAATGGAAGCCAGGCCTGGGCAAAACACTAAAAGCTATTTTTGGAGCCCAGGCTGAAACAGAAGCAGGATCAGCAACATACACGGACGCAGTGTGTCAACAATTTTTGATTTACTGCACAGACAAGTGTTTTGGGCAGTCAGAAGAGGCCCAAAGGAGTGGAGCAGAGTGGAAGAACACCACGAAGTTGTGGCAGGGGAAAATGTGCCTGTTCGGGGAGGGATTTTCAGATTCCCCTAATTGCTCCTCTGCTATGCAGCTCCAAGCTGAGCTTGGATCCCCCAGTACCACGAATGTAATAGGAGTCTGAAGAGGAGGAGACGGGGGGATTAGCACAGGATGTGATAACAGTCTTGGTCAACTGGCTCGAGGTGACCCTGCTTGTGCAGGGGGCTTGGACCAGATGACCTCCCTCAGCCATTCTGGGATATGCACAGATCCTGGGCAGATAGAGTTGTGTGCAAGCAAAGAGGATGTGACAGAATGAGCACATTCTGCCCTGCCATATCCTCCCTGGAGAATCCCATGGGAGCCATGGAGCATCCCACAGACTCCTGCTAAGGAATTCACTCTGGATCCTCCAGGGATGCAGCAGGGCACCACCAGATGCTTGTGAGGCACAGACTGGGAGACACAGGCTCTCCCCACTGCACCTGGTACAGACTCCTGTGCCACCGGGCACTGCTGAGGGACAGGCAGGGACACGAGGTGGTGGCCAGCTCAGGAGGGAAGAGCCATGGCAGTACCTACCCCAGAGGCATAATCCCCAGTGATCTGGACCCTCTGGAAGTCAGGCACAGCCTGGTACTGGGGGGAGGTGGAGATGACCTCATCAATGGCAGACAGGCTGGTTACAGACTTCTGAGCCAAGGGCAGTGCCAGCGCAACTGTCTTCATGCGGAGCAGGCGCTTCTTCCTGCCAGGGAGGGAGAGCTCAGGCAAACAGCCCCAGTCCGTGGGCACACAGAGCTGCAGGGTCAGGGGCACTTCCACAGCCCTGTCCTAACTGTGCACCACGTGGATCAGCTCTCTGGTGCTTTCTGGAACAGACGTTGCCAAGAGCAGGGGCCACAACTCACAAAGTAGCCACAGCTCACAAAGAAGTGGCCACAGACTTTGGAAGGTGCATCTTGGCAGAGAAAGGTCTCCAAGGTTCCCTCTCCACCAGCTCTGTGGCCACTGCTGTGCTGACACCCAGGGAACAGGGCAGGGGTGTGTCTTTCTGTCCAGTTGGAGAGGAAGCCCTGGACACCTGACAGATGCCTTGGGATTACCCAGGATTTATCCCACAGGTGTGATGAGCTGTTCCCACAGGCTTTGGTTTACATCCCCCCTGCTCTGGCCAGGGGTGTGAGCAGGCCATGCTCCCCTCCTTTCCCAGGCTCTCTGGTTGCTGCTCACCTCTTCTCCACTGTGACACTGCTCTCCTGCAGCATCATGTGCACCTTCATTTCCTGCCGGGAGATGGGGCAGATCTCCTCCACATCAAAAGGAGAGATCTCTTCCTTGACCTCCTCATCTTTCACCTCGGAGGCAAAGACCTTCTCGGCGAAGGAGCGCATGGACTCATCCATCTCTGCAAGGAGAAGGGCAGAGTTCAGGCTCCCACAGGCACTGGAACAGGCAGGTGCCCTTTGCAGTGAACTCAGGGCTCAGCTGCCATTTCCTTGTGGCCCCCACAACCCCTCTGAGCGACCTCTCAAATATGCCACAAACCTGGGCCACAACTGGTGGGCTGGAGATGTACCTTGATAGCCCCAGTGCAGCAGGAAAGGTAAACACAGTCCAAGAGTGGAGCAAAAAGGCCCAGGAAGAAGCAAGTCCTTGGGAAGGCAGTTATGGGAGCATGCACTGGGGTGGGGAGAGGGGAAGACTGGCAGAGCCCTTACAGCTCTAGAAAGCTCAAGACCCACTTGTTCCACAAGGCACCCAGTGAGGAGGAGGACAGAGGAATGGGTGGAGGGGGCAGATCCAGCACCCCAAGCACTCAGTTCCCACCATCCCAGTCAGCTGCAGAGCCCCAAATGGGGAGCTGCCACATGGGCTGGACCCCCTCACCCTCCATGTGCATTGTGCTGCCAAAGTCACCACCAACACAAGGCTGGCTGGGGCTTTATGAAGGAGAAGGCTAAAAGTCCTTCCACTGCCAACAAACCCCCATAAAGCATTTCCCAGAAGGACACGATTGCACGGCAGCACAGGAACTGTAACAGAGCAGTTGGCAGCTCAGCACAAAGCAGGGCGAGGATCGATGCTGAAGGATGGAAGTGTCACACAGGACATGGTCAGCCCCTGAGGACCAAAGCAGGACAGCCTGAGGGTTCTCACCAGCACTCAGGGGTGCCAGGACAACATTTAAGAAGCTGCAGCTTCCTGTATCAAAGGAGCAGAAAGCTGGGACCATTCTGTGTGACACTGAGGGGCGCAGCTGGCACTGCCAGGAAATAACATCTCTCCAGCTGCTGAAAGATCTCCATGATCATGTAACTGCTGTTGGGTTCCAGTGATCATGTCTAGGCAGTAACACAGCAGAGCACAGAGAAACCCAGCAATACTCACGTTTGTCTTCTGCTGTTTGAGATAAAATAGAGACAAAGTCAAAGCTGTTGTGATCAGCCCTTCAAAAACTGAGTCCTTTTGCCTTATCCTCTCATCAGTCATTAAAAAGAGATTAGTACAGTACAAGTTTAGCCAAAACCTTCCACTTACAAAACAATCATAGGAACCCAGAATGGTTTGGGTTGGAAGGGACTTTTAAGCTCATCTCATCCTACCCCCTGCCATGGGCAGGGACACCTCCCACTATCTCAGGTTGCTCCAAGCCCCGTCCAACCTGGTCTTGGACACTTCCAGGGATGGGGCAGGCACAGCTTCTCTGGGCAACCTGTGCCAGGGCCTGCCCACCCTCACAGGGAGCAATTTCTTCTGTATATTTAATCTAAACCCACCCTCCTTTTGCTTAAAGCCATTCCCCTTGACCTGTCACTCCATGCCCTTGTCGAAAGTCCCTCCAGCCTTCTTGTAGCCCCTTTAGGTACTGGAATTTAAAAAGGAAGACTCAGCAGTAGCTGTCACTTTAAGCAACACAAAGATGTGAGTGGGCACTGCCTGTTCCTGACAGAGCCTCAATGGTGCCTCCATGTGCAATCCAAACCCCTGCAGGTCCCATCCAGCCTGAGGCTCTGGCAGAGTTTCTGCCTGATACAGTCTCTGTGTTCCCTGCAGCTGTCCAAGATGACACATTTTCTTGACCCCAGGTCACCTCAGCCAACACTGCAAGACACTGACAACAGGTACCCAGTCATGTGGCAAGACTGGGCTGTCCTGGGAGGGCTCTCCCTACACCTGTGTCCAGGTGCAGGGATGCAGCAGGAACAGAAGGAGGGCAGGGCAGCCTCCTCCTGCTGGACAAGCCAAGCAGATATTTCAGTGACTCGGAGCACCAGGCTTGGCTATTTTTTGCCCATGACTCGCCCTCCTTTGTGGAGATCAGGATGGATGGTCATTTCAGAGATGCCAAGTTCCATCTCCCTGTGGTCACATCTCTGCTTATTCCCTAACAGGATCAGACAGCTGAGGCAGTGCACTTCCACAGAGCCTCACTGCTGCTCTTACAGCAACATTTTGAGGGGGCAGTTCCTGCCCTTTCCATCTGACCCAGCAGTTCAGGCTGCAGCTGTGACACCGCTGACTTCCCAAATCCCAGCCACACGGTCTCCTGATATTACAACTCCACATATCCATTCTAGCTTCTCAGAAATGCCTCCTTTGACCTTTCATCTCTCCAGTGGATGAAAACTACACCCAGGAAGGTTCACAGCCTCCCACGGGTGGTGCAGGGCCAGGCTTTAACACCAGCTCACCCATTAGGGCAGTGTCTGTCACACCACAGCCCCACAATTCCAAACATGCTCTTATCAGAGCTGTTTGGGGCTGCTATCACTCAGGGCTCAGCAGTCACATGTCCCATGTCCCTCTGCACTGCTCTGCAGAGCCTGGCTGGCCCTAGTCCTGCTGCCCAGCTTGTGCTCCCCATCCCTTGGGGAATGAGGCTCCCCATATCTTCCAAGCTTCACCAGGTTGACCAGAGGCTCCTGAAATCCCTCTGACCACTTCCACAGGGATTCAGTGGTGTCATTACATCACGCTGCAGGAGAAACAATATTTTTCTTCAGTACAAGCAGAGCAAGATTTAAACTATTTCTTCAAAGTATTTCTTTGCTGCTTTATCCCTAAAAATGTCTCCAAGCAGGAAGAAAAGTGCCCAAAGGCCCCAGAGAGGCCCTCTGGACCATCCAGATCTCTGAGGCTGTGGGCTGAGCCTGCCCTGGGATTCTCCTTGGCTCGCTGTTTGCTTTCAGACCTACCTGGAATTCTCACCCGGGACATCGTGGCAGCAAAGCCTGCAGAGCCTCAGTAAGAACCCGAGCACAGGGGGCTGAGTGACTGCACCACAGCCCAACACTAATTTTACAGCTTTCCCTTCCCTGTAATCAGACTCTCCCACTCTAAAAGGAGAGTAGAGATCAACTGAGGGACTATTTAAAGGGCACCCACAAACACTCGCAGTGAGACAGGTGAACCCAAGGCTCAAATTTAATGATTTTTTTTCTCTAAGTCAGGCTTTCATCTTACATTTCAGGGAGCATCACCTGATGCCTGGGCAGATTTCTGCTTCCCAGGGCAGCTGCACCTTTCTAACGTGGGCTGTGGAAGTCAGCCTTTTCAGAGTCTAAACCTGATGCCTTCTGTGCTGAACCAGAGGTTTGGAGGAAATTCCCAAGGCAGAGGGCTGGGGTTTCCATCACAACAGGGGCTGTGGATGGGAACAGACCATGTGCTCTCACCTGGGCTGTTCAGAGAGTTTCCCTGAGACAGGGATCTGTGTGAAAGCCTGGATTTTAGCAACTGGGCTGCTGTCCTCATATCCTCCCATCTGAATCCAACAAACAAAAGGAAGGTGGGTTAAGGAACTCCTCCCTTAAGCTCCACACATGGCATGGGTTTGGCAGAGCAGGTGCCAGGTTGGGAAGTACCTCTAGGCTTGATTTCAGCAGATTGTGTCCAGCATATTGGCACTGCAGGCTGTACCCTCCTCTAGGGTGTCCTCAAATCTACTTCAGATCTCACCTGAAGCTGGAAAACACCTCCTAGCTGAAGAAAAAGGTCAGAATTTGTCACGCTCTGCATGTTGCTGGAGTAACTCTGAGCTTCTGACCCCGGTTCCTGGTGGGAAGTGGTGAACCAGAACAGGCCAGAAGGGTAAAAGAGTTTTGATGTGAAACAGAGTCTTTTCCTGTTTGTTTACACCTCAGTTCTTGGGGGTGCTGAAAAACTGCCCTGAAATAGGACAAATCAAGCAAAGCATCTGGGCTGCAGCATTGAAGGGAACAGGAAAACCACCTGGAAAAGCCACCACTGTTTGGAATTACAGTTGCATGCAAGGGATTCCTGGGCCACACTTTGAAGGAGCAGCTATGGGAAGGCCTTGTCCCAGGAGAAGGCTGGAGTAAGTGACAATTACTTGTATAAAACACAGAGCTGGAAACAACAAGCCATGGATTTTGCCTATAGGTGCATGGGAAGCTCGTGGCACAACTGATCAGTAAGTCAGGTGAGCTGAGACCTGGCTCAACATCTCCAGCTGAGACAATTCCCAAAGCATCCATATACTCCCTGGAAGAGATGTGCCCACTGTTTGAGGGGCACCACTTCAAAATGTGCTGGGTGACAAGAAAATCTCCAGATTTCAGGGGATTTTATCCCCTTTTCCCACATGAATTGATTTCCCTCCCTCCAACCTGCAGAGGAACAGCAAAGCTGGGATGCTCTCACACTTTGGTCCCCTCTCCTCTCGTGCTGATGCAGTTTTCAGTTTCTGAATTCTTCTTATTCTTACCCATCCCCAAGTCTGAGAGCCCCCAACACCACCTTGTTGTTTAACTCTTTCATTCAAGGTCCATAAAAAGTGGCTCCTGCTTGTTTTGCTCTCCCACAAGGACTATCCTCACCCTTAGCCTTTCTGGGTTCTTGGATTTGGTTCGTGATCTTGGGATTCACATCTGACACCAAAAATAACCCTTAGGGTATAGAGGTCATCTTCCTCTTGATCCCTCAGCTTTTTTAATCACAGGATCAACTTGGGTGGGCTCATGGGTGGAAATCTGAGTAAAGCCTGGGCATGCTGAGCTAAAGTTAGATCCATAGCCTCTGCGAATTCAAGGACTAGTACAAACAATCCATCTTGCCCCTCTTTTTCAGCTGGAAAGGGAGTGATTCACACCCAGGGGCTTCAGAGTGGCTCTAACCCCCCCACACTGAGCTCTGAGCTGCCTTCTCTCCACCCAGATTGAAGTCAAAGGAAAACAGCTGGACATGCCAGAAATTTGGCATTTTAGGGTTTTCTTTTAGCAGGATCTTCCTGTAGCTCTGCTGGCAGAGCATCCACAGCACAGGGGCAGCTGAAGAAGGGTATGGACAGGGAGAGGGTAACATGGATCTCAGCAGGGCTCTCCTGGCTGGGCTGGGCCTTTGACCAACTCACTCAACCCTGAGAAAACCCTCAGCAGGTTCTTCTCTGCCCACATTGCTCTTGCTCATGCCCTCCACAGCTTCCTCCAGGCTGGGGGAATCAGCCTCCATTCCAGGGTGCAGCCAGGATCAGTCCCTGAGGTGGGAACTCCTTTGTAGGGGCAGATTGTCACAGAGAACAATCCCAGCAGAGCAGAACCTTCCCAAGAAGCCAAGAGACCCCTGTATTTCAGCACCCACCTGTGCTCATGTTCTGAGTCCTTTAGGAGGAGGCAGTGGCTGCTGCAGCTACACAGTGTGTGCCCCTGGCACTGGGGGTCTGTTCTTAAATTCCTGGGACACAAATCCAGGTTGGACACCGAATTCCAGAGCCCTGGCACCATGTCTGAGGAGAAACACACTTAGAGCACCTTTACCTATGTACAGCCTGACACAATTTGCCTTATTGCAGGAGGAAAGCCAAGAGGGGAGTATTTCAGAGGACTGAATGAAGCAAGTTAAAATCCTGACAAGAGAGCATGATTTGGACACAGCAAGAACTGCATGGCTGATTTCACCCTGGGAATATCAAGTGAAGAAGTTTCCCTCCCATTTTTTTTTGACACAGTAAGGAGAAATTTAGCAAAAATATTATGAAGGACCCCAGTGAAGCAGAGACTGAACAAGAGGCACAGATTAAAACTGACTCTGGGCCAAGCCTAGGGCAGGTCTCAATGCTAATTGCTGCTCTAGGGCACACACATGGGACAGCTGGCCATGGCCCATGACAGAAGTGACAATTGGAGTCAATCTCAGCCCCCAAACAAAGCAGAGTACTGTGATAATCTTCCTGTAATCCACTTGTGGATCCCATGCCCCGATGACGAAAGAACCAAAGAATTCAAAGTTTATTCTTTAAAAAAAGTTATTTAAGAAGCAAAATAATTTACTTCAATCCAAACCAAAAGAGATGCATTATTGAAAGCAAATAATTAAACAAAGTAACAACAAATTAGCCCTTGGGTTAGAAGTCCAGATCCCAACAGTTCCCAACCATCCTGGAGGTTCTGCACAAGCAAATACTCAAGGGCTGGGGTGTGAAGAACATACAGGTCAGAGGGTGGTTCATCTGCCACTGCTCTCCTTCCCCCACAGGCCTGAGGTTGCTTGAAATCCAATTCTCTGTCGAGCTGTACTAAAAATGATGACACCTTGAACATGCTGGTTAATACCCAAAGTCCTACCAAGGACAAGAACTAAATCTGAGCAGTTGTTTGAACACGACCAGGGAGTGGGGACACAACAGAGAACAACCACAGAGTTCCACACTGGCTCCTCAGAGAGCTCTTCTCAGCCACAGCACAGAGACATTTATTACAGTTATTGGCACTTGTAAGTTTTGAACAAGAGCTTTACCCTTTTTTTTAATGTTTTACCACAAAGCTGCTTTTCTTCCCAGTGAAATCAGCTTGGCACTAAGATGCTGTTGTGCTGTTAGTTGTAAATAACATTTCTACTAAATCTACAAAACCACTTTTTCCCAGGGACGTGTCTTGTGCAAAACCTTCTGTGCTTATCTTCTAAATAATTTTCCTAGAAGTTCTTGGGGGGTTTTGTCCTTCCACAGTTCTCAGCTGCCACCTAAAACCAGGGTTCCCCATGGACACCAAACCCAGGGTTCCCC
The DNA here is from genome assembly GCA_035221455.1 of Xenops minutus. Taxonomy (NCBI): domain Eukaryota; kingdom Metazoa; phylum Chordata; class Aves; order Passeriformes; family Furnariidae; genus Xenops; species Xenops minutus. The sequence continues at coordinate 2,298,223 of JAWWEE010000069.1, read as the reverse complement.
ATGGACACCAAACCCAGGGTTCTCCCATCTGCTGCCTCAACATGACTAGCTGTGTGTCCCAAAACTGTCATTTCCCAGGGGTAATTTTATGCACTGGACCACAGTGTGTCACACATCTCATTGGAAGCAGCCAGCCATCTCCTGCCAGAGAATGCTTTCACCAAAAACTTTCCTTGACAAAACTTTCTGAGCCCTGAGAGTCACCAGGTCTGCCACATTTATCCTGCAGCATGAGATCAGTCATGGAATGGTTTGGCTTGGAAAGGACCTTAAAGCTCATCCAGTGCCACCCCCTGCCATGGGCAGGGACACCTTCCACTAGTCCAGGTTGCTCCAAGCCCATCCAACCTGGCCTTGGACACTCCCAGGGCTGGGGCAGCCACAGCTTCTCTGGGCAACATCAAACTGAACTGGAGCCACAGCCATTGGTATCCAAAATTCTCCCAGTACTGTGTGTATGGTGCTGGGAAATGTAAAAATATTGTGGGTTTAGTTCTTATCAGTGTCACATCAGTGAAAGGGAAAATAAATTGAAAAAAGCACCCATAAGGATTATTATAGAAAATGGGATACAGATTCATCCTCCTCATTCCAAGAAGAGAATTAAAAGTGTAAGGAGTGAAGCAAGCGATACTAAAAGGAAAAATTCCTTCTCTCTTTTTACTGATTTCTAAATTCCACTTGAAATGGAGAACTCCCAATTAAGATGCAGCACTGACACCAACACACTGCAGTGAAGCCTCTCCCAGTTTCCCTGCTCGGGCTGCTCTGGCACTGCCCGAACGCTCCCTCTGTTGGCTGCAGGCTCCTTCCTCCTCCTTCCCAACCTGCGAGTTCAGCTTTGCTCCCCACCACCCCCAGCAGCACCAGAGCCAGGCAAGGCCAAAACATGCCCAGGAGCACTGGGAGCTTTGGGAAGTGACCCCCTCGTGCACCCCAGTGATGGGGGAAGAACTCACTGCACTTCCCTCGGAGCCACTGGAGCAGACCCAGAATTCCCATCAGTCTGGCCCACACCTTCTGTGAAGTCATCACTGAACTCACTTCCTTCCTCATTTTGCAAGGATGCTGCAATCAGAAGCTGGCTCAGGTCTCAGCTCACACTGCCCTTCCCTCTGTCTCACAATCCCACATTGGTTTGGATGGAAAGGGACCCTAAAGGCCACCTCATTCCATCACCTCCCACCAGCTCAGGTTGCTCCAAGCCCCTCCAGCCTGGCCTTGGACACTCCCAGGGATGGAGCAACCACAGCCTGGGACAAACAGAGTCAAAACCTCCCAACAAGGAAACTCTCCAACAACATTTCACAGTCTAGAGACATTTTGAATGGACTCTTTACAGCCTGATGGGAAGAAAATAGCTAAAAATAAAATAATTTGCAAGTTACAGAGAGAGCTGAGGAACAGCTGTCCAAACTGACCTCCAGTTACCACATTAACCAGTGAGAAGCTGCCTGGAAGTGTTGGCAGCTCATGCTAAAAATGAGCAGCCAACTGATTTGGTCCAGCTTGGCAAAGGAAGAGATCTGAATGCTGCAGGAAAACAATACAGAATATGAACTGTTCCACCCACAAAGAAAGTAAAACACAGGTGCAGTGTGTCCCCTCCCTTGTTCCAGAGTCTCACAGGTGTCTGCTGGACCTTCCAGCCCAGGAATCCCTGCTGCAGTGGCAGTGTCCTGTCAGGCACAGATCACAGATCACCCACACCACACTTGCCTGCTTAAGACAATTGAGCTCCCAAGAAATTCCAGTCCTGCGGGTTTTCCTCAACCCGGGGGGCAACTTCAAATCTTCTTAGCAAACAGGCACTTAATTAGGAAAGGTTTTCCTCTTTATTACAGAAATGGAGGATCAGGCAGGTGGCAGTCCTGGCACAACGGAGGGAGATGTTGCTCTTTGCTGTAGAGGTGCCCAGAGAGCAGACACCCACCTGACAGGGGGCAGGGGCACTCCTGGTGGCACAGCCACGGGTGACATGACTCTGTGCCACTCCTCTGACAGCACTGCACAGAATCCAGCAGACAGGGGACACACAGCACTTCTAGCTTTTACTCTAGAGGTAAAGTGTCATCTTTTTCACAGCATTTAGTCTCTATAGTTCACTTTTGTGACTGGTTTTCTTCTTGGACAAACCCGGGTGACACGGTGAGAAAAGAATCCCAGCACATCCAGAGATGCTGCTGCTCCGTGAGCTGAGCAGGGAGGTAGATGCCATGGATGTTCTCTTCAGATGGAGCACGGAAAGAAGGACCTTGTGCTAATTAACTGGTGCCAAGAGTCTGTCTCGGGCACCAAAACACTGCAGGGCATCAGCAGGAGATGCAGCACAGGAGCATCGAGGCTCCTCCAGTAGCTGCACCTGAACCACTTCTCCTTGGCATCTGAAACAGAAAGACACCTCCAATTAGCACCTCCTTAGCTCTACCCAGCCCTGATAGATGTGCCCTGCCACAGGGGAGCAGAGCAAGTCCTGAACTGCTCTGCCTGCTTTCACAGAGGAGCAACATCTTTTAGGGAGCTGGTGAAAGGAATTTCACTCACTGGGAGCTCCAACTGCAGTCCTTGCAGCATTGTGTTTGGTTAATGCTGGAGCTGAGCTCGTCCCAGAGGAGCAGAGCTGGAGATGAGCTGTGCAGGAGCAGCACATGGAGGCTGTGCACACTCCCTTCCAGCTCAGGTGAACTCACACATCCCCCAGACAGCCAAAATGGGCTCCCAGTGGAAGGAGACACTGACAGGAATGGTACAGAAAATCACACCGCTGAAACCAGTGGAAATCACAAAATCACAGAATGATGAGGGTTGGAAAGGACCTTAAAGACCATCTTGTTCCACCATTCCCACACGACAGCCAAACTGCTGAGAAGGAAATTTCCTTTTCTTAAGCTTTGTCATCAACTTAGAGGGGAATTTTTATTTCTGAGCAGTAAATCATTGCGGGATCCGAACCTCTGGCAATCAACAGGTTGTACAACAGGGGGAAAAACCCCACCTTAAGGCAAGCAGCATTTCCAAGGCCCTGTGGTCCCTGGGAGGAAGGCAAACAGCAGTGGAGCACTGGGCTGGCACTCACCTGCTCACATCACAGCACAGGACAAGCCCATGCAGCCTTGGTTCCCGTCCTCGCTGCTGTTGAGCTTCTTCATGCGGTACTGCCGGATCTCCCTCACCAGCGTGTAAAAGGCATCTTCCACACCCTGAATGCAAGGGGAAGGTCAAGGGTTTCCCTTCCTGCAGCTTCTGAAATCATTGATCTTTCCACCCCTTAAGGCATTGCAAAGACAGGCTTCTACAGGAAGGGCAGCACCCAACTTATCCCATGGCTCGTGAAGGGGTGAAATTTTAATGTCCCAAACTGTCCCCTCGCACTCCTGACCCTCCCTGGGGCAAACACTTGGGGGCACAGCCATTAAAACAAACATGGCAAACTAAGGTGGGAAGGTTCCATGCAGGAAAACAAGCTGCTTCTTGCCCAATCACCTCCATTTTAGAGTTCTTAGAATTCAATTCTTCAGAATTTTCTGTCTGCCTGGTTAACAATTGCCCCTTTTCTGCTTCACCTCCCCTGCTGCAGACTGGGCAGAGCTCAGGGCAGCTCTGGAGAAGCCCATTAGTCCAGTCTGGGGCATTCTGTCTGTAAATATAAGCATGTAATTGGCTTTGATTAAGGAGCCAAGAAAACCGAGCAGGTCTGGGATGACCAACTGCAGTGAGACCCCATAAAACTCTGCTCCTCTTCTTACGACCACAACCCTCTTGCCAGGGAGTCAGGACAAGCCTGAAGGCCCAGCCCAGTGATAAACACAAAACTCTCTCAAGGCTAAAAGTGAGCGGGGAAATGAAAGCTGGAAACAGATTAGAAAACACTTCTCCTGTAGATAAGGCAAAACCCCATGGAAAATGCCAGACCATGCAGCATTTCCCACCCAGGCCCCCCTGCAGACCTCACCTGTCTCGTCTTCGCAGAGGTCTCTATGAAGGGGATTCCGTAGCTTTTGGCCAATTCCTGGGCCTGTTTTGTGTCTACTGTTCTTGTGGGCAGGTCACACTTATTGCCAACCAGCACCATGGGCACGTCATCTGAGTCTTTCACTCTCTTGATCTGTTCTCTTTAGAAAGGCAAATTGAAAAGAAAAGTCAGGAGGCATTTTCTAAATATAAAAAACTGGTTTAGTTCAGTATTCAAACAACCCTAAATGGGATATTAGAGCTGGGCAGGACCTCAGGGGTTCAGCCTACAGCACGATGGCCAAACTTTGTGCACTTCGTATTCTAGTCCATGGGTAACTCTGTTTATCTCATCCATTTTCTAAGAGATGATGTTTTGTACGTTCTAAATAATCATCTGATTCACAGAATTGCTGGGGTTGGAAAGGACCTCTGGAGACCCCCCAGTCCAACCCCGGTGCCCAGGCAGGGTCACCTGGAGCAGGTGAGACAGGAACTCATCC
>JAWWEE010000069.1:2272058-2292045 GCA_035221455.1 Xenops minutus | reverse complement strand
GCAACAGCCCTGCATCCTCCACGGGGCAATGAGACCCACCCCACATCCTCTACGGGGGCAGTGAGACCCACCCCACATCCTCTACAGGGGCAATGAGACCCACCCCACATCCTCTACGGGGGCAATGAGACCCACCCAACATCCTCTACAGAGGCAATGTACCCACCCTGCATCACACATGGGGGCAATGGTACCCACCCCACATCCTCTACAGGGGAGTGACACCCACCCCTCATCTTCTACAGGGACAGTGACACCGACCCTGCATCCCCTACAGGGGAATGACACCGACCCACAGCCCAGAGCTTTAAAAGGGGAGTGACACCAATCCCGGAGTTTTGGAGGGGACAAAGACACCGAATCCCCATCCCAGAGGTGTAAAGGGAGGAAAGACAAGCCTGTTTGAGTCAAACTTGGTTCTTTTTTTAAGTTGTTAATCAGTAGGTGGAGCTGGACAGTTCTGATCAAGTCATTGCACGGTGAGGGTCATGTGTTTGGCTCATGTTTGGGTTCAGGGGTAAGAGAAGACAATCCAAGGTGGATGGACTGAGCAGGAACTGGGGGAAAGGCAATTCCAGCAGGGGATTTGTGACCACCAACCCACTGACACCTCCCCAAAACAGAGCCCAAGGAAGACTCAAATGAAGATAAAAAATTAGCACGAGAAGTGAGAGCTGTAACTCAAAAATAGGGGCTCAAGTACTAATTAATAGAGAAGTTACATAATTCATAACCAAGGAATGCTGATTGATTGTTAAAATGTATAAGTAGTGTAGAGCTTTGATGATCAGGGAGCCTCTTGGGGGAGCAGCAGCTCCCTGCTTTGTGCACACCAGAATAGAACACAGAAATGAATGGTGTGTGAACTGGAGATGCCACCAGGAACGAGCCCATGGCCAGGACAGCATGGATTTAACACCCCCACCACAGAAGGAAGAGGCAGAGCACAGTGAGGCTTTTTTCAAAATCAGTAAAACTTTATTCTATTTCCATTCTTTGCCATTAACAGAAAAAAAATTGGAGAAAGCAATGTTTTCTTTTACAAAGATAATGCATCTCCCAGAGAAGAAAACCCTAAATTGAGAATAGAGGTAACATGAAAAAACAAAACAAACAAAAAAAAAAAAATAAAAAAAAATAAAACCACAGTACTGCCCTCTATTCCAGAAAGTAACTCCTGATCTTTTTGGTTAAAGTAATACTTAGACCAATCATTCAGTTTTCTTGCTTGATAAAGTGTGACTTCAGGAAATGGAAGGAGGGGCAAGGGGAGGGGAGGGAAAAAACCCCAAAAAAAACAAAAGAAAAAAAAACCAAAACAAAAAAAATAAACCAAAAAAAAAAAAAGCACACAGACATCAACTATTCACCTTGATGAAAGTCTCAATACAGCTATGGAAAGCCTAAGTATTTATTCTCTTACAGTACACTGGGTGCCGGCTGCAAAAAGAACAAAAAAATGTATTCACTTCAGGCACAACTTCTTTCTCTTTAAATTTAAATCAGTAAAAGAAACTGGGTTTAGAAGCTGCAGTGTTCTAAGCAGCAGCAGATTTGTGCATTGTTTTAAATATATTTAAATTACCACACTGATGGCACACCTCAGCCTTATGAAATTCTGCACTCTCTGTTCCAGAACACCACAAAATCCACCGACCCCGGGAGAGACTTGCACGGAGCTCTAACGACTGGCTAAAGGAGTCAAGTTAAATGAACTAGGAAAACACTATAACATTTGGCCATCAACTCAAGGTATCTGAATGGTCATCAACAGCTGATAGAAACTGAACTTATCCCACCCTCACATGGTCCTCGGGATTTGAGCAGAGTGAGCTGAAGTGAGCCTTCCCCTCCACGTGGGAGGCAATATAATGCAACTGAGCACTAAGGCATAATAAACCTTGGCCAAAAACAAGGATAAAGCATAATAACTGTAGTGCAGAATTCCACAAGGTCTGCCCGAGCAGAGCTGTCTATGTTTACTCACAGAGGCAATGGAGATTGCAGTTACCAGTTGCGTTAAATGCACCATTCAAAACAAGCTTCTAAAATGTGATACTATAAGGCGCCACCTTAAAGTTCTCCAGAATGCAACTGTGCAGAAATTTAAAATGGTTTCGTAAATTTAATTTTAAACATAACATGAGAAGGTGTTAAAACTGGTGGAATAGCTTCTGAGAATTTGGAGGAAGGGATGAACAGGGAGATATTCAGTACCCTTCGCCAGCCCCACCGCGCGGCCCCACGTCGGCGCGGGCTTGGGATCAGTCTATAACACCAGCCTGGCGGATCTTTCTCTCTGCACCAAATCCCTGCAAGGCAAATAAAGGCAATTTTTAGCTCCAGCATCACAGAATCAGGAGATCATCGAGACTGGAAAAGATCTGTAAGATTATCAAGTGCAGCCATGAGACCAGCACCACCACCACCGGGCTCTGAGGCAAAGCCCAGCTGTTCCACAGGATTAGCACGTTTCTAATTAGGCTTATTTTATTTCAGAAACAGTCACAGCAATAAAACAGGCTTTGTGGGGTGTTTATAGTCCTAGATCCTTCCCACATTCTAGGCAGTTTACTCCTCAGATTCCAGACCCTTCTGTTTGCCACACAGTGGCACAGTTTGGCTAAGGGGATTTCACTCTGTGCCCGAGAAGGGCAGCAGGGCTCTAACCAAGGTAACCACCATGGGCTAACAAAGCAGCAGCACTCGGGTTGCTGCTGTGGAACCGCTGCCACAGGGCACAGCACGCTGTGTTTTACACCACCCCCCCACCCCAGGAGTGCAAACTGCAGGCAAGCAAACAGCAGGTTCCCAGTGCCAGGAGGAGAAGCAATGCTGTGCTGCCAGAGGCAGGCAGAGCCCCGGGGTACCTTTGAGTTGTCTGGCCCGCGGGGCTGGCGGAGCACTGTGAGCCGCGGTGCGTTGGCATCGTCCAGGTTGATGCTCTTTAGACGGTTCACGAGTCTGTCGGGGCGTGGAGCTGCCACAGCCTTGGCACCCTCACTGCAAGAGGCACACACAGGGTGAGTGAGTGCCCACAGCTGCTGCAAGGGACCTCACTCATTCACAGCCCTTGTCTGCAGTCATTTGGAGCAGTTCAGGTTATTCCCAGGAGGCATTAGCATCATTGATGCCTGCCTGACAGGGTAACTCTGCCCCAGAGTGGGACCTTCCCCACAGGACTCTGGAATAGCAGCAGCTCAGTGTTCTCCAAAGGTTCTCAGTGTTCTGTACTCAGCTGAGCTGCTGCATTTTCTCTCATGGATGTTATAAGTAGTATTTCCCACATTTCTGTTGCCCAGAGCAGCTGTGGCTGCCCCATCCCTGGAAGTGTCCAAGGTCAGGTTGCACAGGGCTTGGAGCAGCCTGGGCTGGTGGAAGGTGTCCCTGCCATGGCAGGGGGTGGGATGAGATGAGCTTTAAGGTCCCTTCCCACCCAAACCATTCTGGGATTTTTAATAAAGGCTTGTGAGCTGCCAGTACATGGTGGCAGAGCATTAACATCTCTGAAGACCATGGGAACAGAGAATTTTGAGAGAAAAGTCACACTTTCTGTCACTGCAGAAGTGGTACCTCAAGCTTAAGCAAAATCCAAATTGTGCAATTTTCTTCAAGTAGTTCATAATCAAAAAGAAATACTCATACCAAAGAGTCCCTAACAACATGGATTTTCTATTTAAAAATGAAGGTGGCCCCTCAGAAAACAGGTGGCAGCACTATGGAATGTGTTGGCCAAAGATCAGCATTCACATAGGAATACCACCAGCTTTCTTAGCACTGACTTCTCCTGCCAAGGCTGTACCGAATTCCTGCTACACAGGGAGTTTGAGAATGGGTGAAAAGCAGAAACAGCCATCTGGGACTGGAAGAGCTGGCAGTCCTGCTGCTGCCCTGCCCTGCCTGCTGGCAGCTCTCAGCTGAGGCTGTCCCAGCTGAGGCTGAGGAGCTCCTGTGCCAGTTCAATCCCTCCCATGCCAAAGCCTCACCAGACACGCCACACGTTACAGGCACTGCATTTTCCTGTGCGCTGGTTCAGGATTACAGAGAACTCCACTTCATCCCCAGCCTGGAGCTCCACACCATCCTGCACTTCTTTGACATGGAAGAAGAGCTTTTTGCTGTCACCAACTTCATAGTTAATGAAACCAAACTGCAAAGCAACACATCACAAGGTTATTGATTTCCTCTTCATCCAAACACAGGCAATAATTTACTAACATTGCAGTTCAACTACTTCTAAAAAACCACCAAAACTCTGTGGTGCTTCACAGAACTGGAAATGCAATTTTCTATACTGAGCACAATGTTCTGTCTGGAAACAACACTGCTGAAAACTCTTGGGCTTGTAAAGTCACACTTAAATTACAAAGTCTATAGAGCAAGTGCTGAAACTGGCAGCTGTGTTAAACTAAGAGCACTGCTGCAGGCTTGAGGGCTCCACCCTGAAAGGCTTTTTTGGGGATAAGAAGCCAGTTACCTCCACTTTCCATTCTGCTCATGTATAAACCAGCAGCACTCCTCCAGCCCCTCCATAAATGACTAGAGATTAGTGCTGCACAGTAACTGTATAAAACCAGAATGCATTCCCAGCATTTAACTTTCCAATCATTCTGAAATGCAGCTAACGAGGACAACGATCAGCCTTTGTGTGGGAGGTGCTCTTTGTCCAGGGGCACAGCATGTGCAGTGCTCTTTTCCTGAAGCCCCTTCCCCCCAGAAAGCAGCCTGTGCTGCAGCAGCCCCTCACCTGGTCCTTGACACACTCCACGGTGGCCCTGCGGAACGGGGTGATGTTCACAGCCATCATCTGCCCGTTCTGCCCCAGGACACACAGCTGGAACTTCACTGTCTCCCCCTTCTGCAGACAGTCCCCTTTGTTTGCCATTCCAACAATTCCAAATGGATAAACTTCTCCTTTCATCTCACCTGGAGGGGGGGAAAATGTACAAGACACAGCTGAGAGGCCTTTCCCACCTGAGTTCAGACTTCCAATATTAAAAATCAACTTCTACTGCCAGCTTAGCAGTGGGAATGTCTTTAGAGGGAATATAATCCCCAACACTTCTATTTACATGCATTAAACTTGTGCACTACTTGTGAAAGGCACACTTAGGATTAACAAATCTTACCATCCTCCATGACTTCAATCATGCCCTGGTACTCAGTCTGTGTGGGATCTACACTCCTCAAAGGACGAATTACTTTACCAGAGTAAACAGTTGGATCAGCTTCTTCAGTGATGCCATTCACTGAAAAGAGACAGGCAGTGGAAGAATAAGATGTTCTAATCACAGTTTATTTAGAAGTTAATTTCAGTAAGTGATTCAGATTAGCCAGGAGACAACAGTTTGCAACTGCATGACACCTAATCAAAACCACACCACCATTTCACACATGGAAGTAGAAAATCAATGTTTTCTCAAGAAACTCAAGGCCAGGGAGCTTGAAAAACAAATCAAAGTATTTCACTTGTCTTCCACTGCATTCCCTGCTCACTTTAATAATCCAATATAAGTGTGCATTTCCCTCCTCCCAAGCCTTTAATACCCTCATCTCCCTCCTGCAACCTTCCCTCTGTGAGGTGCAGCACAACCAGTGCAGTCCCTGATTTGGCCAGTTCTGCCACTCTGTCCCTCCTTATAACCAACTAAAGGGTTCAGAGCACACTAAAGCTCCAAAGAATTGCTGCTGTCTCCAGAACTGCTGGGGTGTGCTCTCTGCAAACACAGGCAGCAGCTTTACCAGGGGTCACCCATCAGTGGATTATTAACAAACTCTCCCCATCAGCCCCTGCCCAGAGCCCTGTAGGCAGGACACACCAGGCACAGCCTTACCTGCATGTGTTTTGTTCACCTTCTCTGCACTGACTTTGTTTCCTTTGCCTTTTGACAAGCTGTATTCCACAGTGTCTCCAAGTTCCAGGCTATCAATATCTCCACAGAATTCACTGCAGGAACAGAATGATGCACAGTTTTCCTTTAGTTACATGTCAGCAGTGATGCTCCACCAACACCCACAGCAGTTGATCAGAAACTATTTACATTGCTCAGCACTTCACATTGGCAAGAAATCCTCGTTCAGGAAAATGAAGCATTTAAAATATAGAACACAACTGGATTTGGGATTCAGAGGCACTGAAGATCAGGACTGCTCATTAACAGAAGAGCCTGGACCAGTCCAGCTGAGATAACAAATGGAACTGCAGATATCTAAGCATACAGATGTGTGTGTAAAGTGAAAATGGGTTTAACAGTCACCTTAACAAAACTCCACACTCTCCCACCCCTCAAACAAACACACAATCAAATACTAATAAAAGAACTGTCATTCACCTGTAGTGGAAGAAGATCTCCTTATCATGATTGGCTGTTTCAATAAATCCAAAGTTATCTTTCAGGGCTGCCACATATCCCAAAAGCCTCTTGGAGCAGTAGTTGCGCCCCAGCATTCTGACAGACACAGCTGTTTGCAGGCCAGTTCTCTTCACTTCACACACACAGAACTCAACCTGTTGAAGAGGTGAGACTCAACACCAGACAGAAAAACCCAAACCATGACCACCAACAAAAAAAGGCCCAAACCAACTAATTTCAAAGCTGTGCACCTCTGAATCACACTCAGCTTTTTACCCCTTAAAGATGAGAAACTGCTAATGTGGGTCACCTCCTTTCCCTACACCACTCACCAGTGACCCACACTAAGATGTACCTTGCTTCACTTGTCTCAGGTTTTAAAAAATTCCTCACTCAAAAAGCATCATTTACAAGTAATACACTATTTTCATCTGTGTATCACCAGGCTGGAGGGTATTTTTCAGTTGTACAGAAGATGAAGCCACTCAAACATGGTATTACAGGGAATATGACACGGGTGCCTCGTCCTTTGTTTGTTCCAAAAGGGACAACAAATGCAGAAATAAGGCAAAGAGAAGGTCCCACCTCACAGTGCACAGAGCAGTATTTCCAAATAGTTATTATATTACCTTATCTCCTATCTGGGGATTAGTAGATCCTTCCACATCCTTAGCCTGGTAGGGAATGGTCAGTTTTACTCCACAGTCATCATACACAATTATTCCATCCTCAGCTTCCTGAAAACAAGGTTGGAATTCAGCAATCAGTGTCTCTTTTGTAAGCAAGATATCCCACACACAGTTCAAGCTCTGCTCACTGGAGTCTCAATGAGGTCTAACAGTAACTCCTCAAAAACACAACCAAACTGAGTAAGAAGCTTTAAATGATGACTGACAATACTTTTAAAGAGATTCTCCTCTAGCCCTAGAAACTTAATTTTAACCAATTCTATCTAGTGTGTTTTGTAGTGGGAGGTAGAAAGAAAGTTCCCATCAAGTTCCTGGAATCCAACCAATTCTATCCAGCATCTTATGTAGTGGGGGGCAGAAAGGCAGTTCCCATCAAGCTCCTGGAACTTATGCTCCACAATATGATAATAAAAGCATTGTTAATGATCTTGGTTCACACAAGGTAGTTTGCACTGACTGCTGCCATCAGCCATTCAGTGTCATTCATGGTTATACAGGATAAATGGTGCTTCAAAACCAGTTAAATGACAGATTTTAAGGAAGCAGCCCCAGTCTCCAATGGCAGAAATGCAGAAGAGGTCTTCTGGAAGAGCAGCATTACCTTCTCTTTGCCTTTATTTGGGCTAGTGGCTTTGGCTGGAGTGGCTTCTTTGTCTATAGTGCCAACAAAACGATGCTCTGATTGGGTGTGGAAAGACACTGTGCCCTTGGGGAGCTTTTTAATCCTTATGGCATGGTTCCTTTGGGTAGACAGCATGTCCTGCAAAGGAAGATCCAGCACATTTTACACACTGCAGCACACAATGCCTTTAACACTGAGGGTTCAAACAAGTCTTAGTGGCACTTACAGGAACGACAGTGAACTCGACCTCATCAGAAATATGGAGCTGGTTGCCATCCATGATTTCACTGAAGTGGAAGAACATGCGAGCGTCCCGGTCCACACACTTAATGAAGCCAAAGCCATCCCTCATGGCTGCAATGACACCCTGGGAACAGCAAGGCAGCACTGTCAGAGTTGGCACTGCCAGGGGACACCTGTGTGCAGGTGCTCCACCTGTCTGCCCTTTGCAAGCCTGTGGAAACTTGAACGTTGCTCTGTGCTTCCTTGCAAACCTAATGCTAGTGGTTATGGTCAAGCCAGAATGCAAACAAGGCCTACTCATCCAGTTTCTCTACTTAATTCCTTATAAAGAGTGCAGTGGAGAAGATGAATTTAAGCTACCAACAAATTCTGCCAGTACCACTACACAGAGAACACAGTCTTGAAAGGGGCAACTCTACAAATACATCATCATCCACAGGAGTATATAAAACATACATAAACACAAATAAAATATAGAAGAACCTACATAAACAGGAAATAAAATCAGTGGTCAGAGGGAAGGTTAAGAGAAAACCCCTCAGATTTCCAGCCACAAATGAAGGAATTGTGAAGCTGTTTAACAAGACTACCCTATCCACAGGTGTACGTTATGGTAAACATGTGACATAATATTTTAGTGGCCTTGCTGATAACCACTAGAAATGGAATGCTGAATGATAACCAGAATATACTGTTAACAAAACAAACCCTAAATCACACAGAATTTATTAATATATTCCACTCAACCCAATTACTACAGAGCCTTTCTAACTCTCAGGGCAAGCTCAGAGGATGTGAATGACAGCACAAAGGTACGTTCCACCTTTAGGAACACTCTTCTCTTACACAGCTTTCACAAGCTCCAGCAAACCAGCCAACTCCTCCAGAAGCTGCCAACACCTGCCACTTCAGTGACAGCTCCATTCAGGAGGCAGGTGTATCAAGCCAGAGTAGAAATGTAAGAAGTTTATAGGACAGAATCTCAAAACCTCAGAGGCTGAAGTCAAAGTGCAGGGGTTTTTTCAAGCCAAGGGTCCCGACTGCACAGCACACTGATGTGACAGCACTCTAACTGGACTCCAGTGAAAATGAAGGCAAAGTTACAGTCTGTCTGGAACAGAACCAACATTCCAAGCTACAGGAATGAGAGATACCCTATAATACTCATCAGCACATCCACCTTAGTCCCTGTAATCCATAAAGAAGTTTTGTATGTGTGAGAACTCCCTGGTCTTTACCATCCTTCTGCTTGACCCTCAGAGAGAGACTGGCCAAACCCCACAAAATCCAAAAGCTGCACAGTTCCTCCTCCAATTATTCAGACTTTTCACTACCTGACCCAGAGTAGGCCCAGGTTCTTTCAGTTTTCCTAAGAACCATGAGTAGTTCCCTACCTAAGACACAAATACATGAATTTTTGAACCATCAGTCCAAGACTACATTACTTCTGTCTGACAGCAATCCCATCCAAGAGAGCCAACTAAGGTCTAATTTTCTAATCTGGTTTTATTTAAGTGTTAAAAAAGCTAACATTTTATTCTTTTAAAGTAAAGATGCAGAGCATTAATTCTGGTTTTTCTACCACTGAACTGCACATCTGAGGACTGGATTTCAGAGAAAGCAACGGAAGACAATCAGTGATTTTCTCATTTTTGTTTACCACTCCCCCCCCCCCTTTCACGTTCATTTCCCCTCCTGAATTAGAACTTTTCAGGACAGATACTTGCCATTTCTCTGGTTTCATTAGTGAACTGGAAAGTGTTGGGGAGAACCTCGATGTTGGTGGCTCGTTCCAGCTTGTCCCGCCTGTCCGTGGAAATGTTGAATCGCACGTGGTCACTTTCCAGCAGGGTCACCTTGGATTTCGTGTCTTTGTCTCCAAAGGGAAGTTCTTTAGGAATCACAAAGTCCACTTTGATGCGGCCAGGTAAAGGATCGCTCTGCAGACACAAATGCCACCAGCAAAGGCTGAGTTTACCCACAAGGCTCAGCTTCACTGACACAGCACAGACACCTGCTGCACTCAGGGCTGTGCTTCATTTCTATCACTCCTCATTTGTCATTTACTCTCCACAGGGTGGTTTCTGTTGGTGTTGTTTGGTTTCAAGGGTTTTTTAGCACCAAGCATGTATTGATAGAGAAATTCAGACTCTATTTCAAGTTTATAACTGTACTTACACCACTTCTAAAAGGCAGGCTCTTTCTTATTAAACAAACACACAAAAGCACCAAAACACCCCAAACCTTCCCACAATAACAACAGAGACCTATCTAAAACCCTAAAGGAAGTGCTCCTCAACCCTCTTTCCCCCTAAGTCAAACACTAGAGCTTAAAAGCCTCATTAACTGTTAATGCTCACAGGAATCCACAGATCTGGCTTATCCCAGCAAATGTTTTTCCCCTTTTCCCTACTCTTTTGCCTTAAAGATATGCCCTAAGGCCACAAAACTCAATGGGAAGAATTTGAAACATTAAAAACCACACCCACTCCCCAAGGTACCACTACCAGAACTCTTGCTGTCTGGATTTAAAATAAAAACAACAAAACAATCCTTTACTCTGACATGATGCTTATGCAGCTGACAGTCACAGGGGAACACACTGTTTGGAATTCAATACAGCCAAACCACCACAAATTGAAGTAACTACTAAAATTCACCTGGTTTTTGCTGGGTACTTTTGGAATTACTTTGGTTACAGTTCCTTCAAAATGTTCAATGCTGATATCTTCAAAAATGACAGTTCCTTGAGGCAGCAGTCTAACATCTGTTGCAACTTCTTTACCCTAAGAACACAAACTCAGTCAAACACCCCAAAAGGAGAGCAAGTCCCAGACATTTCCCCAGGACCCTCCTCCTCCCCCCTTGTGTGGAGAGCTGGAGCAAAGAGAGCTGTGCAGTTATGCCCTAAAACCTTGACTCCCGTTTTACTGGATTTCGTCTTACATTTCTGTCTTTGATTGTAAACTCCACATCATCACCAGGCTGTAAGGTTTCTAGGTCACCTTTAAATTCACTATAGTGAAAGAATATCTCCTTCACGACATCACCTCTCTCAATAAATCCAAAGGCTTCCTATGAACAGAAAGAAAGTGTTACAAATTGTCCACTATGGTAACACACCAAGACATTTGTTATCGAGAAATAATTATCTATCAAACACAATAAGAGTTTGATATCTGAATCCCAGCAGAGCACTTAGGAGTGCACACAGCTAAGAGACTACCACAAAATATATAGAAAGAGAAGTAAATGGGGCTTCCTTTGTTAAGGAGAGCATTAGTATCAAAGGTGAGCTGTTCAAACCGTTTCACAGTTTACACCCACAGCTCAAACTGTTATTAGCTCTTAATAACTTCAACATATTACTTTGAACCCTGCTTTTCAAACCAGCATTTCACTTTCCAATGAAACTTTAAATCACTTACTTTCATGGCACAAACTACTCCTTGACAGCGGGCTTGTTTCTTTTTTAATAGCATAATGTTACGAGCACTTACAGCACCAGTACTAGAGGGGGAAAAAACAGAGAGCAAAACTGAAACAACTCAAAACTGAAACAAAGTTAAGATTGCATTTCATGTCTCAGTTCTCAGAACAGGTATGAATTCTGCCTGACCACTAAACTGAAGCATGAAGCCAGAAAAGTAAGGCCAACTTACTGTTTATTTGTATCAATTATAAAGTTTATTTTATCTCCTGTTTCCAGCTGTACGTTTCCTTCCACATCCTCTGGGGTGTAAGTCAGGTAAAATACTTCCTGTAAATTAACATGATCCAAAGTTACTCTATTTGCAGCATAGTTGTTTCAAAGAAAGATTAACAGAGTTTTGCTCAATAACAGTATCTGCTCAATTTAGTGAGAAAATCAACAATGATCAAACAGGGCATGCAAAACATTCTTTTTACCATCGTGCTGTTTTCATGAGTCTGTAACAAGCAACTTAAGTTGAAAGGTTTGTATGTGGCCATCTTTAAATGTCAATTTCTAAACTTTAAACGTTCATGATAATGACACATGAACGTCATGAAGTTTAAAAGAGAACAATTACTTGGCTCTGTAGAAAGTTCTCCATGGATATAAGCAAGCAAACTGTCAAAATAACATTACTGTTTGTAGTCATTACCAAAGCATGCTTTTATTTTGGCCAAGAACTGCACAGTTCGGTGCAGTGTCAATTGTCTACATTAAATTGAAGCTTTTATTTTGCTCATAGACCACAGTGATGGATCAGTGAAGAGTTCAAGTAAAATGCACAAGCTTTACCCCATTACGTTCGTAGCAAACACTCCCTGTTGGACTTTGACCCGGGGCAGCTGGAGATTTACTCTCTAAATTGTGAGGAACAGCACACACAACCTACCAGTCAAAAAAACAAAAAATCCATTGCTAGTCATTTCAGGAGTGGCATTGTTGAACACAAAATGAATCTCAGTATCCTCTACTACACATTCAACAGGGAATGCCACGCTGCAAAGTTTCAATCGCACAGAACCTCTCGGCTCCAAGAAGGGTTTGGAGCCAAGGAAGAGCTCAAACTGAATCTCTGCATTTTTACCAGAACACACTGAAATATGTTTCAGTGCTAACTATACTGTATGTAGTTAATAGGCATGCTAAAGGAGCCCAGCCTTCTGTACTGGAGCAAAGGATGGAAATTATGCAGGTAGAGAAAACAGACACTAACTTGTCCATTTATTCGTTCTTCAGGTAATATTTCTGGTTTTATCTTCACCAATTTAATAGCAATGGGTTTTCCAGTTCGGCGATCAGAAGACACTTCAAACTCAACATCATCTACAAGACAATCAAACATGATAATGGTGTCAGTTTTGTTTGGGTCTGGTTTTTTATTTTATATAGAAATCACTAAATGGTTGTTTTACCATTCACTGCTTGAAACCTAACACAACAAAGGAGAACTCAGGTGCTTTTGTTACCAAGGAAGGACAAACTGCTTGCAAATATTCCTCTGGTTATTCTGCTTATTGTCTCCTGTTGCTAATGAACTACACTCCTGTAATTCCACAGCAATTCCCTCCCCTTGTCCTACTCACTGTACAGCAGACTCCACACTGAAGCTCAGGCATCATGAAACAGGCCATTAACCAGTTTAGAAACTTCCCTGCCACACCGATTATCAGCATGAAGTTACAGCCTGCTGATGCTGTAAAACAACTCCTTCCAAACAACTAACTCTAAAAAAAGCAGCAGCGTGTAGGAGAGGTCCATTCTCCCCCAGTCTGAGTCCTTGCCTCCACCTCAGCTAGATAAGTCTGCACTTTTCCCTCGTGTGTCCCCCAAGCTGCACAAACCCAAGCACTAGGAAGGGCTCCCACCAGGAGTGCTGTCTTTAACTGCATTTTTAGCCCCCCCCACGGGATAAAAGGGCATTTTACGGCTAATTAAAGACCTGAGGTGCTCATTACCTCCTACTTTGAGCTCCTGCAGGTTGCCGTTGTACTGGGAGCAGTGGAAGAAGAGCCTGGCCTGGCGCTCAGAGCACTGGATGAACCCATAGGAGGTGAGCAGCTTCTCTATAACCCCGGTCTCCCGCAGCGCTGCCGAAGTACCATTGGGGTACCCGTTGTGTCCATTGTTGTGGAGCAGGTTTGGATCAAAGCTCATCTGGTTGAAAGAAAGCACAGGGGGGAAAAAAACCCACAAATAGAATATTTAAAATCAGGTTCGCCATGTTAATCCTTAAGTCTGAAATAGGCACGGTATTTATAAAATGAACACCCAAATAAAGCTTGCTTAGAACAAAACAAACTTCTGACATTTTTAGAGGATTCCACCCCACATTCCCACACTCCCACGTTCACTATTTCACACCAGAGCCTGAAAATATCTGAAATATCTGCTCTTCCTAATCACCTGTTTAGTTTGGAAAATGAAGCAGTTGTGAATCAGCACAATGAGGTTCACATCCCTGCAAAGTTTGTCCCTGCTTTGTGTTCAGTCTTTCATACTAGAATGGTATTAAGCAATTAAATAGTTTTGCACAGTTATGGAATTAATACCCAGAATTAAAATCTACATTGACATTCCTGGGGCATAGAAGCTCAAGTGCTGGAAAGACTGAGAAAATCTGAAAATAGCATTAAACTAAAGTGTAAGCTGTAATGAACTATGAAATGAACTTACATCCATTAGAACTTTTTTTTAATGGGGTGTGTTTTCCTTTTTAAGGCACAGATTCAGCCTTGAACTACTTCCAATCCCTTTACTAGTTCATTGGCTTTTTGATGTACAAGTCTCATTTTTAAAGCAAGCCACTTGGACTTACAGGTTAGCAATTAAATCAAATGAAATATATTACACCTCACTGAACACTGCAGTTCAAGAAAGACAACTGAGGCAATCTTTTCTCCCTCCAAACAGCCAATATGAATCTTAAAATACAGGATTATTTGTTAGTTTCCAGAGTATTTAAACTGGAAACAGAATGAGACTGTATCTGTTCTTTGCTTTCTTGTTGCAACAAGCAGAAGGGATTAAAAATTAGTCAGCAATGTGTTTAGTGGAGATAAAAAACACCTGAGCAACTTGTAAAACAGTCACACTTCTTGAGTTACTCAAGGGATCAGAAGGTACAGATATAGCATGTCTTTTTAGGCTGTTTGGAAACCACTTTAAAAGTGGTCAGAGAGCACTAAAAAACTCTGCTGTGAAGTTCTTGGGCAGAAATCTTTGGTCTTTGAGAGTGGCATTAGAAAAAAAATAACCTGGGAACAACCACACAAAGTAAGGATTGACAGAGCTTGGGCCTCCAAGAGGAGGAGGTGTTCTCCTCCCTTCTGGTTCAGACCCACGTGGGGGAGATGGAGAAAAATACAAATAACAGAAGGTGGGGGAGTGAGATGAGGGGGAAAAGGATCCCATGACACTGTGTAATGGTCCCCATCCCACAGAGCTGTGACAGCACAGCCAGTGCTGGGGGACCACAGTCCTGGGCAGCACCCACAAAGGACACTGTGGCCATCCCAAGCTCTGTAAAAATTCAGTGAACTAATAAAGCTGCTATCATTTCTGTAATATCCACTGCTTATTTTCTTGTTATAAATCTCATTTTAATTATCATTAAAAATCAGTAGGAATCTCTGAATTTTAATCAATACTGCCCTTTTATTCTCACCCTACCAACCTGCAATAAATGACATAAAAATAAAGACCCTTAACGTGTTCAAGTCATGCCAGAAAACAGTGGATCAGGAACAAGAGCCCCAGGAGAACTCCAGCCCATCCTCCTCCTCCTCCTCCAAGGCCTCCTGCCAACTTGGACACCTCCAAGGACAGAGGTCCCACCACCTCTCTGGGACAGCTCTTGCTTCTAGCAAAGATCTCTTTCCACTCATGTCCAGCCTAAACTGCTCAAAGGATAAAAGCCACAGGAGTGGCACCTTTTAATGCACTGAACCGTGTTTAAAGGGGCACATTTTCTCAGAGTATCTAACACAAAAGCACTTTACAAAGCTGCTAAGATTTACTGACTGGTTTGTGCCAGCATCATTCCAAGATAAGAACCCTCATCTTTTGAGCAAGGCAATCCCAGGACATTCCACACACAAGATGCCCTTGTGGGAAGGCAACAGCTGAAGTGTTTTAAGCCATCCTGGAGTTTGAAATACTTTTCAAAAATAAACTGGTCCTGCAAGTAGGGTGGCTGGGGGAAGGGCAAATGATATGTTATTATACCTTCTCCCAGGAGAATTACAGGCCAGACCATTAACCCATTCTGGAGGCTGAACTGAGCAAGCCAGAGGCTTCTGTGAGTCACAAAATGGCCACTTCATCTCTGATACAAGGGAAGTAACAAACATAGACACCCTGCCAGAGACAAGAACTACCACACTGAAGGCAGTGCTCCTAAAGGTACATCAGGTAGAGAAAATGACAAAAATCTACCTCAAAATGAGGTTCAGAATAGCCTGTCTTAGGGTTACAAAGCCACAGTGCTGTAACCTCTTGCTCAGACACAATCTGAGTTTAAAGGAGCATCAGTAGCACAGCACAAAACTCCTCACCAATCCTCTAAAGCCTGAGAAGTTCAGGCTAAACAAAGATTCCTCAGGTGGCACTAAGACTTGCTGCACAGAGATACTTTATAATACCAGCACCTTTCCAGATACTTGTCAAATCCCTACATCTGCCAAACATAATGTTGTAACAGAGTGTAGCAAAGAGGAAATAACAGCTATTTATATGTATCACCAGGAGTGCTGTCATAACACTGTTCCTAAAGAAACTTGGAGCAACAGGCTACAATGTAAAAAGTCCAAACAAAACCTTCCTGGACCTGAAACATAAAATAGGGGACCAAGATGACTGCTTGGCCCTGCTGTCCACTGCCAAGAGCTCACTCAGTTTACAACATGAACTATGAACCCACCAGTACAAGCTCTCAGAGGGAGAACAAATCCCTGTGCAGTAAAAGACTAAACAGAGGTTATTTGAAAAAAGAGATTGGAACCACAAACCTACTGTTACTAGAAGAGAGAAACATCAATAAGGAGCTCTCCAGAGTTGTATTGTTAAATAGAACCATATTGCAGGTACTATTAATTCATCATACTGCTACTAAATCAACACAACAGCTCATAACAGTGTCACCCCTGCCATGGGCAGGGACACCTTCCACTAGCCCAGGTTGCTCCAAGCCCATCCAACCTGGCCTTGGACACTTCCAGGGATCCAGGGGCAGCCACAGCTTCACTGCCCAACCTGTGCCAGGGCCTCACTATTAAAAGAATTTATCATTGAGAGCTATTAAAAAGAACTAAAAGGCCCCACACCCTTCTGTTCACAAAGTTTAAAAAGACCTCTGTAACTCTTTATCCAGCACAGCACCAACCTCGCAGTGATAGTCAAATATTGCACTTTCAGTAGTATCAGCCGATTCTTCTGTTTCAGCACAAGTTTCTAAGGATGAAGACTGCTATTATTTTTTAAAAAAAGGAACTAAAGGAGGAGAGACAAAAAGAGAAAGAAAAAGATAGCAAAAGAAGGTGATCTATCAAGCTATAGAGAACACAAGTGCTGCCGCCCTGTGCAGTTTCACTACAGCACTGGAGAAAACAAAGACTACTAGCAGCGTCGGGACGTGCTCTTTTGAAGCTGTTGAGTAGGCACAAACTTCTTGTTTCAGATCAAGCCTTGTATCTTCTTCAGGGTAAGTTGCCTCTTCTTTGGTCTTGAGTTGTTGTTACGATGTGGTTGATTCTTTTCCTGATCTGAACTTGAAGCAGCAGTTTCAGGTGGTAAATTCTGTTCTGTTCAACTTCATACTGGAGGAAGGGAAAAGACACACACTGAGTAACACCTTAAAGGGAATTCTCATAGAACCACAGAATGCATTGGTTTGGCCCTTCTAAATCACTCCTAAGTGTTCCTACAAACAGGTGGATTTCCTGCACCTTAAATCTGTGGGTTTGACTCATGCTGGGAAAGGCTGTTTTACAGACATATTTGGCATTCCCTTTTGCAGTTTTGTTTTCCAAAAAACCACCTCTTTTAAACTCTTTACACACAGTTACACATTTCAGGAAAGGCCCCAGTTTGCACAATTAAAATGGCAACTTATCATTAGTATTTGACTTCTTAGCAAGCCTTAATCCTCCAATCAATAACTTTATATGAGTGCCTATTAATTAAAATATGCTATAATTTAACAAGTGCTCGCACAGGTCCTCAAGAGTAGCAACAGGGTATATGTATGCATGAGAATTAGAATTTCCTGATCATTTCTGTAGTTAAGGACTAGCAATACCTGAAACATTTAGAATTCTAAAGTTCTCAATTACATGTAGTGATTCTGCATGTAAAATAACTGCAGAGCTAGTCTCTGGGCTTGTAAAAGTTTTTGCAAAATGCTGATATATAGATGATATTTATGCACATAACAGCACAGAGAAGCCTTTCTGCAACAGTAACTAGTTGGCAATTAATTCCCTCATAGTTTCCCATAAAGTGCTGCTTTGTGTTTGCATGAGAAAAACAGTTTCAAGCAAACTGCCACATAAAACCAAACCTTAGAGGAACAGAAGCATTTCTTGAGAAGAAATCAAATCAAGTTTTGAGTTTATTGCTTACTCAGTAGATAGATAAAAAAAGAGGGAGGATATTTTTGTGGACAAAAGCTGCTAAGATGCAACCAATCTCTGACTCTATGGATCCACTGGCATGCTCTGCAGTAATTCACAGGTATGAGGATTCCAAGCACAACTCCTCCCCAAGCTCTTCAACAAGAGAAAAAACAGGGACAAAGCCTATTTCTCCACTGCAGCAGGAAACAAGTTACACTGTGAGCTTCAAATTCCTTCAAGTGACTAACTTAAGTGAAATCTGAATGCAGAGCCACTTAAACTCTCAGCCCAGTGAAAGTGCTGCTGCAGCCACCTATTGCAGGAACCCCAAAGCCCAAATGTGTGCAAACTCATCACCAGTTTCCCACAGGTTTGTATTTCAGTGATCTCCCCCAGCAGCAGCAGCACCTTCAGCCAGCACTCGGAAAACTTCCAGCTGAAATGAGTTTTCCTGTCAGACCATTACAGAGAGCAGATTAAAGCAGGTGGGTGAGGGCTGTGCAAACCAGTAGCTGGTGTGAAAGGTTGGCAGTGAAAGATTCAATCATCAACATTATCAAGCAGCAGACACCAAGTTACTGCAAAAATAACAGTATCACCAGGCTTTTCACACACCTCAGCATTCAGGCAACTGTTACCACAATCCCTTTCAGGGCAGTGTTATTTTTGGACAGCATTTCAACTCTCAAATGGACATCCCCTCAGTGAAGTTCAGGAGAAAGGAAGCAGGCACACACTGGATCCCAGGAACTGCACAGACACACCTGGAATCTTCTTACTCCTGTCTTTCTCTCTCATTTAACAGCCTAATATGATTAGAGCTGTCCTAGAACTGTAACTTGTATCACATTTATAATTTTTCTGAGCACAGAATGTATTATATTTTCATATAATAATCAAAACACCTCTTCTGATCAAATATGACTAAACCTAATTTTATCAACTAGGGAGTAAGGCATAAACCCTTCCATTAAAAGCCAGTCCAACTTGATAACAAGATGAGTTTTCCACCTCTTAGGTTCTTAAAAAAAAAAAAAAAAAGAGGTTATCAAGCAAGCATAACTCAAGCAAAAAGAAAAAATATCTCACTGTGCTCGTCTGCCTCAAATTCTTCACTTTTTAATTCAGCTACTATAAATACTCCTCCAAACGGTAAACACCCTGAGCAGCTGCCCAGCCCCCAAGTCTCACTGCTTTCTGCATTTGTGTCTTTACAGCTGAAAGGTTTAATGCCGAGACAGGGAAGAGCAGAGCCCTGTTCTTAGGGCCTTTCATGTGCAGATCCTGCTAAATGACAGCAAGTGCCATGAAGCTGTTGGGGCAGAAAGCACCTCTGGAGCCCCACATGGAGCCTGCCCCATGACAGTATTGTTCTGCTTCCCATTGCCCTCGCCAAAAGAGGCACCTGCATTCTGTGCATCAGCACGTGTGCTTCCAGAAAGAGCCCTCCCTTCTGCGGCCGAGAGTTTCCTAAAGATAAACCTTGGTATTCTCAGCGTGCACACAGAGCCCAGCTGGCAGAGAGTCGGAGATCGGGCCGCTCCACATCTTTTCAGGGGCGTTTCGGAAAGCAGCACCGAACGCTGCCACCCCAAGCACCATGTGACAGCTACGAGAGCAGCCACCACCGCGGCGATGAAATCCGTTTTACGACAGAAAAAAATACATATATAAGGAGGGGAAAAATGCCTAAACGAGTTAATGAACCTCCAAGGAGCTATATTAAAAAAAAAAAAAAAGAACACAAAAAGCGTGAAGTGGTTAAGACAAAAATCGAGGGGATTTTTTAGGGGGTGGGCTGCGCCCCGCGCAGGGTGTGGATGCGGGGGGCAGAGAGCGGGCCTGGGGGCGGTGTTGGTGCCGGTGTTGGTGTCAGTGTCTGTGCCGGTGCCGGGCCCGGCCGCGCTCGCTGCGCTGCACCAAGATGGAGGCGGCGGAGCGAGGGCCGGCCGCGCCGAGGGGCGGCGCCGGGGCCGCGGCCAGCGGGCCCTCGG
>JAWWEE010000069.1:2232467-2261905 GCA_035221455.1 Xenops minutus | reverse complement strand
GTGTCCAAGGCCAGGTTGGACGGGGCTTGGAGCAGCCTGGGCTAGTGGAAGGTGTCCCTGCCCATGGCAGGGGGTGGAATGAGGTGGGCTTTAAGGTCCCTTCCAGCCCAAACCATTGTGGGATTCCAGGATTCCTGACAGCAGGCTGGGATGGCTGCACTGAGCAAACAGCCTGTGGATTGTCCAGGGATGATGTCTGGCTGCCCTTGTCCCTTGGTGTGACCCACCCCACCCTGTGCTGGTTGTGGCTCCTCTGGGAACCCCCCACTCAGCCCACGGGCACAGGTGGCACCATTGGCTACAACAGCACCTGGAGAAACCAGCCCTGCCCGAGAGCAGGAGCCAGCAGGGTTAAAAATACCTCTCTGTGAGAGATGACTGTTGGGGCTTTTTGCAGCCTTGCTAATAATCAGACTTTCTTTTCTCATATTTGCATCCCTTTTTCCACTAAAGAAATGACTGGAGAGGTTCACGATGTACTTTGATGCTGTGGCATTAAACACCTCCCATGCAGCAGCAAATCCAAGGAGTGGGGTGCACAGGGACTCTTCTGGCTCTAATACCTCTCAAATCTTGTTTCCTGATCAGCACAAGGTTATCTCTGCTTTTTATACTTAATAATTAAATTTATTATTTAAGAAGACAGAGAAGGAGCAAATTCTTAGGACTAAGGTTATATTTAAAGTTGAAGAGACATTTCTCTTAGCTCCCCTTCTCTGCCCTCCTAACCCATTTCCTCTGGATAATTACTTGAAATGGACTATTTTAAATCTCAGCATTAATTATTTCCAAGTGGTTGCATATTATTGTTAAATTAATTGTTGGATATTTGTTTTGGGTACTGGCAAATTTGCTCTGTGCCAAGAACTGCCATTTGTTTTGCTCTCTTTAGTTCTGAAGAGTCACAGAACTCAGCCTGCTGGTAAAGCCTTTCTGAAAAACATTTTGTTCTAGAGGAACCACTGTCTCTTCTGTGAAGCATTAATGAAAAGCATAAAATACTTTTCCAATGGTGCTAATTTTTGTGTGATTGCAGAGGTTGGATGTTTGCTGAGTGCTGGCACAGTAAACACAGAGAGCTGTTAAACCAACAGAGCTGTTCCGATGACGTTAATCAAAAATGCCTCTGTTTTTTCCACCTCTCCAAAGAGTTCCCAACCAGCTTTCACCTTCCCCACCTCCCAATGAATGCACCTTTTGTTGCCAGCTGCAGGTGACCCAGGGAAATGGGTGGCTTTGGCAGTGGCAGGTCTTGAAATTCACAGAATCACAGTATCTTTGAGGTTGGAAAAGACCCTTCAGGTCACCAAGTCCAACCACCAACCAGCACCACCACCATGGTCACCTCTAACCCGTGTCCCCAGGGGCACATCCACAGGCTTTTGAACACTCCCAGGGATGGTGACTCCACCACTGCCCTGGCAGCCTCTTCCAATGTTTGACAACCCCTTCCATGAAAAGAATTCCCTAATATCCAATTAATCCTCCCCTAGCCTGAGGCCGTTCCCTCTCCTCCTGTCCCTGTTCCCTGGGAGCAGAGCCTGAACCCACCCCTGGCTCCCTGCTCCTGGCAGGGAGTTGCAGAGCCAGAAGGTCCCCCTGAGCCTCCTTTTCTCCAGGCTGAGCCACCCAGCTCCCTCAGCCTCTCCTGCTGCTCCGGCCCCTTCCCCAGCTCTGTTCCCTTCCCTGGACATGCTCCAGCCCCTCAATGTCTTTCTTGTCATGAACTGTCATCAAATGTTCACTGTCTTTTGGCCTGTGCTGGTCCCTCTGCAGCTTGGCCAGCAAAGCGTTTTGTTTTGATTTCCTAATTGCTGTAAATTTGGAACTTTCTAATTTTTGCCACCTTTTTGTCTGGCAGCAGCAGCTCAGTGGCTCTGTTAGGTCTAGAAAGAAGGTAGTTGGTTTTCATCCTGTTGCCCAGAGCAGCTGTGGCTGCCCCATCCCTGGAAATGTCCAAGGCCAGGTTGGAGCAACCTGGGCTAGTGGAAGGTGTCCCTGCCCATGGCAGGGGGTGGCACTGGATGGTCTTTAAGGTCCCTTCCAACCCAAACCATCCTGGGATTCCCTGAATAATGCACAGAGGAACCGATGGGTAGCAAATGGCGACATCGATTGAGTAACAATGCTGGAAGTAGAAAAAATAATAAAAGGCAAATTTATACAATAATTCTTGGGGATTTGGTAAAATCATATTAATCATAAGTGTGGTCAGCACAGCTGGAAAAACTGTGGCTAAGCCTGTGAAAACACAAGTACCCCACAGACACCAGCTCTTCCAGAGCACAATGTGATGTTTCTCATTTCCTGAGTCCTTCTCTCAGAAACTTGATGTCTGAACAGCCAACTCTTGCAGAAGCTACAGCTTGTTTACAGTGCAAACCAGGCCCCTCTCCCACCACACCCCCAACACCTTCTGACTGCTTTGCAATTAACTGGTGGTGGTAACACAACCATCAGCTGCTCTCTCAGTTTCACTGGCATTGCCCTAAACAAGACTGGCACAGAGACTCAGACCAGGGGGCTGAGTGAATCCTCCTCTTGCATTTCCCACCCTTCAAGGTGGATTAATGTGGCATAAACCAGAGTCATCCTGTGACAAAAGTTATTCCCAAGAAACTCAGTCTTATTGTTCATCCCAATTATGCTGCTTTGATAAATCTTGAGGAGTCACCCATTGCAGCACAGCACTCACATTTATGAGTCTAATAGTCTTTTTCCTATTAAAACAAATGTCCTTAAGATGGAATCCAGGCTGGAAAAAAGGAAAAGCATTATCATTGATAAATGGATTTATCCAGTTAGTTCAGTCCCTCAGCAGCAAGGCTCCACTGCTGATAAAATGCTGAGCAAGGGATTCCAGCATAATTATTTTGTAATGCTTAATACAGAGTGTCAAGATCTTCTGCTTTATGGAAATCAGGTCCAGGACTTTGCTGTACCTACAAAGTACAGGCCCTTCAGTGCTTAAAGTTACAAGTAATACCAGCTCTGAGATCCCTGCAGGAGATTGTAATCAAACTTGTTGTACCTCCTCTGCCTTCAGGAACAGGAATATTCTGTAGGGTGTTTTGAGATTTCCAGGTAAGTTTAAAGCAGTTCAGCTCTTGCATTAAAAATCCAGGTAAGCCAACTGTTTAGACCCTCTACGAACCTGTTAGAAAATGCATGGTGAAACTATCCAACAACTTAATTAATAAGGAAAAAATCAGTCTTAAAAAGATCAAAATTGTTTTTCCTCTCTGGTCTGTTACTTCATTCTTTCCTCCCATGAAAGCATTTAAGAACTTAGTGAGAACTTCCATCTTCTCCCGAGTTCCCTCTCTTCCAGTTTGCCCCTGATGATTTGTTTGATGCATTTGATATCAAACAGAAGGGTATCTCTATCACCTCACTCTAAACCACCTGGATGAACCTGTGCTCTACAATGTTCACTGTGCAAGATCACACCAGCACCCAAAATTGTTACTCCTAAGGCTGCTGCTCACCCAGGATGGAGGTTCATCCATGCCCAGGCAGAGAATTTGTCTGCCAGTGTATTTTATGCCTCTAGACCATTTTATTTCTCTAGAGCAAAACTAGGTAAAGATTAAGTTAGATCCTTTTAATACATAAGCTGCACTGTTAATACCCAGCTTTCTTTAATATTGCTTAGAACACCTTACTAGCAGGAAGGATTTAATCCTGTAATGAAATAATCTCTATTTCAATCTAACCTTTAACTCACATAGAACAACGATTACTGTAACGAGCAATTAGTTTTCCAAGAGCTTCCAATCGTTTAGTGTTTGACTCCTGCTTTCATCATTTAATGATTTACAGTAACGAGCTGGAACATCAGTATTTTGTACTGAAATGGCCAAAATAGTTGTCGAGGCATCCTTGCCCTCCAGTGACAGATCTCAGATGGCTTGGGGAGAAGTTAGCCAAGAGCAATAGACAATGCCATCACTTCTGTTTCAGTTCTACTGAAAAACAACAACAGAGTGACCGATGTGACTTGCAGTTGGGGCTCAGTAGCTTTTGGAGGGCTGTTACTCTGCTGAGACTCTGCCCTTTGTTGGAGTTTTGTTTGACAAATGCTTTATAAATGAGCAGAAGAGGTGGTTTATGTTTCATTAATGAGGCTGATAGTGGTTAATTACTGAAGTTACGTAAACAATCCAATACCAGATCAAGCCAAACGGGTCAGTTATGTAGAGAAGATGCAGCTGGAGTAGATATGGTTTCCTTTAACTATTCGGGTACCAAACAAGTCACAGAGATCTCAAATCTCCAGCCCAGATGAACAGGGAATTCTGCTGAGCTTGAGAAGTGATTCTGTGGACAGGTATCGACCCAGGCCAACCCCTCCTTCATGTCCAGTTCCCTCACCCATGAAATCCTCAACCCAGCAGCCCAAAGGCAGGCACTGCAGGGAGCTCCAGCCACACTGCAGGTCAGGCTGGTGTCACCACATCTGCTTCTTTTCCATGCAAAACACGCCTTATTTCTAAGGAAAACATCCCTGCTTCTCCACTCCAGTGCCAGTTCTAGATGTGGGCTCATGGCAGGAACTTGTCCAGCTAATATTTTCAGGCTGTGTCCATGAGTAACACTTTGTTTACTCACCTCTGGTAAACCATGCTCGGGGTCTGTGATTATTTACTTTGCCCACTGAAATGGCTCTAGGCATGTGACTGATCAGAGTGTTTTATAGAATTCATGCATGGGGAGAAAAATAACAGAAAACAGAGCTGGAAGAGAGCTTTGAAATTGCTTTTCCTTCTTTACAGACCAAAATAACAATTCTGAAGTTCTGCCCAAACTGAATAAGATTGTACAAGCAACTTGCTCCAGTGCTATTTTTACCACAGTGATTACTTTCTCTAGTATCTAATTTAAACCTTCCTCACTCCTAAATAACCTTTTTGTTTCTTGATCCTTTAAAGCATGGAAGTCAGTTTATTTTGCTCTTCTTTGCAGCAGTCCTTTAGGTGACTCATGTGCCCTCAGGTCTCCCATTTTTGTCATGCTAAGCTTTGAGTAGGAACAGTGATTTGTTAAAATAATGTAAATGCCTGTATTTAACATAAATATATGTATTTACCCAGTCACCTGGTCTGAATCACTGCATGACTATGCAAAATAGTTTTATTACTACAGCTATGAAAACAGCATGGGGGTTGGAGTAAACAACCACAGGCTAGTCCTTAATGTGGCACTGCTGTTTATCCCTACTACAATTAAGTTTTAGGCTCTTACATACTTATTTTAGAAATTGAATTTCCTCTGAACCCACTAGGCTTTATAAACTGAACAGAATGGGGATTTGATACCTTTGAAAAAACTTCAGTTCCCCAGAGTGAACAGGCTCTAAAATACCCACATCCCACAGCTTCATTTGACCAGCTTATCAGCAAGGGGGCTTCTATCAGGAGAAGAGCTAAAAATAAAAGTCAGTAGTATTTACAAGCTAAAGGCAACATTTCACAAACCTCTGCTTGTTTGTCCAGCTTTCAGGAGAAAGCCTGGGTGAAAAACACAGTGGAATATGTGAAAGAGATACTGTTATGAAAAAAAAAAGAATCTTCTATCAAATTCTTTGTTTTTACCACGGAGGGTTTTTTGACAATTTAGTAAGTTGCTGTCTGAGGCTGCTTTTGCCAGCAAGACAAATGCTGATCATAATTAAGTTTACAAGATCATTATGTTTGTGTCTGCTGCTGCATCATCATGCATTCCAGCCCTTCATCACCACACGTGATCAATGCAGGGCATTTGAACACTTAAAAAATTCCTATAATTTGCTCAAATAACATCTGTCAGTCAATCCTATTTTTTCTTGAAAGCCAGACTCAACCATTCAGCTCCAAAGGCTAACAGATTCCTAAATGGTGTCATTTTATATGGAAATAAGTAGCCTTAGGGCTACTTTTCCCTGGAGCCCATGGAATACAGATATGACCCTCTTCTCATTTCAGTTTGCTCTGTATCCACAAAGACCTACTGTCCCTAAAGATTATTTTAAGTGACTCTGCTGTAAGATATCCAACAGGAAATTATGTTGTCCTTTTCCTACCTCATTCCATGCAGTATAGAACAGAACCACCTTTTCCTGAGGTAAGTGGAGAATTGGCAGAAAATTCCCCATCCAAAATGTCCCATCTTCTGCCTGGGAAATGACAAAAACATCAAATAATGGTATTTTAAATTATTAGAAATTATTAATAATGGACATACTTGGGGGTCTAACAATGAAATTTTGCAAAACTAGCAGCAAGCTGAGTTTAGTGAAGTTGCTACTGAAGTGAATGTGCCCGTGAGCCTGGTGTGTGCTGCCCCTCCACAGGGATGGCAGGATCAGCACAGGGAGGGCAAGGCAAGGCTTTGGTGCTTGGAGATCCTGCCCCAACCCAGCATTTCCAACTTCAATTATCACCCCATGGAGGTACCTCCAACTAACACTATGGCAGTGCCTTCTCTGCCTGGCAAATGAACATTTTCGTTCACAAATGAACATTTCATTGCAACGAGGAGCAGCGACAACGGGAGCATTTTCAATTCTAGCAAGGAAGCGGAATATTTAGGAGTGGGGCAGGGAGCCCTCTGGGAAGCAGTGACGTGAGGGTCCCCATGGCCTCTGTCCCTGATGACCCAGTTCTTATTTGATTTATGTGGGCTCGCAGCTGCCCTCGCTCCGACCCCAAAGGCTGTGTGGGAAGTTCATGTCTCGGAGCCGTAGCGTTGCTCTGCCCAGTGTCTGGAGCCTGGGCTGTGCACAGCAACTGATAAATAGGGAAAGGCCTGCACTGCTCCAGCTGGAACTGAGCTGGAACTGAGCTGGAACTGAGCTGGGATCGGTGCTGGGACCTGACCTGGGATCAGAGCTGGGATCAGAGCTGGGATCGGTGCTGGGATCAGAGCTGGGACCTGAGCTGGGATCTGAGCTGGGATCGGTGCTGGGATTGGAGCTGGGATTTGAACTGGGATTGGTGCTGGGATCAGAGCTGGGATCGGTGCTGGGATTGGAGCTGGGTTTAAAACTGAGATCAGATCTGGGATCAGAGTTGGGATCAGTGCTGGGATCCAAGCTGGGATTGGTGCTAGGATCAGAGCTGGGATCGGTGCTGGGATCTGAGCTGGGATCGGTGCTGGGATCTGAGCTGGGATCGGTGCTGGGATCTGAGCTGGGATCAGAGCTGAGATTAGAACTGGGATCAGATCTGGGATCTGAGCTGGAATCAGAGCTGGGATCGGTGCTGGGATCTGAGCTGGGATCAGAGCTGGGATTAGAACTGGGATCAGCACTGGGATTGGCGCTGGGATCAGAGCTGGGATTGGCACTGGGATCAGAACTGAGATCAGAGCTGGGATCGGCACTGGGATCAGCACTGAGATCTGAGCTGAGATCAGCACTGGGATCTGAGCTGGGATCAGAACTGGGATCAGAACTGAGATCAGAGCTGGGATCAGCACTGGGATCCGAGCTCGGATCAGCACTGGGATTGGTACTGGGATCACAGCTGAGATCAGCACTGGGATTGACACTGGGATCAGCACTGAGATCAGAGCTGGGATCAGCACTGGGATTGGCACTGCAGCCCCACGGACCCTCTGGAAGAGAGAAGCTCCCTGGAACTACCGTGAGTATTTAATTTCCTTCTCTGCATGCTCTGGGATTATAAATTGTTGCTCCAGTCATACATCAAATTGCCAGGTGAAAATATTTCAGGCATTGGGTTTTTTCCCTCTTTCCCCCCCCACCCCCCTTTTTTATTTCTTTTTGAACATCTGACTAAATGAAAACAGAAAATGTGTGCTTTTAAATTTGGTATCCAACGGCCAAGGATTTGTTCCAACATACAGAGTGAAGAAAATCAACTTTTAAATTCAATTATTTGTTTCCCTTCCCAAAAAGTACCTGGAAACTGCGAGTTTCCAACAACCTCTAACCTCTTGTTTTCCAGTGTATAAAAATTAAACCTTTGAAATAATTATTCATTATGGGGATGAAAATTCCAAAGGATGATTTCAAGATAATTGCAACACAGCCCATTAGTGAAATAAGTCACTAATTCTTATTCTGGGTATTAAACGACCAGGAAGGAACATATTTAATGAGAGGAAGAGTGGGATTTCTTCAAAGAGCAGCTTTGGGGAGCTTCTTGGCACATTAAAACTGGGAGGAACAGATAAAACCTTAAAAATGCATATAAACTGCACATAGGACCAATCCAGTGATCCTACAGCTTCCCCTGCAAAATCATTCCTTAATTAATCAGTGATTGCTAAATTGCTTGAGTGAAATTGAATATATCACCTGGCATCACACAGAGTTGCCACTGATTGTACTGAGCTGAAACTTTTTCCAGTTTTTGCTTTAAATTTTCACAAATAATAGAAAGAATAAGCTTTGCTTCCAGCAGCAACCAAAGCACAGCAATTAACAGGAGACTGAAAGGTGCTCTCAGGTTCCACTACGTGCTCATTAAGGTGCCCCAAGGTGTGTTAATAGTTGGTGAAGACCTTCAGCTTGAGTTCCTAAAATTCCCTGGGAAAAAGAACTTTCCCTACTGGCTCCATTGTCAAAATATTTAGGAGAGCAGCTGAAGTGGTGTCAGTACAGAGCTCTGAAAGGGCTCCCTGTGCCTCTGCTCCAAGAAGGATGTTTTGCATCTTAATAAATGTGATAAGCTGATGATAAGTTACTTTATGATATGGGATTTTAGAGCAATAAAAATGATGAAACCCACATCTTTCACCATAAACAGCAATAAATAGATGTACAGTACGGGTTCTAGTCTGAATGTGCACGTTCTATTTATGGTTCTACTTTTACTTTTATCAATCAATGGTGTTTTTTTTCCCTTAATGACTTCCATTTTTTGATAAATTGACAAGCCTTTCAGTTGAGACTAAGAACTGAATGTTATTTCTGCTGGATTTCTGCATTAGATGGATAACCAGCCCTCTGAATCAACACATGTTGAACATTTTTGGTCAGTGGCAAAACTCAGCCTGTAAAAGCAACCTTGAGTGAAGTCACCTCTTCTGAAAAAACACTGTTTCCCCACCTGGTCAGGATTTCACACAGGAAAATGCCCAGCAGAAGAGGGAAAATCAGGGAATGCTGTGTGTGCCTTTACACAGGTGATATTTTCTTTCTGTTTGAGTGAGGACTAAAGAGTCCATCCTATCTGTGTTGGGATTATGAAACAAGGGATTAAAAAACTGATCTTCTTTTGTTTTCGTTTATTTCTACTTTTTAGGCTAAAGACCTTTATGTGCCACCTCTGGGAATATACTTAAATTTTTGCCCCCTTTTAAAGCATTCACACACAAACATCTGGGTGTATTGTGAACAATACATTTCAAGAAACTCCAGGAATTCAGAAACACATTTCTTTGGTAAATACACATTTTTGGGAAAAAATGTAGACTTTGCCCAGGCCAAATTGATCTCACTGATAAGGACCTCATGATTCAGTGAGTCATTTCGCTCTCAAACAAATATTTACTAGCAGAGATAACAAAAAAACCCCAACATTCCAGCCTCACTGCATCTTTTCACCTTCTGCTGACAACACAAAGTGAAAGTGTTGTCCAGTCTGGGGGAAGGGATGGGTGTCTTTCCAGTCAGGGCTTCAGTTCAGGTTCCCTGGAAGGATAACACTCATTTTCTCAGTCAAGGTGTAGGTATTGCACAAACCCACCCTGTGAGTCTTTCCAGGAAGAGCTTTTAAACCCAACTTGCTGTAAATCCTGCAAGAGGCACATACAGACAATCCTGTTGCAGAGTAGGATTTTGCTTTGCTCGATTTTCCAAATGTTTTCATGCCTTTTTCATCTTTTCTGTTCTTCCCATCCTCTCAGGGAAAGCCTGTGAGTGGTTCATGAGCAAATTGTCTCATACAGCCCTTACTCAATGGGCATCAGATTCAACATTTGTTTAACCAGTG
Source organism: Xenops minutus (assembly GCA_035221455.1). Taxonomy (NCBI): domain Eukaryota; kingdom Metazoa; phylum Chordata; class Aves; order Passeriformes; family Furnariidae; genus Xenops; species Xenops minutus. The sequence goes on along the minus strand of JAWWEE010000069.1, from coordinate 2,251,964 downwards.
ACCACATTCCACATGCAGAGGGACAAAGGGGAAAGAAAAATAATTCCTATTTTCCCATCAAAGGGCTACTCTGTTACCTCTCACTTGCTGAGGTTTGCTCTATGTATGTAAAACTCAAACCCAGCTCCTGCCACTGTCCATAGAGACATTTATTTTTTTTAATAAATCTCTTATAAGAAATTTTAGAGCACCTTTTTCCAGAACTTCCTTCTAAATTTGAATTTATAATTCAAAGTAATGAAAAATAAGATACATGTTGAACCCAAAGCACAGCAGCTGTTCTCAGTGTGTCACTGTGGGCACTGTAGACTTGGTTATTGTGAATGTCAATGCATCCAGTCAGGAGCCCAGGCTCCTTTAGTGTTCCATGGACAGTGGGAAGCTCTCTGCAGGGAATACATCCTATAGGATATCCATTTTTTTGTTTTCACAGGATGCTCTGCACTCTTAAAGGAAAACAGGCTCTTAAATGTAAACCAGGCAGTGCTTAAGTAAGGCAAAGCTGGCTTTTGCTGCTTGAACTACTTACATGGGGAGGAACAGATATTCCATGCTGGCCTTTCCATGCTGTTTTCTTCTATTTACTTGCTTCGAATCTGCAGAAAAAGTGAAAGAAACAAATTCACTAAAAGCCCATCTTTGTGCACAAAGAGAACATCCACCATATCAACATTACAGCAAATGCTTCAACTCCTGCCCAAAGCAAGTTTTGTCTCTCCAGTGAAACTCCTCTTAATCTTCCTGAATGGAGAATTTGTCAGTGATTATTCTGATTCTCCCACCATGGTCTTGTGTAAAATTCAGAGCAGAACAGTTCTAACTGGAAGCTGGAAATTTAGGACGGGACTCTACCCTGAATCTGTACCTTAAGGACAACCACACATTCTGCAGCCTCACTGAGGGTGTTATATACCTCATACATCTAATTTTCTCACGATCCACAAACTCTCCTAGAAAAATTCTGGAGTTTCCTGGGTTTCACTCTTGGCTAAACCCACCCAGCAATTGTTTCTCCTGCTTTGCCATTTCTCCAGGCTGCCAGTGAGAAGCCAATCCCCCAGCAGGGTGAATGAAGCAGTGCAGCTGGGAGCAGAGCATGGCCAACACGTTTGTCACTGTACCCGATGGGTATTGTCTCCCCGAGCCCATACAGTACTATGGTGAGTAAAGCTGTTTATGCTGAAAACACAGTACAATGAACACCTGTGGGATTCCTACTTTTTATCTTTAAAGCTCCTAGAAGCTACACATTTGACTGTCAAACCCACACTGAAAGTGTATTGAAATATATTTCAATATATAATCACAATGTGATGATTCTGGCTGACCTTTCCATATAAATATTCCTGGTGCTGTCTCCCTTTGCATGGGGAAGACACAGCTTTTATTACAGCGTTCCAGATACATGAAAAATAGATAATGCATAGTCTGTATCTTATGTAGCTTTAACTGTAATAACTAATTTGATTCTGGAAGAGCAAAGGCAGGACCTGAAGCCCATTAAAAAGAACTCCAAATTGCCCTGAAAACTGTTCCCAATTTGGTTTTATAGAGATGTGAACAATCCCAAAGGAGGAATGAAACATGATGCACATTGCACAGGCTTTCTTTGGTACAGTGGTGTGTATTTTGGGGCAGCTGGATAAAATTAAAACTCAACAGACAGAAAGGCAGGAAGGAACTCTCTGTATAATTCTGTACCTACATTTTACTCAAATGAAATTTCCTAACTATAAAGATTGATAAATGGGAAAATACTAAATAAAACAAATCTGTGCTGTTTTCTTCTCTGAAGTTCAACTTTAAGACTCCTGTCACGGTGATTTTTGCCACTCCATAACTCCTAGACCATTTTTCTCAGACTCTTCTTCAACATTTTCAAAATGATGCCCGAGATATGTATAGATAACTAAAATGTCACTGATTAAAAAATCCCCTTATGGAAGATATTTGCCTGTAATGTGGACAACTAACCAACACAACCCTCAAGTGTAAGACCTAAAGATCATGATATTCAGTTATGTACACCCAATAATCCAGTGGCACCCACATGACATTGCCCAAACTGTTACTGAGCCATTTTTACAACATTATAGGCAGCACATTTAGAAAGCACCAGCCTGCCTGCCTGAAACCCTGTTCCTTTAACATTCATCATATTAAATCTATGACAAATTTGAACTTCAGAGTAGCTGATGACAAGATACTCCCCAGGCTCCTCTTTCACTCTGGGTTCCCCCTGTGTCTAGACGTTTTACCGGAGCACATCAACTACCAGCTGCAAGACCCGGATTTCCAGAGTGCCCCTTACTGCCAGTACTCTGCAGTGCCAGTGGCTGCCCCAGCACTGCAGTGCCAGCCCCCTGCACCATCCCCATATGGCACATACAGCCTCGACCCTCCCTACAGCGACGCGCCCTGCGTGGGCAGCAGCTGCGAGTTAAGCAAAGCCCCCTTCGTGGCTGCCCACGTGGAGGAAGGAGGATACCAGGGCCTGAAGAGGCCGAGGTTACCCCACTCGGTGAGGCTGAAGGGGCAGGAGGAGCTGTGTGTTGTGTGTGGGGACAAGGCCTCTGGATATCACTACAATGCCCTGACCTGCGAGGGATGCAAAGGTGAGCACGGGACCTTTGAGCACGACCTGGCCCCACAGCATGACTTATGCAAATAGGTTGTGGTGGGGTTTAAGCTGGCATTTCTAAAACTCTCATCTAAAGAACTCCTTATCTAACCCATTTACTCCAGATTCATGTTTGTGTACCATTTTTTCAAGGAAAGCTTTCACAGCGTGTGCTTAAAATGAGCATTTCAAGCATCTCATTCTTGTACTGATGACTCACCAGAAGAGTCTCTCTTTAAGCAGGTGTTGATTTCCTCATGGCCATTTTATACAGATTTACTTCAGTGTTATTAGTTTTACTTGTTATTAAAATTCAAGCAAGAAGTATTGACTTACTAATTATGTTTAACTTGTTATATTGGAGCTGTGCCATGAGGGGAGGTGGAGGGGCAGCTCTGATCTCTGCTCTGTGACAGTGACAGGACTCAGGGAAGGGCTGGAGCTGTGTCAGGGCAGGGTTAGGGTGGATATCAGGAAAATTCTTCCCCCAGAGGGTGGTGGGCACTGACCAGGCTCCCCAAGGCAGTGGGCACAGCCCCAAGGCTGCCAGAGCTCCAGGAGGGTTTGGACAACTCTCTGAGGGACAGGGTGGGATTTGGGGGTGTCTGTGCAGGGCCAGGAGTTGGATTTGATCCTTGGGGGTCCCTTCCAGCTCGGGATGTTCTGTGATTCTCTGACTCCATGTATAGAAAACAACAATTAATCGACATAACTGCTGTTAAAAAGCAAACTTAAAACCAAGGCAATGTTTCCATTTAAACCCCCCGACCAACCAAACCCCAAAGACACTTTAATTCCTTAAATTATTAGGAGATAAAGCCCCTCAGGTTGCCTCAGCCATGACCTGAGCCTTGTTTGCAGGCTTCTTCCGACGCAGCATCACCAAGAACGCCGTGTACCGCTGCAAGAGCGGGGGGCACTGTGAGATGGACATGTACATGAGGAGGAAGTGCCAGGAATGTCGCCTGAAGAAGTGCAAAGCTGTGGGAATGCTGGCAGAATGTAAGTGCTCCTTCCACGCTGCCTGCTTTACTAACTAACCCAGGTAAAACCTTTTCCAAAGTCAATTTTTCATGTTAAAGCTGAATGACATCAGGCTAAACTTCACTTGGCTGGAGGATAATTAACTTTGGAGTCTGTAGCACCTGCAACATCTTCAAGCAATGCTTGGGGAGTATCTCAAGTTAAGAGGACTGTTGTTCAAAGACATTACCAGAAAAAAAAGGGAAAGTACTAATAAGAGGAGCTAAATATCCCAAGCCTTGCCAGGACAGCAGCAAGCAGATCAGCTGTGCTTTAGTGTTTGGGGGAAAAAACTTAAATAAAAATGGTCTTTGATGAGAAATTCTGATGCCTGTATGTCACAGAGCAACAAGCAAGGAAACCCTCAGGCCTTTGGTGGATGCTGAACACCAACTCACCTGAAATATAGCACATGGACATATTCTTTAGGAAACAGATCCTTATAGGTGATGGCTGCAGTGATGCAAGACTTGAGTTATCTCTAATAATAAAAAGTGATGATTTCAAATAATAATTAATTGCAAATGCATGTATTGATGGCCACTTCCACACCTTGCAGGTCTGCTGACTGAAGTCCAGTGCAAATCAAAGCGACTGAGGAAGAATTTCAAGCAGAAGAGCAGTTTCCTTTGCAACATAAAGCTGGAAGATGAGGGACTGAATAGTAAGCATGTATCATCTACAACAAGACCTGGAAAAGTGGGACATTCTTCTATTTAAAATATCTCTTTTTATAATTCATTTTTACCCCAAGTCATTGTCACTTGACTGGTATATTTACAATATTTACAGATCCCAGAGAAGATGGAACTTACTCCGGGGGAACATCAGCTTCTCAACCACATTGTAGCAGCACACCAAAAATACACAATTCCCCTTGAGGAAGCCAAGAAGTTTGTAGGTATCCAGCACACCCAGCCTGCACTGCTAAGTTATTGCTGTCCCCAGCACTGTATGTTGGTTATATCCAATGTCCAAACACTCTTTCATGCAGCTACAAGAAAGTGCAAGTCCTGAGGAAAGTTTCCTCCATCTCTCTGAGACTGCTGTTGTCCATGTCCAAGTGTTAGTGGATTTCACAAAAAGACTTCCAGGTAAGTTTCTTTGTCTGAAGTTCCTCTGCTCTTGAATTGTAAGTGCAGGTAATGAGCTTTTCAAATGATGATTTTTTAAAAAGATGGTAATATATCAGTGAATAAAGGGAATATCCAGTCACTAAGCAATGCAGCAAATTTATCAGGTACTAGACCATATATATACACCAAATATAAGGAAGATATACCAAAAATAAGGAAGAAATTTTGGTTAAAGTCTTGTTTAGTCCCAAAATGTTTACTTGTATCTTCCAGTGAATCTTCTAAAACTGGACATTAAAATTACCCCCTCCTTTTTTTCCCCTTTTTAATTGCCTAATCTGCAAGAAAGATCCCATCAGTCTTTGGCACATGCATCACTTAACTATGGCTCTTCCTTTGCAGTAAAGACATTTATTAAAATAAAAATAATTTTATCACCTTGTGTTAGGGGCTTAAAGGCAGCCCCAGCCTTCCTTGCTTCTGAACATGTCCCTTTGTCTGCAGGATTTGAAAGCTTAGCCAGTGAGGACCAGATTGCACTGCTAAAAGGGTCAACAGTGGAGGCAATGTTCCTACGATCAGCCCAAATATACAACCAGAGGCTGGGCGAGTGCCAACCATCAACAAGTGAGAGTGAGTTGGACCAACAACCAGCAGGAGCTTCTTCCATTCCTTTTCATTCACCTCATCTCAAATAATTTCCTACCCAAGCAGAGTGGTGCTTTAGAATAGTGTCATTGGTGCCAACAGACCTTCTAAAGGCTTTTTATTTGAGGCATACAGTTTAAAGTTTTTGACATAACTAAATAAATGGATTTCTGTTTTCCTCCCGTTCATTTCAAACAAAGAGTTTGAAAGGTTTCCAGTGTTTGCACAAATTGTGGGGTGGATGGCTAATATTAGCTAAATTAATGACATATTATATATCATGTCAAGTTTAACTCAAGAGACTTTGACCAACAACAATGCAACCAATGAACATTTTTTTTATACCTACATGTATCTGGGGAAAATTCCCCCAATTTTAACTATATATCTACAGACAAATATTTAAAGTCAGCTTAAGCTTGGCTGGAGACTGACATCTGTCTTGTTCCAGGTCATGCCAGACTTTCTGATCACGGGACATGTTGTCACATTCAAAGCCTTGACAAAAACAACATTTATCCCATGGAAATGTCTCACAGTGAAGAGAGTCCAACCTCCACTACTACCACAGGTAACAGAGGTCTCAGAATTTAAATACTGGGCATCTTTTGCTTTCTTAATCACACTAAGCAACACTGTCCCTGTGGCCACTTCTCCTGCTCCTTTCCTCTCCCCTCCCTTTCCACTGCCTCTCCCTTGAGCTGCTCTGGTCACACACACACAGAGGCATTAAATCCTCCTAGAAAGAAGTGGTGTTCATATCTGAGGATAAAGCCTTGAGCTATATATAAATCCAAAGCTCCACAGTACAACTGCAATACAACTTTTGTTACTAGTTGAGAAATTGTTTTCCCAAAGTTTGTTAAACTATTTCCCTTAAACCATTCACTGAGTCACAGAATGGTTCAGGTTGGAAGGAACCACAGTGATCATGTGGTCCAAGTCCCTGCTCAGGGAGGGTCATGCCAGAACACACAGCACAGGGTTGTGTCCTGATGGTTCTGGGATATCTCCAGTGAGGGACACTCCATACACTCTCCAGACAATCTGTTCCTGCACAGTGAAGAAATTCTTCCTCATCTTCACGTGGAACTTTCTGTGCATCAGTTTCTGCCCATTCCTCTTGTCCCATTGCTGGGGACCCTTGAGCAGAGCCTGGTTCATCCTCTGTCCCCTCCCTGCAGGCACTGACAGGACATTGATGAGGTCCCCTCTCAGCCACCTCTTCTTGAGGCTGAGCAGGCCCAGCTTCCTCAGCCTTTCATAGAATCATGGGATTGTTTAGGTTGGGAAAGACCTCTAAGATCATTGAGTCCAGCCATTTACCATGAGAGTAAATGAGAAATGCTCCAGCCTCCTCTCACCTTCACAGCTTCTGCTGGACCTGCTCCAGAGCTTCTTGTCCTGGGGAGCCCAGCCCTGGACAGAGAGATCCAGGTGGATCCATGGGGAACATCTACCCTTCAGGCAAAACTCTTCCTGCACTGAAATAATATCCTGATTATCTGCGGGGTTTTTTAATCCAAAGAAGTTTGTTTTTTGGTTTTCCCCCCCTTTTCTAAGGCTTAACAGAGGAGTTCATCACCGCCCTGTTCTGCTTCTACAGAAGCATGGGGGAGCTCAGAGTCACCGAGACTGAATACGCCTTGCTCGTGGCAACCACCGTGTTCTTTTCAGGTGAGCTGGGAAGGCCATGAGGAGCTGCCACCTACCCCTCTGGGAGCTGTCACTTACCCCTCTGGGAGCTGTCATTTACCCTGGGGGAATAGCCACTTACCCCTCTGGGAGCTGCCACTTACCCCTCTGGGAGCTGTCATTTACCCTGGGGGAATAGACACTTACCCCTCTGGGAGCTGTCACTTATTCTGAGGGAATAGCCACTTATCCCTCAGGGAGCTGTCACTTACCCCTCTGGGAGCTGTCACCCCTCAGGGAGCTGTCATTTACCCTGAGGGAATAGCCACTTACCCCTCAGGGAGCTTCATTTACCCCTCTGGGAGCTGTCATTTACCCTGGGGGAATAGCCACTTACCCCTCTGGGGGCTGTCACTTACCCCTCTGGGAGCTGTCACTTACCCCTCTGGGAGCTGCCACTTACCCCTCAGGGCAGCTGTCACCTCTCAGGGAACTGTCACTTACCTGAGGGAAACTGCCCCTTGCCCCCTCAGGGGACCTGCAAATTCCCCCTCAGGGGAGCTGTCACTTACCCTGGGGGAACTGTCACTTATCCCTCAGAGAAGCTGCCACTTGCCCCTCAGGGAAGTGTCACTTACCTCTCACAGAAGCTGCCATTTACCCCTCAGAGAAGTGTCCCTTACCCCTCAGGGAAGGTTCCCCTCGCCCCCTCAGGGGAGCTGCCATTTCCCCCAGGGGCCCTGCCCCTTGCCCCCTCATGGGGACTGTCCCTTGCCAATTCCCACTCAGGGGAGCTGTCACTTGTCCCTCAGGGAGGTGTCACTTACCCCAGGGGCCCTGCCATTTACCTCCTTAGGGAATGTTCCCCTCACCCCCTCGGAGCACTGCCACTTACCCCTCACAGAAGTGTCCCTTGCCCCCTCATGGGGACTGTCCCTTGCCAATTCCACCTCAGGGGACCTGCCCTTGCCCCTTGGGGAAGGCTCCCCTCGCCCCTCAGGGCGGTGTCACCTACCCCTTCATGTGAGGTGTCACTTACCCCTTCATGTGAGGTTTCACTTGTCCCTCAGAGAAGCTGTCACTTGTCCCTCAGAGAAGCTGTCACTTGTCCCTCAGGGAAGTGTCACTTATCTCTCACAGAAGCTGCCATTTACCCCTCAGAGAAGTGTCCCTCGCCCCTCAGGGAAGGTTCCCCTCGCCCCCTCAGGGAGGTGTCATTTACCCCTTCATGTGGGGTGTCACTTACCCCTCAGGGAAGTGTCACTTGCCCCTCAGGAGATCTGTCACTTGTCCCTCAGGAGATCTGTCACTTGTCCCTCAGGGAACTGTCACTTGCCCCTCAGGAGATCTGTCACTTGTCCCTCAGGGAAGTGCCATTCCCCCCAGGGCCCTGCCCCTGCCCCTCAGGGAAGGCTCCCCTCGCCCCCTCAGGCCCTGCACCGCCTCCCCCTCCTCCCTCCCTCCCTCTCCCCCCGCTCCGTGCCGTGTCTCCCGCAGACCGCCCGCTGCTGAGGGACCGGCGCCGCGTGGAGGAGCTGCAGGAGCCGCTGCTGTGGATCCTGTACAAGCACTCCAAGCTGGCGCAGCCCGCCGACCCGCAGCGCTTCGCGCGGCTGCTGGGGCGCCTCACGGAGCTGCGCTCGCTCCGCCACGCCCACGCGGGGGCGCTGCGAGCGCGGGGCCCGCGCCTGCCCGCGCCGCTGCGCGACCTCTGGGACCTCCACTAGGCGGCGCCACCCGCGGGAACGGGGCGGGGCGCGCCGCGGCTTCCCGCGCTTCCCGCGCGCTTTTCCCGCGCTTTTCCCGCGCTTTCCACGTGCTTTTCGCGCGCTTCCCCCAGGGGCGCGTTTCTGTCACCCGCGGTGAGGGGAGAGAGCCCCCCCCATTCGAGACCCTCGATGGGGGGGAGAGTCCTCCCATTTACCACTTCCAGGAAGGGGAGAGTCCCCCTAATTGCGACCCTCGATGGGGGGGAGAGACCCCCAATCGAGATCCTCACTGAGAGGGAGAGTCCCCCCAACCGCGACCCTCGGTGGGGGGGGAGAGACCCCCAATCGAGACCTGTCCTGAAGGGGAGAGTCCCCCATTCGAGACCCTCCATGAGAGGGAGAGTCCCCTCCATTCGCCACCCACATTGAGGGGGAGAGTCCCCCATTCGAGACCTGTCCTGAAGGGGAGAGTCCCCAATTCGAGACCCTCGATGGGGGGAAGAGTTCTCCCATTTACGACCCTCCATGAGGGGGAGAGTCCCCCATTCTCGCCCTGCCCTGAGGGGAAGAGTCCCCCCAGTCACGACCCTCGATGGGGGGAGAGTCCCCCCATTCACCACCCTCGTTGAGGGGGAGAGTGCCTCATTTGAGACCCTCGGTGAGGGGGTGAGTCCCCCCATTCAAGACCTGTCCTGAGGGGGAGAATCCCCCCCAGTCTCGACCCTCACTGAGAGGGAGAGTCCCCCCAACCACAACCCTCGATGGGGGGGAGAGACCCCCATTCGAGACCCTCTCTGAGGGGAAGAGTCCCCCCATTCAAGACCTGCCCTGAGGGGGGAGAGTTCCCCCATTCTCGCCCCGCTTTTCCTCCAGCCACGCAGGGGAAGGGAAAGCCGTGTGAAGGTGTCTGAGCACCTCGAGGGGTGCCCGAGGTGAAACCCCAGGTTTGGGGATCCCCCAAGGTGAAACCCCAGGTTTGGGAATCCCTGGGATGAAACCCCAGGTTTGGGGACCTCCAGGATGAAACCCCAGGTTTGGTGACCCCTGAGGTGAAACCCCAGGTTTGGGGACCCTCCCACGTGAAACCCCAGGTTTGGGGATCCCCCGAGGTGAAACCCCTGGTTTGGGGACCCTCCCATGTGAAACCCCAGGTTTGGGGACCCTCTGCTGTGAAACCCCAGGTTTGGGGATCCCCTGAGGTCAACCCCCAGATTTGGGGACCCTCTGCTGTGAACCCCCAGGTTTGGGGAGCCCTGGGGATGGATGTGTGTCTGGGGTGAATGGGGGACCCCTCTGGAGGCCGTGGGTGAGGAGTGGGTGGGGGGAGAGCACGGGAGCCTTTCCAGTGGGGAGCTGGGATGGTGCTGAGCCCGGGGAGTCGCCTGGCAGAGCCCTCAAACCAACCCACATGAATTGTCCTGTTCCTGGAGGTGCCCAAGGCCACGTTGGATGGGCTTGGAGTGACCTGGGCTGGTGGAAGGTGGCCCTGCCCGTGGCAGGGGGTGGAACAGGATGATCCTAAAGGTCCCTTCCATCCCAACCCATTCTGGGAGTCGATGTTGGCCTGAAAGCCCCTGCTCTGAGCTCATTCTCTGCACACTGCTAAGATTGGTGCTGGGAGAAACACCTTCCCTTTTAATTTCAAGGACTTTTGTTGTTATTCTCTATCAAAACTGAAGGGAATCATCTTCTGGAGCACCTGCTGCGTGGTGGGAGTGCACATCACCCGTGATAAACCCACGTTTGGTGTGGGTAGCTCAGCAGTGCCCACACTGGCAGCAGTGTCTGGCTCTCACCAGATAATGTGCTGTGAAAATGTTCCGTCATCACACAGAGTTATGGGAATTCAACAAGATATTTTGTTCACTTTGAGGTTCCTCCTGAAATGTATTTGTATTCAATTACAATATTCTGACAGCAGATGAGTTATGCTGTTTACAAGATGAACTCGTGTGACTTAAAAGCCTTGTAAAGTGGCGTTTCCAAGCTAAAACATAATCAGATGTGGTTTAGAACTACCCATGGGACTACAGAAAAAATAAGTATCAGCTAATGGACTTCAAAGAAATAATTTTGCTTACTGAGTCCTTTACTATGCACCTGTGCACAGACAGGCAACACCTGATGAGGTCTGGGCATCAAAAGCTTCCACTTTGGCAACAATCTGTAAAGAAACTACAAAAGACCAACACTTTGATAAAGCACTGTGAAGAGAGAAGCAAACGAGACTTCCAAAACCACCACCCCACCTTGGGCTTTGAAAACTGTAAGCAGTTGATTTATGAATAAAAAAAATCCTCTTTTCACATTAGCTGTATTTTTTTATCCTTCTGGATTTTACAGTCCTTCTTTGTCAATCTACCCAGAAGAAACTAATTTGTGCAGGGGTTTAAGAAATGCCCACATGATGATTTTAATTTGCCATTAGGTACCCCACACTGTGGTGAAATCGCTGATTGAGGTAAGATTGAAATAAACATTTGCCTTGCACATTCTTTAAAATCTTGTAATATTTTGACAACTTGAGAAAACTCATGTTTTGTATCTCATCTAAGAAAGTAACCAGAATTTCAAACTCCAGTCCAAGGCAGGCAGGGGCAGGCACTTCCAGGGATGTGTAATTGTCACTGACACTACGGAGAGTCATTTCCCAGTGATGTTTACAAAGCTGTGTTGTTTAAAAGTGCAAAATAGAATGTGGGAAATAAGAACAAATCTGAAGAAATCACACTTTTAGGACTCACCCAGGAGCGACAAAGCACAAACAGTGTTATTCCTACAACCCCTTCTGTCCCTGAATATCAAAATATTGGATTTGGTTTTCCATGCTTCTAACCAGGAGTATCTTGGAGGGGGAGAGCTCTGGAGGGAGAAGATCCTTCCCTACCCCTTCCTTAATTTTCAGCTGGAATCTGAGAGTGCCTTCCCCCTTAGGGCAGACCTTTAGCACTGCTGTGATGCTGGGTTGGTATCTTCGTTCACCTTGATAATACTGCAGCAGGTTTCTGTTGGCTTTTTGGGTTGTTTCCTGGCTTTTTGTTTGACTTTGTCCTTCAGCACAGCCATTGTATATCTCAGACCCACAGAAATATCCAGCACTTCCCAAAGAAACGAATCCGAGTCCAAAGAGCTCTGTTGGCTGAGCCAAAGAGCAGACAGGATTAAGGAGTATTTCCAGACCAGAAATGGAGATTGCTGGCATATGATATGCAACAAAGAGATTTGCTGGTTTCATCTGTGGTCGATAGGAAATGCTGCAGGAAGGAAAGCTGAGAGCAGTGGCCTGTGAATCTCTAAATTGCAGAGATGGGAGCTGTGGTTCAGGCTGGTAGAGACCTGAAGTGGACAGATTAACTTTGAAAATTCAGCAGCCACAGGCTGTTTCAATGCAAAATCTGGCAAAACCACTTGTTTCTATGGCAGCATATCAGGATCTTATTTCCCTTTATCAGCAGAGGGCTGCAACAAGATGGGGGTGGAAATAATTCCTCTACCAGAATACTCATCTGTCAGAAATCTGATTGGGTTTGTCTGTTTTCCATCAGCAGAGCTTCCAATTCTGGGTTGTTTGCAAGTGTGGACACATTTTTGTTTTACCATCCACAGTTCTGTGTGTTGTGGAATCGAGAGTGACCCTGCTGTGTAAGTAACCTGCTCATGAGACCAGAGTTTTCCTCGTGTGAGTAGAACAGAGTGAGTAGGAACAACATCTGGTAACTTCTCCTTGTCCCTACTTTCATCTCAGGCATTGGTCAGTGACAGAGAATCCTCTTAAATTGTTGTCACCTTTGAGCTTCTGGTATGCCCTGAATTTCTGTGGCCCATTATAGACACTCCTGGGAAATGAACCCAGGATTTTTATGATGACTAAATTCTATTTACAGATATCACTTGCAACGCTTCCTGTAGAACATCAGCACAGCATCTTGCACTTAATGAAAGTATAAAACCACTGATGTCAATGAATGGATTGGTTTAGCTGACAGAAAGGTTAAAGATAAATAATTCACAGTGTAACTGGCTGTTCCAGAGCAGGGCTGCAAAGCTGATGGCTATAAAAACACATTACAAATGTCTATCACTGAGTATTTGCAGGTCAGCAGGAGGGCAACCAAAGAAATGGAGCCACAAGCATCAGACTCTGGGTGATGGATTTTAGGAAACTGTATGGAAGAAGCCTTGGGCAGTCACAGATTTGGGCAGACACTGGACTTTGTTGTCCAAGCCTTTTGCCTTGCTGCTCCATGGAGGGTGTGGGATCTTCCTACCATCAAGTGTTCAGAGAGGTCAGTAGTGAAGGAGCTCCTTGGCCAGAGCCAGGCCAATCCAGGAGGGTTTTTGCCACCTTAATAGTTTGTGTGGATCACTGAGGATATGTGAACACCACCCTGGTGCTCTTTAGTGCCTCCCTGGCACATGGGCAGGATAACTTGGTGCCAGCCAGGAAGGGGCAGTGCCAAGAGCAGTGAGTGTGAGGAGCAGCAGCCCCATTAGTCACAAGCTCCCCTCAGACTAATTTACTGCCCTGCCAGATAAATGACTTTTCACTCCTTTGGCTGGGTATTTGTGTGGAGCACTGCAGTGAGTTCAGAGCCTGGGTGAGAGCATTGCAGGGAGTAAAGGCACTGCAGGGATATGTTGATCATTCCCAACATTCAGCATCCACCACCCTGGGCTCTGCCTGGTGACTCTAAACCTTCCTAACAGATGGAACCAAGGCCATTGCATCTGTGTAATTGCCTTAACAACCAAATTTGTAAGCACGGCAAAGAATGAAATGGGGTTTGTGTGGCATGACCTATTTTATGTAACATCATCTTGACAGGCATTAATTATGTTTTCATCCATTAATTTTTTATTGCTCAAATCCTGTATCAACTTTCTGTTATTTTACCTGGCTGGTGTAGAGTTACCTGGGTCAACACTCTCTCTTTAAATATTGCCACAGTATTAGCACTTTTTTTTTTAATGTTTTGAAATTTCCTCAGTATTCCAGACTTGTTGAAATGAGCATCAGCTAGCTAATCATGCTGAGTTTAAAATATTTATTCCTTGTATGATTTATTTAATAATTTTTGTTCCAGCAGCCACTGTTTTCAACACCAGTCCTTGCTGAAGCCTTTACTCTTACTCTGCATCAACAGCTTGTCTTCATCTCTTAATGTGCCTTGACTTTATTGTTGGCCTCTGGCCTGGCAGAAGTTTATTTCCTACTCTCCAGCTTCCTGTGCAAGCTTTCTACATGTTCTCATTTCTACAGTGGTTGTTGTTGGTTTTCCTCTGTTTTCTTGCTAAAGTTTTTATTGTTCCACTCTCTTTTCCTGTGAGAGAAACACAGAGCTAAACAACATGCTGGAGTATGAGCAAAGGAAGTGTTACACTCACGTTGCCAAGTGAGGTGGACAGATGTTACTGAGAGTACAATTAATACTCTGCTCATGTCCCTAATCCAGAAAGAGTTAGATTTAATTCCTGAGAAATTACACAGTAGAAATTAACCCAGAATTAAAGATTCCATGAAAGGAAAAAGCATTTGGCTACTGTTAATAGGAGAACTCTATTATGTTATCCCAAAAAACCCTTGGAAAACTGGCCCAGGACACAGAGCTGTGTGCAACAACCTGAAACCACAGGAAAAGGAGACAACATCCTTCACGAATTGGCTAAACACCAACTGGGATTGACTGGAGCACTCCTCCAACACCCCAAAGTGACCACATTGCCCAGCTCAAACTCCCCTTTTTCTCATTCCTAAATCAGACATGTGGTTGACCTGCCTGAGACAGACATCAGCCCAAATCCCAGGGGGCATTTGGGGCATTGCCTGGAAGGGCAGCTGTTCCCAGAGCTGCAGGCAGGGAGCACGTGGAGAGGCTCACACAGGACAGCAGCTTTCTTCACCCCTTCCTACTCTTGTTCCTGCCAGGTGTCCCACAAAACCCTAAACGTGAGTTTTTCCCCTGTTTCATTGCTGTTGGAGCAATATTTTGCTCCTCATTGTGCTGTGTGTGTGTGTGGGGGGTTCATAAAAGCTGTTTCCCTATGAATTAGGAGTTGAATTAATTGCTTCTTCCTTCACTATTTGCTTGGGAGGTTCAACACCAGCCAGTTTTCCTTGAGCAGGTAAATCAAGGTGTGCCCAAACACAGTGCAGAGCAACCCCTTTGATTGCACATTTGCTGCTTTGTGGGCATTGCGTGGACTCAGAAAATCCCACACTGGTTTGGGCTGGAAGGGATGTTAAAACTCATCCCATCCCACCCCTGCCATGGGCAGGGACACCTTCCATAGCCCAGGGTGCTCCAAGCCCTGTCCAACCTGGCCTTGGACACTTCCAGGGCTGGGGCAGCCACAGCTTCTGTGCCCAAGCTGTGCCAGCATCTCCCAGCTGTGCTTGCCTGATAAGCAGAGTGACCCAGACCTCAGCACACTGCAGCAAAACACGTGTAAAATCCATCCTCTGGGATTCAGGAGCACTCCTTTTCCATGCCAGCCTTCCTGCCAGGAGGTTGCTGTCCTATGGAGCGATTAAATTCATCAATAATGACAACTTTTTTTAAAGCAGTGGTTAGTTTAAAAGCCCACAGGAGGGAATGACTATTAAAATAATTAGATTTCCACCTCCAGTTTCCAGGTTAGGATATTCTGGACACGTTTGTTCCTGTCACATTTGCTTTGTGGTTCAGTATGAATTTTCAATAGATGACTTTGTGATAAGAAAGCAGCAATTCAGATGCAATTATATAAACTGTAAGATAAGCCTGGAATTAGCCTGGAGAGTATAAAGCACACCCAGAGCTTGTGCTGGGTCACTGCCTCTCCCAGCTCCAGGCAGAATCAGGTTCCTGGAATTGGGAAGAATTCTGCTGACAAGAGGTTGGTCTTTCCAGACTTACATTGTGGCAGCTACAGGGTAAAGCAGACTGGGAACTGACTGGCTTTTCTATGCCTCTGAGCCAACTGGAAATGGAGAAATTCAGATTTATGCCTGATATGTGAAGTCATGTCTTTTTCTCTCTTAAACATTTTAAAGGGTGCTTTCTTTAGAAAACTGTTTCTAAGCCAGTGAGATTATTTGAATATTTCTGGTTAATTCTAGAGCTCATGTTCTCTAACATGTCATGTTTTCAAATCCTTCAGGACCTCTTTTTCTTTGTCAGCATTTTATCACTCATTAGTGAGAAGTTCCATGTAATGTGCTTTAGTGGGGGAAAAGTGAGTTTGTTCTGTGTTGTTAATGGCCTGTTTACTCTTGATTTCTGTTTAGCAGTCAGTACCATTTCAGTTAAAGGTCTGAGATTGGAAGGAAGTTGTCAGGCTGTAACTAAAAAATTAAGATTACTCCTATCTGTGACTGAAAAGGCTGGAAGGTACCTCCCATTTTACTCAGGCTTTGCTTTGTTTGTTCTTCCCCATCAAGCATGAGTCTCTTCTTTGTGATGTCTCTCCTCTTTGGCCTGACTTTTGGACAGACAGCATCACTTTGTGCTCCTTCTGAGTACACAATCCACGTGGAAAAGCGGGAATGTGCCTATTGCCTGGCCATCAACACCACCATCTGTGCTGGATTCTGCATGACTCGGGTACGAGGCTTGGCTTGGGGTTAGGCAGGTATTTCTGGAGCAGCCATCCCTGCAAACCCACTGCCTGCTGTCCCACGGTGTGGAAATTATTTGTTTCCTCACTGCAAACCCACTGCCTGCTGTCCCACAGTGTGGAAATGATTTATCTCCTCACTGCAAACCCACTGCCTGCTGGCCCACAGTGTGGAAATGATTTATCTCCTCACTGCAAACCCACTGCCTGCTGGCCCACAGTGTGAAAATGATTTATTTCCTCACTGCAAACCCACTGCCTGCTGTCCCACAGTGTGGAAATGATTTATTTCCTCACTGCAAACCCACTGCCTGCTGGCCCACAGTGTGGAAATGGTTTATTTCCTCACAGCCAAAAAAATTGCACTGTCCTCATGTTTTCAAGGTAGCTTTTTGAAAAGGTGTGTGTGAGAAATGCCAGAGCTGTGGCATTGGTAGCACCAGTGGCACAGCAGAGACCTGCCTTTGTGGGGGCAGGATGGTACAGGTGAGGAGCAGGTTATATTGGGACACTCTTTATTATTTTAAGTAATTTAGGTAACTTTCCCAGCTGGCTGTGGAACAGCTCTCCAGCCACACCATGCATTGTGCTTGAGCTTCACTGTCCAACACAGCCCTTTAAGTTCCATGTTGGGCAGCAGGAGCCAGCACAGATCCCAAAGCTCTGGGAGCACTCTGAGCATTAATTAAACCACAAACCCAAGGTGGGTGTATCCAGGTGTGGAGACAAGCAGCTTGAAAATTCAACTTTGGAGAGAGTAATGCCAGAGGCAGGCTAAGCATGAGAGGTTTGGTGCCTACCCTCCCCAGGAAGCTTCTGTCACACAAATACTTCAGTGGAACACCCTATCCCTCTTTCCCCTGCAGGACAGCAATGGCAAGAAGCTGCTCCTCAAGAGTGCCCTGTCCCAGAACGTGTGCACCTACAAGGAGATGCTGTACCAGACAGCGCTGATCCCGGGCTGCCCCCACCACACCGTGCCCTACTACTCGTACCCCGTGGCCCTGAGCTGCAAGTGTGGCAAATGCAACACGGACTACAGTGACTGTGTGAGGGCCAGGGGCAGCACACCCTCCTGCACCAAGCCCCAGAAGCTGTGCAGCATGTGAGGCTTCCCCAGGGCAGGGGCACACGTGCTGCTCTGCTCACACGGGAACGGCAAGGAAAGCGTGTTCCGTGGTAGGTTGGCCAAGTGGTGTGTGCCAAAATTTATCCCCGAGGGGTGTCCTTAGGTAATTTGAGTGGATATTCTGTAACAGGCTTAAAAGAATCAGGGGTTTGTGTTTATAACCTACCCACATTTACTTTGGGCAAGAGGAAGACAACTCTGGATGTATAACCCTTGGCTTATAAATCCCAAAACGTGACTCTGGATGTATAACCCTTGGCTTATAAATCCCAAAACATGAGTCTGTATAACCCTTGGCTTATAAATCCCAAAACATGACTCTGAATGTATAACCCTTGGCTTACAAATCCCAAAACATGACTCTGAATGTATAACCCTTGGCTTATGAATCCCAAAACATGACTCTGGATGTATAGCCCTTGGCTTATAAATCCCAAAACATGACTCTGGGTGTATAAACCTTGGCTCACAAATCCCAAAACATGACTCTGAATGTATAGCCCTTGCCTTATGAATCCCAAAACATGACTCTGGATGTATAACCCTTTGCCTATGAATCCCAAAAGAGATTTGATATATTGATGTATTTCAGAGTTTGATATTGATACATATCAGAGTTCATATACTTCAGTTATTATCACTTATATTTTGGAGTTAAAAAAAGGCAACACATACTCTAGGTATTGACCATTTTAATCAGATTTTGACACCTACTTACAGCCCTCAAATTAGCAATGGGATTTTTCCATCTCTGTAATCCCAGTTTTTTTGAGGACTGTGGCTTCAGTGTTGTCAGCTGGGTCTAAGCACATCCAGTTTGTTTATCCACACTGTAGATCTGGGTCCTCCCTGCTCTTGTCCAGACCTGTGTTCATTGGGAATGCTTCTCTGTGTCTGCACTAGTGGCATAACCCTGCCTTTCCTGCTGAAAATACACTGTTTGAAAAACCTGTCTCTGTGAGCACTGAAGAATCACTGAAGCTTCAAGCCTTGCTGCTCTGTTCCCCAGAAGGGGGAGGGTGATGCCCTCAAACTTAAAGAAAAACTCAGGAAAACCCCTCTTTTTCCCCACACAGGGCAGCTGGGTCCCTTGGGAGTGGGAAGTAAAGGTAAACTAACAACTCCTTCCTTTCCCCTGAGATTGTACCTCCCAAGAAATTAAATATTTTAATCAGACTTGGCTTGAAATAGTAAATAAAGGACCCAGAATTTGCAGGATACAAATATGAAAATTTAATTTTCTTAGGAAAATCTTGCTTTGAGTATTGCAGCTCTCATGAATGTTCCTGGATACTCTATTCCAAACACCTTCAGTTTATTTCATTTGCAGCAAAGCCTCTGAGAAAGCCCAGGGGCACCTGCTGGGTGTCCCCCTGGGGCAGGAGGTTCCTTCCAACCTTTGTAAATCCATGATAAAAGCAAAACCATTTGGATGAGCGTCATGTGTATAATCTGATGATAAAGGAATGCCTTCGCAGGCAAGGTTTGAAAGTTTAAACTCTCAGGAGGGAGAGAGGGAAAGGGGGAGAGGAAGAGGGAGAGAGGGAAAGAAGGAGGGGGGGAAGAGGGCGAAAGGGAAAGGGAGAGAGGGAGAGGAAGAGGGATCTGATCCCTCACTGGCTGCATCCAGAGCAGTGTGGGCAGCAGGTGAGGGGGGGATTCTGCCCCTCTGCCCCACTCAGGTGAGACCCCACCTGCTGTGCTGCCTCCAGCTTTGGGGTCCCAAACACAGGAAGGACATGGAACTGTTGGAGCGAGGCCAGAGGAGGCACCAGGATGATCAGAGGGATGGAGCAGCTCTGCTATAAGGAAAGTCTGGGAGAACTGGGATTGTTCAGCCTGGAGAAGAGAAGCTTCAGGGTGACCTAATACCTAAAGGGAATGTACAGGAAAGCTGTGGCAAGACTTTGTACAAGAGCACATAGTGACAGGATAAGAGGGAAGGGACTCTGAAAGAGAGCAGGTTTAGGATATTGGGAAGAAATTCCCTGTGAGGGTGGGCAGGCCCTGGCACAGGTTGGGCAGAGAAGCTGTGGCTGCCCCATCCCTGGCAGTGTCCAA
>JAWWEE010000069.1:2210385-2231906 GCA_035221455.1 Xenops minutus | reverse complement strand
GCACAGGTTGGGCAGAGAAGCTGTGGCTGCCCCATCCCTGGCAGTGTCCAAGGCCAGGTTGGATGGGGCTTGGAGCACCCTGGGCTAGTGGGAGGTGTCCCTGCCCATGGCAGGGGGTGGGATGGGATGGGATTCCATGCCCCTTCCCAACCCAACCCAACCCAACCGGGGCCTGGGGAGAAGTCCTCTTGGGGCTGTGGGTTCAAATCCCACCATGTCCCAGTCCTGATCACGATCCCAATCCCAATCCCGATCCCAATCCTGATCCCAATCCCAGTCCCGGTCCCAATGCCGGTCCCAATCCTGATCCCAATCCCAGTCCCGGTCCCAATGCCGGTCCCAATCCTGATCCCAATCCTGATCCCGACCCCAATCCCGATCCCAATCCCAACCCCAATCCCGATCCCAGTCCCAGTCCTGCTGTCCCAGGGATGCCCCATTCCCCGGAGCCAGCCCGGGTGCCGCGGGCTGGGAGCGCACACGCCGAGCTCTCGCCGGGAGCCGCTTATTCCAGGGTTACTTTTATTAGGAAGTCACTTGAAATCCAAGACACAAAGCAGATAAAACGCCCCGTAGGAACACGCCGTAAGGGAAGCCACACAGGGAGGGGTTGTTTTCCGAGAGGTAAATCAGCCACGAAGCCAAACGCCAGTTCTGTCCCCAAAAATCACCATTTGTGCCGTAAAAAACACACTCGTTATCCCAGAAAGCAGTTTGTGTTTTGAAAAACCTCGTGGCTGGAGCACCAATAGAGAGGAAGAAGATTGAAAAGCTTTATTTATGTCCATTTTCTCTGACCAGCATGCAATGCTGTGAATCTGCAGCCCCCAAAGGTTGTACAATATGGCATTTGAAGGCTTAAGATAACTCCATTTCCTTTTCTAGACACATGAAATATATTTTGTTATCGAATTATCAGTATGAAGACGAGTGACATAGGACTCTTCGTTGGAGGGATGTCACAGGGCTGAGCTGCACCAGCTCCCTGCAAGGTCCCCAACCTGGCTGAGCTTTCCTGTGACAAACGAAGCTCCCACTGAAGTCAGTTACTTAGAACAATTAGACAGGGGGAAATGTAAATAAGGGTGTTTAGAGACACAATAAGGGCACGGACAATTTACATCTTTATGCTTTAGAACACACTGTTGGACTCGAGGAGAAGAAGAAAACCTGTGTGATGTGCTTGCAGAATGATGGCCCGGAGGGATCTGATCCTTTGTCTTTCCTCTGGGACAGGGTGCAAGGGACAGGACATAAAAAAGGACATTCCTGCTGCCTTATGTGGCCATTTCGGGTGCAGGGAAAGAACAGCTGTGTTTGGTGTCTCTTGAGGAGTGCAAAAGACCTTCAGTACCAAGGTGCAGAGGAAATTGCAATTATATTGAGCACCTCACAACAGCAGGAAACAACAAAAGACCTTTATCCCTGTGTTCTGTTAAAGGCACTAGTTATATGAACAACATGTTGATTTCCAGCTTAATTTATATCAATAACTTAGAGAACTAAACCAGTCCCAGGTAATATCCTGTTCCTGGTATGCAGTGCAAGTATCCCCTAGACCCAAACAACAGTAACCCTCGAGCTTGAGCAGTGACGCTCCCAAAAATAAATGCACTGCTCAGAGGACTCAAAGAACAAACCACAAACCCAAAACACTTCAGCAGAAAGTTCGGTGGCTTGAGTCTGAATTTCCAGAAGGTTTTTTTTCCCCTGTTTTCCTAAGGCACTGAGATGGTTTTGTACTTCTGGGGGGGCGAAGGGGGGCTGGGGAAGCAACAGCAGGTTCTGCAAGCTGCCTTTGTATTCAGTGCATCTCAAAGCAGGAGTGGGCATCTTCCAACTTAAGAAATAAGAGATAAAGAGAGAAACTCTGGTCCTATGGTTGCATTCTGGCGCTACAAATTTGAGGAATTAAACCCAATTATGTGTAGATGTGTTTAAAATAACTGAAATCCTGATGGAAGGGGGAGTGTAACAGAAGGAAATCTCTTTATTTGCAGTCAGTTTCTATCGGTGGAGGGCAGTAATCTTGGAACCTGAACCACTGGCTGTGGTGCCACTTTTGGCAGCACAAAGCTGTTCTCTGAAATTATCTCAAGTAAGCCAAAAATGAAGAGATTCTGAGCCCTTGCTGTAATTTATTTTCCCCTTCTGGGGACAACCTTTCTCCCTTCCAGGCTGCTTCGAAAGGAACATTCTCTCACGAATAAATACGACAAATAGAAAAATAAAAATATAGAAACAAACTCTGTAAACGCAAGCCCTGAGGTATTTCAAGCACACAGTGTCGTTTTTATACCTGACATGCAATCTGAAGGTGCCACTAAGAAAACTCACTTTGTGGCCCCGTTGAAAATGTCCCACCTTTCCTCCCTGCCTTGCAGCCCCAAGGAAGGGCGAGAGGCTGAGGTAAGAGCCCCGTGGAAGCTGTGATAGTCACAGAAGCAGAAAGTGAGGATTTTAAAGTGCTGTGTGTCCTTTTTTTTCTGACCATTTTCACTCCTTTTTTTTTTTTGGCTTCCACAGGCCATTCAGAGCCTACAGAGACCTGACCAAGGGGCTGCTTCTCTGGTCTAGGCTCCACTCCTGCACCAGTCTGTGGCCACACTGAGGCTTTTGGGGACAAAGGGACTGCTGAGCGTGGATTTTGGTGGCCCCTTTAACCCACACCTGGGTTTTTTGGTGTGTCTCAGGCTCCTTGGGAAGCTTGAGCACACTTTGCACTGCAATTGCTCCCAAATGACTGCCTTGTCTTGCCAGCTTCCCACCTCTTTCCCCCTCTTCCTTTAGCCTGGATCTCCTTGGACATGTTTCCTCCCCCAGAGCTTTCTGCATTTGCATGAAGGGTCCAGTCCCTAAAAAAAAATAAATATCCAGTCTCTGCATGACAGTGAAGTCAGTGGGTCTACTCACATGAATTCAAGTTGCCTGGAGCAGGCCCTTAGGCATTAGTTCTTTTTAAATAAAGTCCAATTTTATTAATTCTACTCTGTTTGGGCTTTGGAAAGAAAGGTTACAAAATGGATCATAGGTCTTCCTTTTTGACAGTGGCATTTGTTCCTCTGCTAATTCTTGTCAGACAGGGGCTCAGTGTGAGAGGGTTCCAAGCACTGTGGCCCTGGGGGATGTGCAGATTCCTGCCCAGGGAGGCTCTGGATGCACACACAGCACATTCCATTTGCACATCCTTACCTAGACAAGGCACTGCACACCCAGGTACCTGCTCACATGCACATACATTTGTAAGGAGAGATATGCATGTGGAAACTCTTAATTGCACATATACAAACATTAAAAATCAAATTAGTCATAGATTAACCTTTTGCATTTTCCATTAAAAAGGACATTTTAAACCCCTTCTGTTGCTCGCTTCGGTTTTACTGTAACTAATACAATTCACCTGATCACCTAGTGGGATATTTTCCTCTCAGTATGTTAAAACACTGATTAAAATGCATTACAATTATTAAACTGGGTAGAAGAGCACTTCTTGTAAGCTTAGTCTGGAACTCCTGGGACACAGCTGTGCAGTGGAAGTTTTAGATCATGTCTCGTGTGTTACGGATCATACAGCACAGAACCATGCTGAATATCATTCCAAAGATCTAGAAGAGAAGGGAGGGGATTTAGGGATCCACTTACAAAACACTCCTAAAATAATCTGCATATCAGAACCATCAGGAGCTCCATATGGCAGAGCAGTGGCTGCTCCCAGCCACAAACCCCAAAACATCAGACAATTAACATGAAAGAGATTTCAGTGATCCTCAAAGCCAAGATTTTATCTGCTCATGCTGCTTCCACTGTCCTTTGTTCTAAATGTCAAGGCCAGCATAACTGCCCCAAACGTTATGATCAACACAAATTTAACTGACAGAAGAACTGCAATTATGGGTATTACCCCTGGTGTTGGGGTATTATTGGTATTGGTATTACCCCTGCTGTTGGGGTATTATTGGTATTGGTATTACCCCTGGTGTTGGGGTATTATTGGTATTACCCCTGGTGTTGGGGTATTATTGGTATTGGTATTACCCCTGGTGTTGGGGTATTATTGGCATTGGTATTACCCCTGCTGTTGGGGTATTATTGGTATTGGTATTACCCCTGCTGTTGGGGTATTATTGGTATTGGTATTATTCCTGGTGTTGCACCACGAGGTTCTGAGTTTCAGGATGCTTCTCCATGGAATATTAGAGAGGTCTGAGTGACTCCAGAGGGATCAGCTTCCTGCAGTGTTATGTGGCAAGCCAAGCTCTAACACTCACTGTGCTTAAAACTATACATTAAATACAAACCTCTGCTCATGTCAGGGAGCTAATTAGAGGGAATGATAATGCTGAGGGTTGCCAGAGTCTCCAGAAATGTCCTTTTTTGCCACACCTTGACTCTGCAGAGCAGTTTGCAGCTGAGGCTTCATTGGCAAGGATGTCACTGAGCCCATATCCCCTCCTCCCCCATGACCCTGGGAGGGAGAGCTGACCTGGCACACCCCAGCAAGGCTCAGAAAGGAGCACAGGGAAAGGCACAGATGTGGTTTGGGTGCTCAGAGGGTTGGTTCTCACCCCATAATTCCTGTGTGTCTGAGGTGGGAGCCCCAGAGGAGGCGATCCCAGTTCTGCTGTGTCCGTGTCAGTGGTTGAACCCTGTCCCACCCACGTGGCTCTGCTGCATTTTGGGGCTCACCTTCATGTTTCACACACATCCCAGGATGGTTTAATCCCTTTTTTCCCTGCAGTGGTTCCTGTTACCCACAGAAACCCTTCAGCTGCTTTGAAGTGTTCACATAAGCCCGTGAAGCTCCTGCTCTTCAGAGCACCTAAAAGGTGGGTTTTTACCAAAATTCTGGTTCCTTGTGCTGCTGGTGCCTGAGGCCCAAGGAAATCATGCTGGGAAATGTGCTGAAGCCTGGGCAGCTCCAGCTGCCTGTCCTGCTCTATCCTTGCACCAGGGTGACATCTGTTGGCCACAGCTCTGTCCTAGAAATTCAGGTTATAAACTCTCCCTCTCCCTGAACCAAAGCTCCAGCCAGCCCTTTCCTGGAAAGCCACTTCTACAAAGGGAGGCACCCTCTGTTCCTTAGGAAAACGAAGGAATGGCTCCTAAGGGATTTAAAGCATCAGCCTGCAGTTGTTCTGGGATAGAGGGAGTGCTGCTGTGACCTTTGGCTTTTCAGTTTGGTTCATGTGCACTCCACACTCCCACTATCACAACAAAATAAGATTACCATTGCTCTGAGCCCTGTCTAAGGGCACAAAGTGAGCTGGGAAAACACAGGTACACAGGTGGGCACTGGTGTGGGCAATTCCCAGAGAGAGGAGATGCTGGAAGGGATGAAAACTTTTGGAACCTTTTTGGAATCTCCTCAGATGCTGCAAAACCCCTTCCACAAAGTTTTGAGCAAGGGGCAGGGTATGGGCTGGGCAGAGATTTGAAAACATGGCTTTACTCACTGTGATGCCAGCAATTGCAATCCCAACAATTCCAACCAAATGCAGTTTACTGTCAATTACATTCTGAATTTCAACCAGGCAGTTCTGTTAAAAACAAAATCGAAAGGTTTTTTTACTCCTGGAGATAGATACATTCCAACCAAATCCATTACCTGTTCTCAATGAACATCATAAACATGGAAAATATTGCAGCCACCATCCCAATTCCTGCAGTCTAAGCCTTGCTGGACAATTTGCACAGCATATTCCCTTTCCTTAGTGAGACATCTGTGCCTCTTGCCTGTACAGGCTGACACATACAAGTACTTTTCTTAAACTCACTTTTCCCTAAATTTAAACCCTGTTATATAACAGGCCATGCTAAATCAGGAGGTTTGGTGCTTCATTTTTGCATTGTGCTCACAGACAGATTCCTTGAGAACAGAAAGGACAGAAATATCCTCCTTAAGCCCAACAAAGTTTCTGGTCAGGAGGTTCCGTGCATGCCAAAATTCAGCCTCTCTGGGGCTCCTAATTTGGGCTCCTGGCCTGTTATCTCCTTCTCACTTCTCCTCTCAGATGATGTGATGTTGTCTCAGCACCCCACAATGCCACCAACAGCCTTCAGAACTGGGGACAATGTGACCTCCAACTTATTTCTGCCTCCAGCCTGCTCCATTTCATAAGGAATTTCAGGCTGGAAATGGCAAGGTAAAAAGGAAATTCTTCCTTGCTTTTAATTATAGAATATTTCCAATTTTCCTAAATAATTGACAGGAAAAAGTGATGAGAATAACCAGGACAGGGGACACTTGCCTTTGGCAGCTGGATATTCTCTGGACAGGGTAATGCCACTTGTTGTTCCACATTACCTTTACCACAGCACTGGAGCTAAATGAGAGAGAGAAAAAGAATCAAAGAGGGGGAAACCACAGACTGTTTCATCCTGAAAGTCAGTTGCTCCTTTCGTACTCAAAGCGAGACAATGAGGAACTAAAAAATAGAATCAGCACAGATGAAATCAGAATTTTACTCCCTGTGTTAACCACTGGCTCTGGTGGAGTTCCAACTGCGTGGGACACAATCCCCAAAAATGAGTTTCCATTGTCTGAGGCCACGCTAATTGATATTAACAACAATGCCCAGAAGGGATTTGTATTACAGGGTCTCAAAACAAAGCAAACAAGTGGATTTGGGGCAAGCAGATCCCTGACCCCCAAGGAAACAGGAGCTGCTGCAGGGAGGAAGCAGAAAGTTCAAGCCTCACACACAGAATTATGGGCAGAGCACAAAAGCTGCAGTGGGGAATGCTGGAATTTCAGTTCTGACACCACATGGGGCTGGGTTTGGGGACACTCATAAATCAGGGTTTCAGAGGGTTTGTTTTTCCTGTTTGCCTATCTCCCAGAAAATGCTTGGAATTCCTCTTTGGGTCAGAAATAACAGCTCTGGGAGAGGGACAAAAGGGTCTGAGGTTGGGAAATGTTTGCTCTGAAGAACGTGGGAATTGCTGTGAGGAGCAGCAAAGCTTGGGCTTGATCTCCGTGGGAGGCAGTGTAGATGCAGGATGGACACAAACAGCACTGAGGAAGTCACAGGTTCTCATTCTGACACGCTTTTTGGGTGGTCTGAACTGGGTCACACATGGATTTTGGGTTCTTTACCTACTTGGTTCACCCAGTGACAGGATCTGCCCCATTGGAGGTCCTGGGCCACAGGTCACGTTTTTCTCTGATAAATGCAGAGAAATTCGGATAGTTCTCCTTCTCTCTTCATTTGTGAGTATTTATTCTTGGATTTTAACCCCCAAAAGGGCCTTTAGAGTCATACCTTCTGCACAACAGAAGCATCAGGAATTTCAAAGCCTGGCCAGTTGTGCTTTCAAAGATAGAGCTCCAAAGCCCAGAACCTCAGGAAACTCAGGGTTGGGAGCCTCTGGCTCCACTTTAAGTACACTCAGCTTTTTTTATTCATTGCTCAGTGGGAGGAATGCTGGGCTCTGGGGGTGAGGAGGCAGCAGAGGGGTGGCAGGGCTGGGGGTACTCACAGCCACGTGGTAGCGATAGATGGTGCTGTTGACCTTCCCCACTGGGTTTTTCATGTAGTCATCATAAGCATCTTCATAGATCTTCTGGGCTTCTTGGATGGCCTGCAGAAAGCACATTTTCCAAGTGAGTGGCAAGTCAGCCTTACCCCCAAGCCAGTGCAGAATTCCAGCTTGTGCCATCGAGCTGCAGAGCAGGAAATTGTGCCTGCTAAGCAGGTACCAGGATGGAAGGACAGGGGATTCTGTGGCCTGGTGGCATTCAGGGGGTCAGAATGTTCATAGGCTGTGTTCTGTGTTTGGGTTAAACACTGTTAGTTCAGTGCCTGAGTTTGGTTTTCCCTTTTCCCAAGCAATGCCCTCTTTTCCCACAGTTCCACTCAGGGTTCCTTGTGGATGGAAGGTTGAACCACACCTATGGATTTTCTTTAACAGAGGGGGCAAAACTGTTCTGGCCTGGTGATAACACAGGCTCCAGAGAAGAATGCCAGAGGGTCTTCCTGGGAAAAGTCTCCTGGCAAGTTTTCCTATGCAGGGAAAGTCAGCCCTGGCATCCAGACCCACCCCATTAGTACAATAGAGGCCCTTTGCTACTTACCACTTTCTTGCCTATAAATGCAAATACTCCAGCAGTGATTTCAGCTGCAAATATCACCAATAGGCAAGCAAAGAACTGTGGAGGGAGCAGAGAATCTCATATGAATACACCTCGTTCCTATGGGCTACCAGTCAGCCCCTTGTGCTAGCCCAGAGCAACACCCCCCAATGACACAGAGGGGCCAGGACAGATTTCGTGTCATTTCTTGTCAGATGGAGCTTCAGGGAAGATAAAAGGTCATTCCAGGGAATATATCAAAAGAGACAAGCAAGGGAACTCCTCCATGTGGCAGCTCTGCAGTAGCAGGGTGGTTAGAGAAGCTGGGTTAGCCTTTAAAAGGACATCATAAGACCTTTCAGGTCTTGGACAGTAATTTCCACTAATGACACCAAGCCCTGAAAGCTTTGAGTGATTTTGCTGCTCCTCCCCTGCCCAGGAAACCCTTTACTCACTGCTCCAAGCAAGCACTGAGACTCCCGTGCTGCTCCACAGCACCCGAAAAATCCAACTGCAGACATGATGGCCCCTGCTCCCACCAGCACATAGAGCCCTGCAGGAACCAGGCAAGAGAGCAACAAGTGAGGGAGCTTTCCCTTCCCAAAGCCTGCTGCCCATTGCCTCAAACCCACATGCTTATTTCTGGCTTTCACAAGGAGTGCTGCTTACCCAGAAGATGTTCTCTCTCCAGAAGGAGAACAGTGATTCTTTAGAATTCCTATAGAATTAAGTGACATGACTTCCACCTCCCAAGTTTTTCTGTCCCAGGGGCAGCTCAATGCAGGAATAACACACACCACACCAGCCAGAACCCTCTTATATCTGTGCAGGGAGGAACACAAGGCAAAAAAAACCCTCTCAGCATTGCTAGAGGGGTTATTTCTGGGAAACCTGGGGCTGCAGATGTGCTGCTCTGCAGGGCTGGGACTCCAAGGAGTGTGGCAGATGGCAGAGCAGCCCCATGCACAGTGCAAATTTAGGGCTTTGGCTGCACTCAGAGCTTGACAGCACTAAAAGTGTAGGGGTAAGGGGAACAGCATTCACCTCTGCCACCTGTAAAACTGCTGGAAATGCATTCAGTGCACCCAGAAACACATTCTCTCTTCCATGGCAGTGTAATTGTAGTGCTTGCCTTGAGTATAAACCTGCTGTGCCAACCCCCTGGCAGGGAGAACAGCTCCTCTTCGCTGGGGTGATGGCTGGGAGGGGACAGGGAGCTGCTGGCTCTGCTCACTAGAGGGCACAGCAAGCCTTTGCTCCCAGCCTGGCCTGGGGAAACCTCCCTGAGAACCTTTAGTGTGCTCACTGACCAATTTAAACATTCCTTTCAATCTGAGCCAGGGCTAGCAGAGCTCCTGGGTTTGCTGTTAGCAGCCCTGGTGTAAGCGAGACTACAAAGCCCTAGCAATGGCAGAAAAATATGCAAAACCTAAAAATCATCAATATATAAGAGCAGAGGATGCAGCTACACAAACTCCTGCCACATCACTGTCCAGTCAGGTGTCTATCCCACTTATTGTGATCCTTCCCTCCATCCTTCTGCCCCAGCTGCCTAAGGATTCCTGCTGAGAAATAAATTCTGCTCAATAGCAACGAAACAATTATAATGTTATAGCTCCTGTGGTGCTGCTGGGTTGCTACTTGCTGACTGTGCTGGCAGTTCATACTCTGGATTTTCTAGATTTTTAATATTCAGCAGCCTGAGCATTCTTCAAGCTGATCCATGTACACATATTGACAGCACTGGTTTTACTGATATACAAAGATATATATAGATATATAGATATATAGATATATAGATATATAGATATATAGATATATATGGCTCTGGGGAGACAGAGCAGCTGTTGTGGAGGATGAATTGGAAAAGACCAGCCACCCCTGTGTCAGGTGCACAACCTGCTGCTCAGCTGCCAAACACCAGCAGTGCCATTTCCTCAGCTCTCCACGGGGACAAACACAATTCCAGGGATGTTTCCTGGAGCTTTGCTGGCTCTCCCTCCCTGCTGCAGCCCTTGCAATCATCTATCAGGCCACTGAGCAGAGATATTTCTGAGCAAGGAGACAGGAAAGGAGGCTTGCCATGTCTTTGAGCTCTCTGGGTGAGCCCAGCTCTGAGGAGTTGGGCTTTGCATCTGTCAGAGCTGAGCATTTCAGGGCATGACTCACAACCAAACCACCACCTCGGGGAGAGCTTCCCTTTTAAGGCGTGTTCCAGGAAGAGCTCACAGCTCTCACTAAACAGAGCTGAGCCAGCCAAGGCTTTCAATCCACCTTCCTCCCTGCTCTGCTCACAGAAGTTCATCCCACCCTGTCCTCTCTCAGCCCCAGCCTGCCACTTGCTGATGCTCCCAGAGCTATTTCGAGAGGGGAAACAGTGATGGCATTTAACATTTCCACCAAAATAAAGGTGTTTTTGCTTGGCTCCTATATATACACACATGTCATCCTCCACACAGGACTGAGACTTGTGATTTTGGGGTTGTCCTGCAGCCACGAGTTGGACTCCGTGATCCTTGTGGGTCCCTTCCAACTCAGAATATTCTGTGAGACAGGAAAAACAATTCAGGGGGGCCAATGTGATTCTTAGTTTGCCCTGGGAGGTTTTCCAGCACCCACATGCAGGGATGTTCAGTGGGAGGTGAATTCCAGGAAGGATGTCAAAGCAGTAGGTGCAGAACCATCCTAGAAGGTGTAAATAAATGAGACAGGGATGGAGGATTGCTTTCCCTAGTGGGTTGTACACAGCAAAGTAGGCATGACCACCTCAAATTCTTAATAAAAGGAGTCCTAAACTCTAAGTGAGGCTTAATAAAGAAAAAGGGCAATAGTATCATGTGCCAGAGGTAACTGAAAGCCACCCCTTCCCAAAAAGCAGGATGCAAAGCAGAGCCCTAATCAGCTCCTATTCATAAGCCCTTCCATTGTAAAACACAAAGCCTTGGCAGGGCCTCCAGTTTGGCATCCCCAGCACAGCAGGGAAACAAAAAATACACCCGAAATGGAACCTGTCTGAGAGCTGGAAATGCACACACAAAGGTTCCCCACACAGCCCAAGATGGCAAAAAGAGAGGTGTGAGGCAGGGCAGGGCAGAGAGCTCATGGTGGTGGAAGGGGAAGGATGAGGAGACTGCCCAGCTGCAGCTCCTTCTGCAGCAGAAGGGAGAAAAACAGAAGGGAGAAAGGAATGGCCATGAGAGGTTGTGGAGGAAAAAGGGGCTCCTTTGAACCACGAGAGGATGAAGAGCAAAGTGCTCTTTTTTCTTTTTTTTTTGTGAGGAAATACTGAGGTTTTGGGGGGTGGTTTGTTTGTTCTGCTGTGTTAAGACACCCCCACATTTTTAGGGCTGTGAAGAGAAGCAAAGAGTTCTCCTTTGAGCAGTGAGTCAAGTGAGAGAACACCTGACAACAGACTGATTCCCCTTCTGGCTCTGAAATAGTGACTGGAAGGGGGGGAAGCCCCTTCTTCAACCACTGTTTTCTGCAAAGCCACTGTGTCATTTCATTTGGAAAGCAATACAGCAGCTGCTTTTCTGTATATTTGATTTTTTGAGTCATGCCCTGGGGAAAAATCACTATTTCCTGAAAGGAAATTGTCAGATGGGGGGATTCCCTATGAAAACTCCAGCAGGAGGGATTCCCATTTTCTAGCTGATTCTGCTTTGCATTTACAAGGGGAATTCAAAACATTATTTGGCAATCTCAGAGCATCCTGTGGCTCCCAAAAGTGAGGAATGGCAAACCCCCAACTCAGCAGAGAGCTCTGGATTGCCATTTGTGCTTGTTCTGGATAGGGACAATATCCCTTCTAGGGCTGTGTGTGGACACAGAGGATCTGCAGGGGTGAAGAAGCACCTCAGGAAGGATTGAGAACATCCTGTGTGCTATTTCTGAGTGAACAAAAACTTTGCAATTAGCACTGATACAAAATGCTGCCAAATCCCCTCCTTTGAGAGCAGGTGGAAGGGAAGGCTGGGATTGTCCAGCTGCTGAGTGCAGTCTGTCCTTCAGAGCCTGGACCAGAACCCACACCCAGAAGTGCTTTTGGTCTGTTTGTCTGTTTGTTTTTCCTCCAATCTTATGGAAGGTTTGCAGACACAAATCCCTGCCTGGAGCCTCGTGCCCAGAGCAGGAGCAGAGAGCCCCACACAGTCCCTGCCTGCCTTTATTTCACATGGCTTTCTTGTTTACCTGGCTGCTATGGTCACTTTCCAGTTGAAATAATTCCTTTTTTTTTTTCCTTTTCTTTTTTTCTTTTTTGGCAGAGTAAATAACAGTGAACAAACCACCAACTGTTCACACTCCAGGGAGAGAAAACAAGCAGCTCTGTTCTTGGGGAGAAGGACCCAGAGGCAGCGATGGCAGGAGCCCCAGAGCCCAGGAGGGATTTTCCTGGGGTTGGGTGTCCCTTGAGGTCCAGGAGATAAATGTTCTCTTTCCCAGAAGGTCTGAGGCTCTCAGGAGAGCACCAAGGAACCTGCAGTGCAGACACACTGCTGGAAAATATGAGAGACACACGTAGGAGTTGGAAATAACCAGCCAGACAGGGACAGTTGTGTGTGTGGCACTTGGCAGCAAAGGCAGTTCCTGAGACAGGCTTGTTACTAGAGATTTCCATTGTATATTTATCTATAAAATACTGGGGAAAAGCTGCAGGGGCCTCTGAAGGAAGATGGCTTGCTGGAGGATTGGAACATGCCCTTCATTTGAGCCCAGGGGATGTATAGGAATAAATGTCTTGGGTGAATTCAGCAGGGATTTCGTGGTTCATCCTGCTGGAACCACAACAGCCTTACAGACACCAGCCCCTTGGTAGCTGCTGACGAGCCCAAACCCCGAATTTCAGCTCAAAGCAGCCTCACAACCCACTCTGTCCTCCCCTTTCCCCACAACACCAGCACTTGTTGGGTGTTTGACTCACGTGTTCTCACAACCCTACATCATTACAGCCCAAACTGCCTCGAGTCAGGCTGTTCCCAAAGGCTGTGCCTTCAACCCCAAATCATTACAGCCCAAACTGTCTCTAGCCAGGCTGTTCCCAAAGGCTGTGCCTTCAACCCTCCATCATTACAGCCCAAAGTGCCTCGAGCCAGGCTGTTCCCAAAGGCTGTGCTTCAACCCCAAATCATTACAGCCCAAACTGTCTCTAGCCAGGCTGTTCCCAAAGGCTGTGCCTTGGCCTTGCCAGCCTCCTGTCCCCAGGGATTCTCCACCTTGGAGATGTGAGGAGAGGGAGAACCTTGCCCAGGTGGGAGCTGCTCACAGTGCACACAAGGATCACAATCTTGTCTGAGTCTCAGCACTTTTGCTGGTGTTGCTGCACCCTTTGTGAGCAGAAGGACAGAGCAGGCAGGGCACTGGGAGCACTGGGGATGTACATGGTGCCATTAAGGGCTTTCCACTGCATTCCCAGTTCCTCTCTTAATAATTCCTGACATTTATATGCCTTTGTGCCTGCAGCTGAACGAGGCACTTGGTTGGCAAGAGCAGCTGCCAGTGAGTCTAAGATGCTGTTCCTGTGTGGTTAGAGCCCCTTTCGAGGCTGTCAGGGTTCATTCTGCTCGCCCTGTCTGGGGCCACTTGTGTCACTTGGCTTTGTTGACACCGTGTTTCAGCTGGCTTTGCAAGAGTCATCTGGTATTCTGAAATCCTCTCGTGATTCTCTGCAATCCTCTCCAGATTAGGACACCCTGAATAATCCTGGGCAGATAAGAGCCAGCTCAATCCAAGCCCTCTCTGTAGATGCTTCAGAACTGACACACCTCCCAAAGGTTTTTGGTTGCTGTTTTGATTTTTTCCCAGCAGACAGAACACTTTTCTCTGAGTGGCTTCAAGAGTGGCCATTATTTACAGCTCTGCCAGAAGGAAACACAGCACAGGACATTTCCCTTGAGTTATAATGGGTTATATTGCTTTGGTTATTTTCCAGAAGCCCCTTTTAGAGAGAGTCTGTGTGAAACAAAAAGCCTGAGCATCCCTGGAGTGTAGTGTGCTGCCCCAGCAAGGAATCAGAGAGTCAGGGAATGCTTTGGGTTGGAAGGGACTGTCTCATCCCACCCCCTGCCATGGCCAGGGACACTTCCCAGCAGCCCAGGTTGCTCCCAAACCTGTCCAGCCTGGCCTTGGCCACTTGCAGGGATGGGGCAGCCACAGTCAAGGGAGGAGGAGGAGAGGGTGTGTCAGAGAAGGAAATGGTGCAACTGTGGGTTCAACTGGCTGATAGTTACAGCAGAGAGAGGAGGGTGGGAATGGGGAGAGGTCACCCAGGGGGAGAATTTAAGAGGCAAAAAGCATAAAGTGCATTATCATGCTTCAGTGATTAATTTTTAAATAAAAAAAAGCACCTCCTGACCATCAGCATATTGCAGCTATAAAGCAATCAAGCCAAGTTGGGTCAGAACTGCCCTTATTCTTGCCTTTATTCTGCCAGGGGCAATATTGACTCTTAGGAACTGCTGCAAGGTGTTATGATCCACCCTAGGGGCTGAGGACTTCAGATCAACTTTCATTTTGAGTAAGGTTTTTTTCAGGGGTGGTAGTGGTGCTGTCATGTCTTTACAGGCAACTTCCAGTGCAGCAGCTTCCGTTTCTCACACAGGGCAATTATCAGCCTTTAAACACTCTTCCTGAACAGCAGAAGAACACAAGATGGGAGGAAGAAAGACAAATTCATTGCTTATAAAAGCCTCTGCAATAGGAATGATGGCAGGACCATTTGATGCTCCTCTCATGGTATTGCATCTCTGCCCAGAGGCTGCTCTGCCAACAGCTCTCATTTTAAAGGCTGATGGAGTTGGAGAGGTTATGGATTTAGGAGAGAAAATCCTGTTGACTAAGGATATAGTGTGTGACTCCAAAAAAGATGACTAGAACTAGAACAAAGCGAGGCCCAGGAGCAGAGAACTGCAGTTTACATGGCTTGAACTGCTGGCCAACTCCTGTTTGTGTGGGCATCCACTACTATGGAGAAACACTACTAATCCCTCAGCTCCAGACATGACTTCATATCCTAAGGCATGTGCCATCTAACTGGACCTTTCAAAGCCAGAAGGATCACTCCAGGCTCTCACAGCCCCCAAGAAAAAGCCACAGCCACCCTGGAACCTTTGTCCACAACTGGTTTGGCCCTGAGGAATGCCTGGAGCACAGAGTGGCTCATGGAGCTGGAACAAGGAGAGCACAGCCCAGCAGAAGGGTGGTGAGCTCTGGCTGTGCAGGAGCAGCAACGTTTCAGGGCTGAGAAAGAGACCCCCAGATGGATTTCTTGATATTCCTCAGGCTTTGATACCATTCCTGAGGGGGCTTGTGGAATCCACACACTTCATTTGGGTTGTTGCTGGCAGTGAGGGGACCCTCTGCACTTCATTTATTGGGGATACAAAGAGTTTGCCCTTCGTGTTGCCCAAGGAACCAGAGCAGACTTTGCCCTTTCTCCACCAAAAAGGGAGAAAAGGGGCCTGGAACTAACCCTGTGTTGGTTTTCACTTCACCAGTGCCCCACCTGTCCTCAGAGCACGTGGTCTGTTCTGCTGGGCCTTAGGTATTTTTAAAATTAATCAAAATTTAAAATTCCTTGTAGCACTACTACAAGGAATGGATCAAGGGCCACTTGTGAGGCAGCAGTGCTGACACCTTGGGTTCCCACAGGATCTCTGTTTCCTTCTGACTGTTGTGTACTTCCCTTGGCACAGGAGTCTCCAGAAGGGTGAACAACCCAAGGGGATTCCCTTTATTGTGCACATCTCTTGTCCATCTGATCAGTACAGTGTCAGTGACAACTCAGATAAAAGAGGTAACTGCCAGCTATGGATCATTGCTGGAATTATCTTTTCCCTTTCATTCTTTTTCTCTCAAGTGCAGCTGTAAGAGGAATATATTGACCTGTACCAGGGCTGAGCTGCAGTCCAACAGGGAAGTTACAGCTCTGCCTCATCACTTGCACAAAACCTGGACTGTGAGATGGAGCAACATAAAAATATCATCCCACTGTAGCAGAAACCCCCAAACCTGGGGGGCTGCAGGCAGAGGACATCCAATTTTAGTAGTTTACTCCAGTGTGAGATACAACTGGTAAAGTGGACAGAAATGGGCCAGAGCTGCAGCCCTCTGTGGTGTAGGATTTTAACTGCAGAAATATGGATCCCCAAACACAAACCCACAGGCACCAGCAAACTGAGAACACATATGTGCTTGCCCTGAGCTCTGCTGCCTGGGAGCTGCTCTCCAACCAACACAAACAGCTCCGTGGCTGGAAAAGATGAACAGCCCTTGTTGCCAAGTCATGGCCTGAACTATTCCAGGGGCAGAGAAGGCAGCTGGACTGCTGGTAAAGAGCAAGGCTATTTAAGGAGACTCGCTCTGGCTTAATGGAAAATGCAAGGATAGAATTATCAATTATTTTAAACTAACCCAACATTTCAGATCCAGGAAAAAAACCATCACGAGGAAGCACAAGGGAGAAGCTGGTTAGACTGGGCTGGCAGCTCAGTCCAGGTACAGAAAGAGCACAGTGTGCTGCTCTTTAGAAGAAAGAAAATGAACTCTTTTCCTGAAGATGGTGAGCCTGGCCAGTGTTTCACCCTGCAAAGCAAACTCTGCACCTGCACTGTTGCTCCAAGCACTGACACAAAGCTGAAGTGACCACAGGGCTTATCACAAGGCAACCACAAAAACTGCCAGTGGGATAAAGACATTGCTTTTAGGTATTTAGCTCTTAGATATTTAGCTCTATGCTTATCTTTTCAATCATTCTGCTGCTCTGCCTCCTCTCTCAGCCCTCAGGGCAGCTGCTCCCTGTGAGCTGCACAGCGTTCCATAGGAAGGATTCCTCTGGGGAATTCTGGCTGTCACCCAGCATGCAGGTTCCAGAGCAAACACACACACAGCCAGATAAAAACAGTGCCAGGGCCCCTGGGAAAGGCCCAATGCACAGCTGGCAAGGAGGACTCCAAGCTCTTCAGCAGCACCATCAAGTGCAGCTTTGTCTGCTGCAAACCCCACTGTAAGTGAGCTAACCCCTGCTTGTTCAGCACTGCCTCAGTGCTATTCAGAGCCCAGACTGTTCCCAGCCTCAGCACAGCTGCCCCAGCAGAGCTCCCAGCAGTATTTAATGTGATTTGTAATGAGGGAGGGCAGGAAAAACCTCTGGGTTTCTTTCACAGGAACGCTCTGTCCGGTGCCTTTTACAAAAAAGGGCAAAAAACTTCCCTTTAGAATCCAGTCCAAAGCTCAAGTTGAAAAGAATTCTGCCCATCTCTGTGCCCTGTTCCTCAGCACTTCCTCTGCTCCCAGTGACACAGTGCAGCACACAGCTCTATAAACACGTGTGGCTGCCCAATAGTTCAGTGTCGTGGCCCATGGGGAAACTTTTACAAGAAGGTTCCCCAGGACTTCCCAAAATGAACAACTTTGAACAATGTTGTAATTCCTGTGCAGGATGGAAGCACAGGGAAATACACATGCCCCAAGGAATCTCTTGTTTACACAGTGTGTTACAGTCTGCACTGTGGTGCTTATTCACAGCACAGGATGTATTAATTTCTGGCTTCCAACAAACCAAGAGCACTTGATTTTGAAGGTCAGAACATCTTTCTGTCTTGTTTGCTCTCCTGGGACAAACACTAAGTGGATGAGGCAGGGAAGCATTCCAATATAGAGCACAGGAAATTCAGCAGGTACAAACTGCATCTGCAAATGAAGTTGGTGATCTAAAGTGCTGCTGTCAGAGCAGCTCAGATGGAAGAGAAAAAGTAAATCACATTTCCTGGCCCTCTGTGCCAGCGGAGCTGCTGCTGCAGGGGATTTTACAATAGCCCTCAGGTCCCAAACAACATTTTTGTCTGAATAGTTTTACTCAGCCTCACAAAATCACACGGAAACTTTGTTGGCCATCACATTCTCCCCATCTCTTCCCACAGGGCTGCACAGCCAGCTCTGTGTCTCTAGCCTGGCTGCATGTGTTGAAGAAGCTTGGGTTGGCACTGTGGTGGAGCTGAGTCAAAGCCTCCACTAAGAGAATCAGGGCATTTAAAGCAACTGCACAATATTGCAGGCGTGGGTAAGTGACTGCAGGACACCTCGGGTCACCTCCCAGTCCTTCCACCCTGCCAGAGGGGCTTGAGGGACAAGGCAGGGCTGGGAATTCATTCATTCACACTTGGCATTTGTAGATGGCAAAAATGTTTTACCAGTTGGATTTCACTGAGTCAGTCTCCAGGGGTGATGCATTAAACAGAAAAAAACCCTGCCTTTTCTGCTGTAAAGACACATTACAGTTGGCAGTGACAGAGAAATGCAGTTGCTGGCAGTCCCAGAGAGCTGCTATTTAAGGGTGTCTGTAGATACATAACACAGGTGGCATTTCCAGAAAACCTGCCTGGAAATCCCAGGGAGAAAAAAATTATCTTAAATGCTAAAATTAGAAGTGACTAATACCAGACCTGTGGACTTGAGGAACCAGCTGATTTCTGCCTGGGTTGGACAAAGAGCTCCTGAGATGACCAGGTAGTTTGAATGTTCAGCTCTGGAGGGATTTGCTCTGGTATTTCAGTCACACTGAGTGAGGTCTGTGTGTCTGAAGCATCACCAGTGCACACCCAGGGAGAACTGGTGAGCAAAATTTTACTGCAGCTCTGGCATTGGGAACACTGTGAAATGACCCTTGCTTTGCTGGCTGGCAGCTGCACAGGAGGAAGGATATACTGGTGAAGCCCACGAGTCTCTGACCTGCCTCACCTTCTATTCTGAGAGCATTAGCACAATTCACTTAGGATAGGTGAGGACTGGATCCAGTCCAAGAGAAGAGATTAGGTTGGTCTAAGGAAGGGGATGCCAAGAAGAGGAGAGTCACACAGGGCACACACAGAATGCCCAATTTTGGGCTAGTTCAGGCCACCCATTGCTGCCCTTCACATAAATGAGGTGTGTCACCTGCCCCAGGCTGGAGCCAAGGCTGGAGGCTGCTGTCCTGCCAGGCTCTGGGACTTACCCATGAAGAAATACTCCGGAGCCCTTTTGTCTGTAGCAAAGTCTGCCATGGCCCCACCGAAGCGCAGCCACAGCCCGAAGGCAATGACAGCCAGTCCCGCCAGCTGCAACACAAACACACCAGTCAGCACGGCAGCAGCAAAGAGCTGCAGGGCACCAGGGAGCTGCCTGGGCACCTTGGGCCTTCCTGAAGTCCCACAGCTCAGGGTGGCACCGTCAGGAAACTCAGGGGGTGCTTGCCAGGCTCTGCTCACAATAAATTCCTCTTATGGTGCTGCTTTGTTCCAGCTCTTCAGTGGAGTGGTGCTTCAGAACTCAGTAGTGGCTCTCAAGCCTTGCTAAGTTGTTTAGTCATCAAAACTTGGCCTGAGTTACAACAGTGGGGCAGGGGACCCCCACCAGAAGCAGGAGATAAAAGGGTTACTACACCTACAATATCTTGGGACACAGAAATTACAAATTAGGGATGGACGCTGGCAAAAGGAAGGAAAAATTCCCTTTAATGGGAACAAAACCAGGTCACAGGGGAGCGTCAGGGCATGTTGTTTGAGGGGAAAAATCTACAGTCAGTGGTCTCAGCCCCACCACATGCCAGACAAATTATCAGCCCCCCAGGCTGTGCTGTGAGTGCTGTGTGTGCAGCTCCAGCATCCCCCAGGATCAGTGCTGTGTGTGCAGCTCCAGCATCCCCCAGGATCAGTGCTGTGTGTGCAGCTCCAGCATCCCAT
Organism: Xenops minutus; assembly: GCA_035221455.1. Taxonomy (NCBI): domain Eukaryota; kingdom Metazoa; phylum Chordata; class Aves; order Passeriformes; family Furnariidae; genus Xenops; species Xenops minutus. Next base: position 2,212,121 of record JAWWEE010000069.1, on the reverse strand, counting down.
GGGATCAGTGGTGTGTGTGCAGCTCCAGCATCCCCCAGAATCAGGCCCAGTGTCCTTCTGCTGTGCTGATGGAGACCCAGAGCCCTGGTCTGTAGCTCCTGCAGGAGCTGGGCAAGGCTCCCAAACACCTGCTGCTTCCCATGCCCCTGGCAGCCTGGCATGCTGCTTTTCTAACCTGCCCTGCATTGCCTGGCACTTGATCCATGTGGCACAGTCTCCACGAGCCAGGGAAGCCTGTGACTGTACAGCTGGAGAGCCTGGGATCGTGGCTTTCCTCACAGAGCCTGAGGGTCCCCTGCCACCCTGTCACAGCCCGGGGACCTCCCTGCTGGCAGGGGCTCAGCTTTTGGGCTGCCCCGGGCACTTTGGGATGAATGCCCCAAGCCAGCTGAGGAGAGGGTTTCTTCCATCCCAGCCACAAGGCAGATAACAAAACACAGTAGCTGTGGCTTTTTGAGAAACAAATAACACAAAGCTTTGTCCTTCTGCTGCCTTGCAGCTGCAGCTGGGCAGCATCACTGTGCCCCTCCAGCCCGGGCACAGCCAGCACTGTGTCCCCGGGCACAGCCAGCGCTGTCACCAAGAGGGAACAGCATTTGCTTTAACTGTGCTTCAAGCATAAAGGAGACAAAAGCCCAAAACTGCTTGCTCCAGAGAGGCTGAACAGCATTACTTTGTGACTTCTTTTAAAAGAACGCAGTGAATCAGAAGGGAAGAAAAAGACATTTAAGGAGATAACATTGCTGATTGTTTCGCAGCGTGAAAAACCGAGCGTGGGGGAAAGGGGAAGAGAAAAGAAAGGGTGTAATTCAGCTGTGCAACTGTGAGACCATTGAAAAGGTGCAAGGAGGGGAGAATGGGCACAGCGCTCCTTAAATCTCTCGGGGGTGATGCGAGGACTTTCTCTTCGGATGAACTTGTGGCTCGCTATTTGAACTGCCAGCAGTGAAACCCAGTGAGATGTTCCTCCTCAGCAGCGTGCAGGGGGTGCTGGCAGAGCCTCTGCCGGCCCCCTCCCACCGCAGCCCCGGGGAAAGGGCCACTGCTGCAATTACCAGCACTGCACACAGAGCCTGCCTTTCCCCCGGCAATGCCACTGGACATCAAATCGCTCCCTTCCCAGGCACAGCCGTGTCCCCATGGCAGCCCGCAGGAGCGGGCAGCGCTGCCGGGGCGCTCTCCCTCCTCCAGCCCGGGCGGCTCATCCCGCAGGGACCCCCTTTCTCCCCACCGGGGATGCCCCCGGGCATCCCCCCCGCCCGAGCCGCCCACCCTCCCCTCGGGGATCCCTCCGGTGATGCCCCTTGGTGATGCTCTCGATGATACCCCGTTTGATCCTCCCGGTGATCCCCCCGCTGTTATCCCCGGTGTTATCTCCGGTGATCCTCCCAGTGATGCCCTCGGTGATACCCCCAGTGATCCCCTCGCCGATGCCCCTTAGTAATCCCCCCGGTGATGCCCCCCGTGATGCCCCCGGTCATGCCCCCGCTGATCCCCCCAGTGATCCCCTTAGTGATGCCCCTTTGTGATGCCCCCGCTGATCCTCCCGATCATCCCCCTGGTGATCCCTCTAGTGATGCCCCCGCTGATCCCCTTAGTGATGCCTCTTGGTGATGTCCCCACTGATCCCCCCGGTGATGCCCCCACTGATATCCCCACTGATCCCCCCGGTGATGCCCCCACTGATGCCCCCGGTGATGTCCCCACTGACCCCCCCACTGAACCCCCCACTGACC
>JAWWEE010000069.1:2177420-2193623 GCA_035221455.1 Xenops minutus | reverse complement strand
GAAGGGAAGGGAAGGGAAGGGAAGGGAAGGGAAGGGAAGGGAAGGGAAGGGAAGGGAAGGGAAGGGAAGGGAAGGAGCAATGCAAGGCCTGTGACAGAGCTGCTGATGGCACAGGGGATGTGCAGCCCATGATAAGGGATGGTTTAAAGGAGACATTCCCAGCTCCCTCCACGTCTTACATTTATAAAGGAAGAGGTGAAAGAGGCACAGGTGCTTTTACAGCAACACCAAAGTCCTGTTGAGGTCCAAAAAGAAGCTGTTTCTGACAAGCTTAAGGAGGCTTTTGGGTTTGCTGCTGTTAGCTCAGTGCTCCTCTATTTCTTATCTCTGGTTTTATTTCTAATTTCTTTTCCCACCCTGATAAAATGAACCACTCTGCCCCTAAACCTTGAAGTTCCCCCCTCTTTGCCCGGAGTGTCCCAAAGGCACCACAATTACCATTTCCCCAGTTGAGAACAGTGGGCTCAGCTCTGTTCCTGCTTCACATGGCACCTCAGATGGAGCCCGAGCCACTGTGTGTAAGGTCAGCTAACAGGGTTGGTCCTGAAGCAGCACCACGATGTTCTGCTTGTCCCATCACACTGGGAAAACAAATAGGAGCCATTTCACTTTGACCTCTGGCTTGGAAAGGGAGGAAATCGAAGCAGCAAGAATAAACAGAAAGTGAAGGACGTACAGTGGAAGTCATTGCTACGTCTTCTGGCTGTTTAACTTTTGCTGTTGATTAGTCTCTGCTTTACAAAGGACCTTCTGTGCATTCCCAGCAAAGATGTGCAAGGGGCAGGAATTGAACAGTAACACTGAATTAGCTCTTGAAATGTTACCTGTCATCCAGGGCAGACGAAACGCTGTCTCCAGATGATTTCAATTTCTCACATCTTCTGCCTTCCAAACAGCTTTAGGGAATATTCCAGCACACAGAGAGCGTAAGAAAAGCTGAATAATGGTGTCACCTGAGTCAGGAAACATATCTGTAAGCATGTTGTCCCAGCATGACTGCAGGAATGTAGTTTTAATGAACTCCTGACCACACGTGTGTCAAATTTACAGCCATAATTCATTATTTCTGTATTGTATAACCATGTATGAGACTCAGAGCAATCTGCTGTAGCAATGAGGAGCAAAACCTGAGAGAACTCACTTGAGGGCACTGGAAATGCAAGGCTGTGCAAGTTGGTCTTCATTCAAAGTGAAGGCAAAGGCCAAAATGCCTTTGAGAGCAGGAATGTTTTGAGTGAGAAGCAACTTCATTGCCTTGAGTGGAATCTGCAAGTAAAACGAGTCCAAACAACTCTAATACAAGAAGAAAGGGGAAAACCAGTAGGAAGGAGGGATTAAAAAAAACAAGCAACTGTTAGGAAATGTTCCAGCCTAGAAGAAATTAGAAGAGGCTTTAGTTTTTTTTTCAGGCTTAAGAGGCTGGTTTTGCTCTGGCTAGTGCAGCATCCCAGAGGTGCTGAGACCATTTCCCACCAATTTTATGCTGCATTTGCACTTTTCCATTCAGTGCCCACGTGCTCCTCTCTCCTGTTGAATCACTGAACGAGGAGTAGACTTTGGCTAAATGTTTTCTGGAGTCTCTTGAAATCTAAATCCAGTGGGGCAGGAGAGAAAATGTCTGAGGAGAGGGTTAAGTGAGACCTTCCTTTCCTAATCTGCTCATGCACCTCCTTCCTCTGCCTGGTTTTCATTTCTGGACTGTCTCCTTTAAATAACACAGAGCTGAGCCAAATGGTTGGTGTTGGAGATCATGGAGAATCCCAGAATGGGTTGGAAGGGACCTTAAAAATTATATAATTCCACCCCTGCCATGGGCAGGGACACCTTCCACCAGCCCAGGGTGCTCCTGGCCTTGGACATTCCCAGGGATGGAGCAGCCACAGCTTCTCTGGGCATCCCCACGTCCCAGGGAAGCAGCTGAACTTGTTTTCACATTTGTTGGATGCTCCAATTTCATCCCCTCTATTATTTTGCTCCCCCCAACACCCCCCAACACCGTGCCATGTGTCCCTGCCTGTGTGGAACCTGCTTTCTGGCCCAGGCAAACCACAGGCACATCTCTCAGGAGTGTCCCTCGCTGCAGGGCTTTGGCTCCACATTTTCCCACTGGATCTCATCCAGTCTGGGATCGCAACTGTCGTGAGAATGCAACAAATCATTCTGGGAAGTATCTAATTTTGCCCCTGTTGCTCAAAGCAATGTTTGTGCACGGCCAGAGCCACGTGACAGACAGAGAGGGTACTCTTGAACCCTGTTAGTAATGTGTGCTAAAAAAAAAAATACCACAGCTCCCAGGTCTTATTTTTTTGGTAGGAGAAAATGGCAAAACTACTATTTCCTAGTTTGAACATCACTGGAAAAAAGCCAGGAAAGCAACTGGAGCCAGCCCAGAAATATTTTTATTTCTTTTTCGTGTCCTTGTAGCCACTTTATTTAATCAAGCAAACAAAATCCCCTCAATAAACCAACAAAAAACTCTTCTCAAAAATGTACTTTTCCTTTGAAAGGGTGTTGAAGGCTTTACAGTGATGCTTGAGATGTGGTCCCTACATGGAGACTGCCAGGAAACCATCAATAAATGCCAGAAGTGCACACGTTTTTGCTCATTTTCAGCCCTGCCTCAGGTGAATAAATAATTGAGTGAATAAATCACCAATCAGTTCCTCTGTAGGAACTTCCTCACACCTCCAAGGCGTCTGAAAAAGGATCAGCCTTGCAGAGAGGGGGTTTCCAGCAGAGGGAACTGCAGAGCTCTCCCACAACCAGGGCAAATGGCCAAGAAATCACCAATGTCCATGAGTTGCGCTGACCCCTTTGCAGGGGTGGGTTTATCTCCAGCTGTAGCTGCTGCTTGAATTGCAGAACACAGCATTTAATAGATATGTGAGGGACAGAACTAAGGGGGTTGGATGGCAGGGGCTGTGTCAGGGAAGAATGAAGAATCCTGGTGCTGTTGCAGCCTCTTCTGCAGGGGTAAAATGTGGGTTTATTCCCCCCTTTACCAGTTTATCATAAGCAGCTCAAACTGGCCTGGGTGCTCCTGCCTCCAGCTGCTGATCCACCTCAGGGGAGGATCCTTCAGGAAAGGAATAAAACCTGTTCTGAAGGCTCAGATGGACTGACTGGGCATGGTCACCTGCCTGGTGGGTGGTTACAGCATCTTCTGGGGGACAATTTGAGGAACAAACAGGTAGCAAAAGAGGAAATGAAGATTTATGGCAGTAGGTGCAAAGCAGGTAAGCATTGGGAAAATAGGGAAAATAGAACAAGAGGTGCTGCTCTTGAGGAACATTTTAAAAAAATAATATTAATTAGCAAGATCCTGAGCCCCCCAAAAAATTACCCCATGAGAATAAAAGAGAAATGAGGATGGGCTGGGGAAAATGGGCCAAAACAAACCAGAAACTGGGCGATGCTGAGAAAGTGACAGCGAGAAATGCTTGTTGAATCACCCTTTGGTGCCCCAACACGAGATCCTGTTACAACGAGTTAACACAACGCCAGTGTTTGCTGATGGATGGGCAGGCAGATAACTGCTGGGGACTCAGGCTGCAGAAGGGCTCCTTGTTATGAACACGGGGAATAAACTCTTACAAATCAACCTCATTATTCAGAAGGAGCCAGGAGCAGATCCAGGGGGCAGAAATGCCATTTATTAGTTCGATTGTCCCCGTTTGCCCTCGCGTGGCTTTGATGTTCGAGGTCGGTGTTGCAGCCTCGCTGCAGATGACAGCTGTGCTGAGAGTTATTAATCACCCCATGAATCATCTCCTCACTCACCCTGGACAATGTCTGAGCAGTTTGATAAAGCTGCAGGTGATCCAAGCTTAGGGAAGATGAGATAAATATTATTTGTTTCAATGCGTTGGAGATTAGACAGTCTGTTTCTTAAATTCTCCAGCGAAACATCTGGTTACCTTTAAACAAATCAGGAAATCAGGACCTGTAGTGTCCTTAAAGCAGTGGTGAAATAGAGGCAATTTAGCATTTCAAATGCAAATCTGAAGAAAATGTCCAGGTTGGTTATAGCTGGAGTTGCTGGGACCCCCTCCTCTTCCAGTTTAGATGGTTAAATATCATGGTGTAACTCAATTGGATGGCTTCAAACTGATGGAGAGCAGGTTTAGATGGGATGTTAGGGATAAAGCCTTCCCTGGGAGGGTGGGCAGGCCCTGGCACAGGTTGGGCACAGAAACTGTGGCTGCCCCATCCCTGGAAGTGCCCAAGACCAGGTTGGACAGGGCTTGGAGCACCCTGGGCTGGTGGAAGGTGTCCCTGCCCATGGGATGAGATGAGCTTTGATGTCCCTTCCAACCCAAACCATTCCATGACACTCCTGGAATGTACAGCCTCAGTTTTCACAGTGCCACTCCCCTCCCTGTGCTGCCTGTGGAAATTGCAGTCCCATCAATGACCCCACTCAGGACCCAGCAGAAAGCCTCTAGCTTTCCCCAGAGCTCTCTTGCCACAGTTCTCCTGGCTCTGGGCGCTGTTTCACAGCAGCAACGAGGAGGGAGCACAAAAACCTTCAACAGAAGGTTGTCAAGAGCAAATAACCCAAGTGTTTGTTTGATTTCTCTCTCTCCTCTGTCAGCAGTTAGTCAGGGATTGTCCCAGTCCCCCCGAGGCAGAGCGAGCTACAGGGTGTGAAGGTCACTGTACTTTCCTGCCGAGGTGTTGTCTGCCCTGGCCGGGTTTTCTGCCTCGGCTCATGGTCTTGTGGCAGAAAGTATCCACGTGTTGTCTGGCTTTTTTTTGGGGTATTTTGCAGTTCACACAGCAATTCTAACACGTGGTTGGCAATATCTCTGCAGGAGCTGCGGGTCGAGCACGGCGTCGGTGCCCGAGCGCTCTGATTTTGGCTGCTCCCTTGGCTTGCCTCAGTCAGACATTTCAGAAGTTGTTTGCTCCAGCCCAACAAAAGCCCTGCAGAGTTTGTTGTGCTTGGCTGGAGGGACCTGCTCTGGAAGTGCACTCTGAAAGGGAACTGCAAGAACTCTTGTCTTCCTAAACCAAGAGCGCTGCATTTCCAGCCTCCAGCAGTAAACAGTCCCAGTTTAGAACAGCACTTTCCCATTAGATACTGCTTTTCCTATGCTGCTAATCACTTACATTTATTTCTATGGTACCAAGGTCTTTTTTTGCTCTCCTTGTCTAGTCTGATTTATGGTTTTGGGAAGCTGATGGAGGACAAGGGACTTTTCACACGATTTTTCACTCTGGTCACCTGCAGTTCTTCTTCTTGGCTCGTTACAGCTGTCCTGATTGAGAATATTTTTAACAAAGCCTCCAGTTTTACTGTTCTGCTAAACAATATTTGTGGCTAAAAATTTCTTATAATTGCTGTCAGTTGACGTAACTCTTGAAAAATCTGTACAAAATCTGTCTCCTTATTTTTTTAACTACCTTAATAGGAAAATATTTGTCACAACTCCCTGAACAGTATTCTGAACCTTGTGTGAGAAAAGAGAATGAAAACTCGGGTCTTACACTTAGAGGTTTGATGCTGTTCAGCAAACTGAATACACTCATTTGTTATTTACCTGTTGAGCAGCTCTTTCCTATTTCCAGCACATTCCACCCCTCCTAAAATACCATCTCATTGTGTCTAAAGACTTGGAATGCCCATGTTTTTGGAAATTTGAGTCCCAGTCTGTGTGAAGAACCTGGAACCAAAGCAATCCTTTGGAGCTGGTGATATGAACAATTTTCCCTTCCCTTTCCTTACTGTGCATCATCAATACAAAAAGAAAATGAACAGAACTTGAACGTTGCTGCAAGAGATCAAGCTGAATGTTGGAATGAGTGCATGCTTTTAATTCCTAAATCAGACAAGTTCTGTTTTAATTAGAACCTGTAATAAAAGCCTTGTTATTTATTGCTTAATAGACCTCTCCCAAGGGAACTGGGACTGTGCACTCTCCTTCCTTCCACAGCTTAACTCGTTCTCAGAGTTGGACTCTGCGCAGCAGATTTGGAATCCAACCAACTGAAATGATTCAAGAGGAAGAAGGGAAACGGAACCAAATCCCCAGAGGATACATCTGATCAGGAACAACAGCAGATGTGTTTGTCAGGGAGATGCCACGAGCATCTGTGCCCTGCTCATCCGAGGAGAAAGGTTTTACCTGGGCTGGATGTTATTGCACAGCTTCACAACTGGGTGACTCATTCCTGCAACCATCACAACCTTGAGGGGAAGATCTTGCTAAATGCCTCTGGAGGGGCCACTGTGTGTGCTGGGTTATGTAAAGAGGGGAGATAAAAAAAAGAGGCAATCCGTGAGTCAGTGCTCTGAGTACAGGCTTGTCTTTTCCAGGCAGAAGGAGCCTTCACACAGCCCCTGAATGTGAGGATGAGGCGAAGCACCCGAGAAGGTCTGCTGGGGTTTGTGCTGTCTCTGCCTGGCAATATTCTATTTAAAAGCCATGTGTGCCCAAGCAGTGCTTTGAAAGAAAAAGCCAGCTGCATTTAAAGCACTAATCCGTTTCACTGATTTAGTTGTGAGCAGCTTGGAGGGGGTTTTGGTTGCTTTTGGTGTAAGGCAAGAAGAATTTGTCCTCCAGAGCAGCTGGGCAGAGACACAACAGAAGGATCTCCCACTCCATCCCAGTGAGCTGAATTGTAGTCAGGTTGTGGTGTCCCCACCACTGGGACAGCAAAGATGTCCAGGAAAATTTGGCAGCTTCATCATTCCTCTGCACGTCTTGGAGAGTTTAGGGAAACCCTCCAAAATCCCTGAATTTACAATTCCAGCATTTAGTGCCGTTTGAGGTCTGGAAGGGCACGAAGGAAAACTCAAAGAACACCGAGGAAGTGTTTACTGAGTTGTTAAAGTAAAAATAAATCACTGCAGTAAAAGTTATCACTGGGAGGACAAGGCCTAAATATTTCATCTGGTGATCTGAGGCCACTGCCTGGTATGTGCTGTGACACTGGGCACAGAGGGAAGGGGTGATCCTCGGGTCAGATAACTCTGCCCTGGAGGAATTAGGAACGTTCAAGCAAGACCCCCCATCCTACAAAGCCCATCCCTGAGCAGGCTGGTGAGGTGTCTGTAAACCACTATGGGGCTGGTTTGCTCTTCTACCCCAGCCAAACCAGAGAAATAGCCATTTTTCTAACAGGATGCTGGTCCTGTCCTGATTCCCTTATCCTAAACCAAATGGACACTGTCTCTTGGTGAGATTGGAAGCTGGAGAGTTGTGTCTTGTATTCCCTTAGGTCCAGCCCTGGTGGGTTGTTTTCTCTATGTATTAAACTGTTGTATTCTGGTTTATCCCAGATTTAGTTCTGCTTTGGGCTCCATTCAGCGTGCCTCGGATTTTGCTCGTTTCTTTTCACTTCATGAGAAACCAGCTTGGTTAAAGGGTGATACTGGGGTGTCAGTGGTTTTATTGACCAAGGACTGGCCTTCAAGGCTGCATATCAGGTCCAATGTCTCATATCCCACTAGAGATGCCATATCAGAAGAGCTTATTTGTAGGCACTGAGAAGCTGCCTTGCCCAGAGCAAAGAATTCCTCAGGAAGAGAGCCTGAGAAAAGTGAAAATACAATCCATGGTGATTCCAAGCCCCGCAAGGAAATTCCCTGAGCTGTTGGCATTGCCCTCCTGAAAGGTGCTGCTTGCTAAAGAAGAGCTGGCAAGGGTGTGGCTTCTCCTTAATTGCATGTTTGAACAAGGGATTAGAGCGTGGAGCAACAGTGTCATGTAGGGGATGAAAGGAGAGGAGAGGGAAAGCACGACTGTTCTGTAAACCATCTCTTTGTCAGTGTCAACATTTCCTGTCTCTGTTCCAGCTGAAGGGAAAAAGCCAAGGCAAAGCCCAATGGAGTGCAACCTGCCTGCAGGTCTGGGCTCAGAATGGGCTTCCTGGCATTCCAGGCTTTTGGCATCCCCTCCACGGCTGGAATGAGTGAGGAAGCAGTGGGATTGCAGGCTGGTGGCTGCTCTTCCCCCACAACTCCCCCTGAGCAGAAAACCTCACCAAACTAAGCAGAGCGGTGACGAGGGGATGAGTCCCGTGTGGGGTGATGGAGACTGATTATGATCCATGATCCACCCCTTCAACCCTTCCAGAGACTGATCTGTTTTCCTCCAGGCAAAGTTGAACCTCTGCTCCTTAGTCAGACCAACCGAGCAGTGTGGGTGTCATGTGTGTGGCATTTGGTTAAAGGTGAAACCAAATCGGTCTGGTTTGCTTTTTAAATAAAAGGGTCTTGCTTTTCTGGGCTCAGAAGCTAAAGAGAAATTTGGATTCTTGTAATATTGACTATGCAATCCTCCCAATAAATCTGTTTCCTAGCTGATCTTATTTTATATGAACTACCTTTGCTTTTTCTTAGCCATAATTGTTTCAAATCCTTCTGTTTAGAAGTGAGACTTTCAGAAGAAATTAAGGCACTTGGTCTTTAGGGAAGCAGTTGGTTGTCACACTCATATATATAATTAAAACTTGGTAGACTTTTTAAGCAGAAGGAGAAGAATTCAGCACACAGGGAGTAGCATTTGTGTCCAAAACAGTGGAGAAGTCATGGACAGCGACACCTTCTACTAGCCCAGGTTGCTCCAAGCCCTGTCCAACCTGGCCTTGGACACTTCCAGGGATCCAGGGGCAGCCACAGCTTCTCTGGGAATCTCTGCCAGGGTCTCCCCACTCTCCCAGGGAAGGATTCCTTCCCAACATCTGATCTAAATCTGCCCTCCTTCAGTCTGAAGCCATTCCTATCCCGATGTGTCCTTGTCAAAAGTCCCTCTCCAGCTTTCCTGAGGAAGTTTCAGGGCTTTTTGAAGAAATGCCAAGTCTCACACATGTTTGGAATTACCAAATGCGTTCAGGAGACACTTTCAATTGCAATTCCAGTATGTCAGTGGTAAAATACTGTCAGTCTCCATAACCTGGAAGTCCTGAGTGAGCAGCAGCTCGATTTTTCTCTAGCCCAGTTGTGTCAGGCATGGGAAAGAGAAGACTTAAAGCAGTTTTGTTACTTTGGTCCATGGCTTTAAGGCCACCTGAGAGCACAGGTGGGACTCTGCTCCAATTCCAGGTTTTTCTTTGCTCCAGAACACTCTGTGTCACTGATGTCCCTCCTGGGGTGACAGGGAGGTGGGTGCCACCTCTCTTGGCTTCTGCTGCTGTGTGAGGGCATCTGATTCCTACATGATTGCACTCAAAATGCCCTCAGCCTTCCTCGCCTCCCCCTGCGCCAGAACAAGTTATTTGGAGGATAAAGGACAGCCAGGAGACTGCATTCTCCTTGACCTTTCAAACTGACTATTCCTGCAAATATTACAAATATGTTACTCTGGAGACAGCAAAACATTCTCACTGGGATGTGGTTGACCCCCCCACCTCATACCCACCTAGTGGAGAGTGAGAAGGGATGGTCAGGAGCAGTATCAGGGCTTTCCACATCACACCATCCCACCAGCAAGCACCTCTTGCCTGGGTTTGCTTAAATCCCCTGGCACTGCTTTGCCCCAGCACGTTTCCTCTGGAGATCTGGTGCCCTTCTGTGGAGGGAGCAAATGTCAGCTCTGCTTTTCTCATCAGGGAGCCATGCATGGGGCAAGGCAAGGGTGAAAATGTGCCCTCTAGGATTTGGAAGAGACCAAAACCTTGATGGTATTTGTTTTGAAATGGTTTCTGCAGTGGAGGAACAGCTGCCCTTCCAAAGGAAACAACAAGAGAATCTGCAGGGCTTTTTTCAAGTGTGCAGTGACTGGAACACCCATCACAGGCCTTGGGGCCCCCAGGGAATTTTGGGGGTTCATGTTCCCCAACACACAGGAATTCTGAGCATCAGGTTATTCAAGGTCCTTGCTAAAACACAGCCTTAGGGGGAGGTTATTTTTATTATTTAATTTTCTTCTATCACACATGAAAAGACTTGCTCCTATGTCAGGTCCCTGTTGCCAGAATACTGACTTGAAGGAATTATCATATTTGAATTATAACCCACATGAACTTTTAAAATTTATATAAGTATATTGACATTTGTAATCCCCTCACTCTAATGTAGCTCAGGAGTAATGGGCCATAAAATACCATTTTATCACAAAAATACACACTTCTAGATTCTGTTCTTGTGCAGACAAATGTTCCAAGCTAATTCAGAATGGATTATTTTCGCAATGGAAATAGTTTGGCCATTTTAAAATACGCACTAGAGATCTTGCTTAGAAATTCATCTGGCAACAATGAAGAACTAGTGTTTCTACCAGGAGTTCCCCAAGATGATTAATTATATATGATTAATATCTTTATGGATAATTAGTAACACTGGAAGCAAGTTTTGTAACTTCTCTTTCAGTTTCTCGGTATTTGGACAGAACATTTCAATTTAGAACAAACCTACAGTAAACTGGCAGGTTTTCTGAGGAACATTTTCGTGTGGAATACGTGTGAAAACTGCGTGGGGAATGTTTTCCCCTTTGTGAAACTCTTGTCCAGTGGCCCTGTGAGCATTCCAGGGTCATGGCCGTGAGCAAGAACACCTCCTCAACGGGTCCCACCAGCAAACAAACTACAAACAAACTACAAAAAAAAAACCCCACGACATCTTTCCAAAAGAGTTTAATAAATAACGAGGTTCTTTCCGTACTGTATAAACTATAAATATACCATGCAGTCCTTTATAACTTAAAATAATTTACAGACTGAGGTAGGGGGGTCGGAGGGTGCTGGAGGGCTCAGGCTCTGCCTGCTTTCCTGCTGAGCACACACACACAGGCCGTGTCGATGCGGATGAACCTCCAGGCTGCCTGTTTGCCCTCCATGGTCAGCGCCTTGACGAAGGTGTGGGTGGTGGTGCAGTACGAGTTCCAGTGCTTGGCGTCGATGCCGCGGCACCCGCCCGACACCGGCTTGGGCTCCCTGCACTTGGTCTCGAAGAAGTACTGCTTGAAGACGTTGTTGTTGATGTTGACCTCTCCCAGCACCGTCACCTCCTTGCCCTTGATGTCCGTGGCTGTGGTTTTGTCCCCGACCCACATGCTGACGCTGTCGCACACCGAGAACTCCCCGCGGTGCAGCACGGGGTGGGTGGACCTCTTGGTCCTGGCGGTCCTGTTGAGGGACCCCAAATCCTGCGCCACGGGCGGGGGTTCCGTGCTGAACAGGACCCGGGGGGAGCGGAACCGCCTCTTCTTAAAGATTTTGGGGTCCACGGTGACGTTCACGCCGTCCCTCCTGCTCGAGGCGGCGTGGCCGGGGGGTGTCTGTGGAGCTGCCTCGGGAATGTGGTGCCTGGTGCTCCGGTGGGGATCGAGCAGGGCGTGTTGTGCAGGGTACTCCAGGGGAGCATTGTCCTCTGACTGTGGAGCTGCCTGTGTGCCGATCAAAAAAGCTACAATCAGAGTGTAGAACAGCATGGACATTACGCTATGCACCTAGAACGAAAGAGAAAGGCACTGTTACTGCGGGCCATGGGGGCACAAAGTGCTGCTGCTGCTGCTGCTGCTGCTGCCCAGAAATTTCTAAGATACCCAGGATCATACGGATTTCATCAGGTATTCATGTGGGAGCCAGATGTTGTTCTTCCGGAAGAGCTCATTCAGACGGCATAAATGTTCTTAATAAAGCGAGAACATTAGAAAATAATAGCGAGATTATTATTAATTCCTCTGGTATTTGTTATTAGAGCACTGTTTATGAAGCACTTGTTTGGTGTTATTAATGTGGAGACCATATGGCGACAGCGTGTTCCCAGGAGTCGAATCTCCAGCGATTTTTGCAGCAACCTTTTTGGCCAGGGCTGGTCTCTTGGCTGCAAATACCCTGCAGGGGAGTGAAAGTGGGAGCTAAACCAGGCTAAACCAGCTGTGCATTCCCTAAAGTTGTCTGCAGAGGTGTCCTTGGAGGTGGGGGCCACCAAGCCAGTGCCTCGTGCTGTTATCACACCCTGGGCAGCCACACTCACCTGCCCAGTGGCCAGACCCCTCCACTGGCTGGCTCAGCAGCCTCCAGCAGCTTCCAGCTTTCCCACCTGCCCTTCCAGGACACGCCACACGGCTGATTCCAGGCAGATAAAGCCCAGGCTCCTTCCCCAAAGAGCTCGTGCCACAGAGGCAGGTGGCATTTGACCACATTCGAGGGCAAATATGGGTATTACACTGAAGCACCGTGGGTGCCAGGCTGGTTGTGCATTGGCATCTCAGGTCCAGCAAAGCTAAAGCTGTTGTGGCCACAGTGCTGGGAATTCTGGCCAGGGAAACACCTGCCTTTCTTTCCAGAATGCAAGAAGCTCCTCGAAGGTCCCTGCAGAGCAGATGCAGTGCCAGTGCCAGCCCTCCTTCCATGCAGAGGATCTGCACATGTGTTTGGGTGTGGAAAAATGTCAGCCAAATGCCTAAACCTTTGCTAAGAGCCGTTCCATGCTGCAAGACCAGCAGCAGTAATACCTCCTTGGGCAACTACCACGCGCTGACTAATTCAGCCACATGTGGGGAGCCAGAGGCGTTCAAGAAGGCTCCGAAAATCGCACTGAAGGGCAGACATTGTATTTCCTCTGTGAGCACTCAAGGAGCAGAGACGGGGTATAAACAGAAAAGCCCAAGCAAGGCTCCTCCCCGTCTCTTTGCCTTGTTTTCCTGACATGTCTCAGCTGGCCCCGAGCTCTGCTGGGTCTGGCCAGCAGGCAGGAGGCCCCACGTCCACTGGACAAACAGGGTTTTGTACAGGAGGAATCGGGCTCTGCAGTTGCACTGTGATTTCCCAGCATGTCTTAAAGTTTTTTCAGGGTGTTGGTCAGTTATTGTAGCAGTTCCCCCCCTTGTCTGTTCAGCTTTCTCAGAGTAGAATCCCAAAGAGCACTAAAAGGACTCGGCTTTGCCAGAGAACAATCCCGTGGAATAGCCCTAAGATGTCCCATAGGATCTTGTGTGTCTTATCTCAGACAGGAGCTGAAATGACATAAACAGCAGGGTTTGTTCAGGGCTGAGCAAACATTTAGGGAATCAGCAGGAGATGCCAAGTGAAGGTGGTGACTGAGGAGGGTGGAGATGCAGCCCCAGCACCCAGGGGAGGAACGAAGACCCAAACCCACAGGAGCACTGTCTGTGCCACAGTTGGGCTGGAGGAACTGGGGGCAAAACGATGATGGGGGGAGTCAACTCCCTGTCACAGAGAAAACCCAAAGCTGCTTTAATTTGCCTAAAGCAAGGCTGAGGGTTCTGCTTTCCTGAGGGTTCTGCTTTCCTGAGGGCTCTGCTTTCCCACGTGCTGCTCGTGCTGGAGCAGTCGGCATCATGGTCTGTATAAGGAGACAGAGCTGGGTGTAGCTCATGGCTTGGCTGTGCACGATGCAGAGAGTAACCCCTTGTTCTACAACCAAATTAGAATCAGATGGTTCATTACATGTCTCCAGAGTTAGCTTTCCCGACAGAAATGTTAATGGAAAAGGTTTGCAGAACAAAATCCAGGCACAATTTAGCCATGCCAATAGCAGCCTCAACCTATTGTGTTTATACATAAACCCCTTTTTTATGATTTCCTTCTATAGGAAAGAGGCGTTGCAGTGTCAGCAAAGAGCTGGGTCTGGTTTTGTGCTCTACAAGATTTGCTGCTCTAAAATCTCCCTTCTCCAGGTTGCTGGTGTTGCATGTGCTGACATTTTTGCTCTAAGGCAATTAACACAAAACCAGAAAGATCTCTCCTGCTTGCCTTTTTCTCTCTCTTTTTTTTTTTTTAATTGCCTTGTATTTCCTCTCCTTGCAGTAAAACTTTCTGTGGAGTGTGGCACAAACACAGACAAAATGCATTTGGGGTATGTGGCAGCTTTGCTGAAGATTCAGGGGTTGAATCTTTTTATCAATTGTTTATTTAGTGGAGAATAGACAGTGAAACAAGACCAAGAAGTGGACAAGACTTGATGTCAACACAAGCAAGACAAGTTCACATTTAAAGAATAGGTTGTGAGAGTTGTGGACTTCTTTGCTGACATCTACAGGTATTTTCCAGGCTATTTTGGGGTGTTGGAAGGGACTTGGAGCAACATGATCTAGTGGAAGGTGTCGCTGCCCGTGACAGAACGAGTTGAGCTTTCAGGTCTCTTCAAACCCAAACCATTCCATGATTCTATATCTAAACCTTGTCACATACTTAGTTGCTGGACCCTTCCATGGTGCTTTCTGGAGATGTTCACACCAGGACTTGCAGGGAGAGGAGCGGCTGCCACTTCTGCTGCTGGTGCTCCTTGTGTGCCTGTCGCTGGCGTTTGCCACAAAGGCATTTTGCCACATTTTGCCAAAATCCCGTGCTAACCCCCACTTTTCTGCTGGCCCAGTGTCCTTTGGGCACTGGCTGTGTCGTGGCTGCTGGGTGAGGAGCTGCTGGGAGCAGGGCAGGGCTGTGCTTACCTCGGCGTGCACCGCACAGAGAACTGCTCCCCAGCAAGGTCCTGCTTTCATCCAGAGCTGAGCCGGGCTGGGCTGCAGCTTGCCATCGGGCCCTGGGCTGCACAGCGGAGCCTGCCAGCTCCTTGGGCTGGGGTTCACTGCAAGGACAAGGATTGGGGTCAAGAATCAGTGTTTTCAGCACCGCTCCCCACTCGACAGCAGGAGGACAGGGACAAACCCACTCGCTTGGAGAGAGCCATGCCTTTTCCCTGCTGCACTGAAGGAGTTCCACACTTTGCCTTTATTCAGCACCTTCCCCACATCCAACAATACAATCCACCACTTCCCAGCCCTCTGGGGTGTCTCCCAGGCTCACCAAAGCTGTGAGGGGCAGCAGGACCTGCACAGATGGACACACCAGGGCTCACACCCCCAGCATCTGTGTCTGGGAAGCAAGTCTGGCTGCAATTAAATTCAGGAGGAGAATCACAGAGTGCCATTTATTGGCAAAGAGTTGTCTGATCGTGGCTGATATTTGAGAAGAATTGAAGGCACAAAACTTGAAGGCATTTACTTAAATGTTTGTCATCTTGCTACTGTAAGGGTTAGAAATAACTCCAGTCTTAATTGCTGTGCTGTGAATGGTCTCACAGACCCCAGTTAAAAGAAAATCATTATTTTCCTCACCAATGAAACCCAGCACGCTGACACTTTCCCAGCAAAGCACATTTCTGGCTGTAAACTCGTGAGTGCCACTGAAAGGGACAGAAATCCTATTTTATTAATCTTGTGTATTAAATAGCCTGTCTGTTCCTTTTAATAAGGTAAATAGAGGCTGGATAAGGTACTCCTGTACTGCAGAAATCCTGCTGGATTCAGTGTGAGGATTGAAGAGCATTTACTACACAGGACAAGCTGCTGATGCCAGAGCATGACCTGGATTGGTTTGACACCTGCCCAGTGTCTGTCCTCAGCACAGGGGGCTGCCAGCAAAGGCAGCCACTGCGTTTGGCTCTTAGGACAAGCCCCTTGATGCTTAAAACTCCACGTGGCATCTCCCCAGCCCGTTTTCCTCAGTGCAGGGCAGAGGATTCACCCTGCTCTTTGTGCCATTGTGGGCCAGCCTGGCTTTGGTGCCGTGTAGGGATCGTGCTCGGGTTGGGGTTGGGCTTGGGGTGTTGCAGGATTTGGGAGCTGAGATAGTTGCAGTGTTGGGAAGGTCAGGGAGAGCTCCAGAATGCAATGGCACAGCTGGAGGATGCTGGCTTTGGGCAGGAATGGCCCAGTGAGGCACTAACCCTTTCGGTGAACCCTGCAGGGTTTAGTCCCAGGAATGACAGGGCTATAATGTGCTGGCCACTGCCAAAAATAATCCAACAACTTTTCCGACTGTTCTGCCACCCTAAGAAAACACTGTTTCGGTTCCAACTGGCTGGTTTTTAACCACAAAGGAGTTTATTTTCAGCAGGACTTCTTTTTTTTTTTTCTTTTTTCAAAGCTCCCTTACCGCCTTTTTCCCGGATTCCTGGTTGTGGCAGAATCCGGGAAATGATGTGGTGTTATTCAGCATTTATATACTATTCCTTTGTACCTACCACTCCCAGACACTCATAAAATATCCTGCTGAAGTAACTGTTTATTCAGAAGTTATGTGTATTCAGGATGACAGACCTGGTGGGTAAAAATTGCTCACTTTAATCTTATTTCTTAGTCTCGGCTCATATAGAATGGAGTCATGGAATCCCACAGTGGTTTGGGTTGGAAGGGATACTAAAACTCAGCTTGTTCCATGGGCAGGGACACCTTCCACCAGCCCAGGGTGCTCCAAGCCCTGTCCAACCTGGCCTTGGACACTCCCAGGGAT
>JAWWEE010000069.1:2140650-2171640 GCA_035221455.1 Xenops minutus | reverse complement strand
CCTGCTGCAGGCCAGGATGGCACCTGGGCACAGTCCTGTCTATCCAAACCCCCAGGTCCCTTTCTGCCTGGCTCTGTCCAGCCACTCTGTCCCCACCTGGAGCCCTGCATGGGGTTGGTGTGTCCCTGTTGAACCTCATCCTGCTGGACTCAACCCACATCTCCAGCCTCTGCTGGGCAGCAACACCATCCTGCTGGTCAAATCTGCTGTTCTCTGCTCCCCAGCCCTGCCCCTGCTCATGCCTATGCCCCGACATCCCGTGTTTTGTGTCCTCTCCAGCTCAGAGTGCTGCTCCACGTGCCTCTGACTCGTGGATTTGCAAGTCTCTCTGCCTTCTTTCACACATTGAGAGCAGCTGCCTCCGAGTTCCTGCCCCACACAACCAGCACACGTGGAATCTCTTGTTGTCTCCAGCATGCTGGCTTTCATCTGCTGGGGAAGGTATTTACTCCCTGCTCTGTGACTGTATTAATCCTTCACTGCAGTCATTCACATGGCTGCAAAGCCAGACAACTGCTGGCAGCCCCAAAGAGGGCTGGTAACAAAACAGGATGGATTCTGCACATGAGCAACAAAATACATCTTCAGGATGACTGATTCCAACTGCATTTCCTTGCACTGAACACGTAGAGAGACTTGATTTAGGGGTGCTCTGAGAATCTCAGCTCTGCTCCAGAGGGGGACCCTGACACCAAACCTGTGAGGCCAGGGAAGCACAGCCCAACCTTCAGCCCTGGGAGTGTGTCAGGCAGCTGCTGCTCAGCAACCCTGCCCCTGCTCCCAGAGAGCAAACCCAGCCTCAACTGGGGCCATATTTCAGCTGCTGGGCTCAGGCCAGGCAGGAATGGGGAGTAGGAGTTTTCCATCTTCCTCTGATGTCACACTTGGAGGGGAGGCAGCTGCTGGGGATGCTTTGAGACAGGAGGTTTTTATTCCCTAATTCCACCCCCCCTGCTCAGCCATTTAAGGTGAACTGAAATTTCGGGTAACATTTACACGTGGGAAGGGGGTTGGTTTGTCTGGGTATTGAGTCACTAGAGCCTGCTGGCTCTGGAACATCCTCCCCTCACACCCAGCTCAGGGTAAGAGGCAGAGAAGGGGATGGGGTGGCAGAGTGCAGGATGTTCTGCCTTGCTGGGAGCCTGCAGCTGTCTCTGAAATGAATGCCTGGTCTTTGAACAGCTCTCCTGGGCACAGAGTCACTCTGTGAAAAAGGACAGCCCAGCACAAAAGGGTTGGTAAAGGAAAGATCTGATCCTTTCTTGAACTGTGGGAATCCTTCAAGCAAAGAACAGAGCTCAAAGAAGTTTAAATGGAGTTCAGCAACCTTTGCTTAAGAACAGGAAACAGGGAGTTGGACTGACCTGGCAGTCTCAGCAGTTCTTATAAATCTCTATTTGGCAACTCAGTTGTTTTAGGAGTATTTGAAGGGGCTTTACATGTTCTCTTTTCTGGCATCATCTGGTTGCTGAAAGCGTTTTTTGATACAGTCAGAAAGTATAATGGGGAAGAAGCATCTTTTCCCTTTCTAAACTGTGCTCTTGCATGTTTCTGCCACGTTTTCTAGAACTCTCCCTGGCCCTGCTCTCAGACTGAGTAACCCTGAGTGCCCAAATTGTGACATGATGCTGAAGGCTTTGAATATCTTTATGTTGTTCACACTTCACCTTTCCCTGGGGCTCACTGACTTCCCTGATATGCAGGCATGGAAATGTGGGAATTCTCATAAAAGTAAGCCAGGATTAGAAGATCCCTGTTCCTGTGTTTGCCAGCATGGTATTTTCCTTGCTGCCTTTTATTATATTAGATATGAACCTTTTTTTTTCCATTTCCAGGGTGAGAACAATCAATAGATTGAACATGGGAACTCGTGGGACTGGGAGGATTCAACTGCTGTGACAAGTTTCCTCATCCTACAGTCTTCAAAACATCCTCTTGCAGGAGCTGATTAAACAAAACCTTCCCTTAGTGCTTTTTAACACAACCTTCCAGAAAACACAGGGCGAGGAGTGGAACTGGGAGGAGGAACTTCTGCAAGGTCTGGAGGGGAACTTTCCTATAGGAAGGAGAAGCTACAGAATGAATACCTTGGAAACAACATTTTTAGGCTGCAGCTGGTAAGTGAAATACAGCTTGGGGTTCCCAGGACCATGAAGGTTGGGAAAGATCTTTAAGTTTAAAACATTAACCCACCCCTAAGCCATGTCCCTCAGCACCACATCCACATGGGCTTTGAACATTTACAGGGCTGGTGACCCCACCAGTGCCCTGGGCAGCTGTGCCAGGGTCTCACCATCCACACAGGACAGAATTGCTCCCTGTTACCTGATCTGAATCTCTCCTCTTGCAGTTTGAAGCCATCCCCCTCGTCCTGTCACTACCTGCCTGTGTCCAAAGTCACTCTCCCCCTTTTTCTGAGCCCCCCTCAGGTACTGAAAGGCTGCAGTGAGGTCTTTAGGCACTGGAAGGGGCTCTAAGGTGTCTCCCAAGCCTTCTCCAGGTGGAACACCCCCAGCTCTCCCACCCTGCCCTCGTGGGAGATGATGTTGATCCCACCACTCCAAAATAAAGTGTGTTCTTCAAAGCAGTGTGGATGAAAAGTCCTGGCCTGCAAGGAAGAGAGCTCTCCTGGTGCAAGCTTTGATGTGAAAAAATAGTAACTTGAACTCACAGATGTACTGATTACCCTGCTAAAAGAAGACGTGGACTCTCTTCCCAGAATTACAGCATTTTAATTAGAAGAATGCGAGCAAAGGCTTAATCTTGTTAGTAGGGATAGATACGGATAAGGCAGGAACAAAATCCACAGCAACAGAGCCCAAACCCGAAAAGCAGAGTGCTGGAGGCTGGGAACAGCCAGAGAGCTGCTCCCTGTCACTGCTGTCCCTGCAAGACTAAGCTTGACAGTGACTGAGTTGGAAAAAAATACCTCCTGTACCTTGTGACACTGAGCTCCATCACCCACAGCTGTCTGAAAACAGGAATGCAGGGAAAGGTATTTGAATTTACAGCCCAAAGCCACTGATACATGATTACTGCCTTTAAATTTGCTGTTAGCCCTCCTAAATTCTTGTGGCAGTCAAGGATCAATAAGAATCTCGTGTGTAGCTGATCCTGACAGATGTTAATCTCTGCCTTGGCTTTGCAGTCTGCTGGAAATAGGACTTGTTTCTTCATGTCAGGCCTCTGGCAATGCTTATGGAGTCAGGATTAGAGTCTCCAGTGAATCCCACTTTTACTGTCATTAACTTTCTAAACTGTTCCCCAGAGCTGGCAACCTTTCCATGCTTGGAGACCTGCTCAGTGGGAAGCT
Organism: Xenops minutus; assembly: GCA_035221455.1. Lineage (NCBI taxonomy): Eukaryota > Metazoa > Chordata > Aves > Passeriformes > Furnariidae > Xenops > Xenops minutus. Next base: position 2,168,327 of record JAWWEE010000069.1, on the reverse strand, counting down.
GGGGGAGTGCTGGGCTTTGCCTGTCTAGAATCATTGTGCCTCTAATTCAGATTTGTTTGATTTTGTCATTAAGTCCTTTTATGTTGTAGGCATTTCATGACCACGATCACACACTGTGCCTGTTTCACTGGCTGCATTTGGGTGTGAGTTACCTACCAGAAAAGGGGAAAATATTAATCTTAAGTTTTACTTCAGATTTTTACAAGTAGCCACTTTTTTACTTCCATTGACTTAGTTAATAAATGGAGCAAATCTTTGGGTTGGGAATTAGAGACATGGCTAATCTGCAGATTCTGTGCTGTGGTCGAAGGAAGTGAGTGGATTTATTTAGCAAAATGCAGGTGTGGGGTCAGCATTTACTTGCCTAGAAGGAACTGATACCACTGTCCAAACCCTTAAACCTGAGGTTTATGGTTGATCCCAAACCAGGGCCAAATCTCCATCAGAAATGGGAATATTTCTCCTGGGAATGCCAAGGACTTTGTGGTGAGCGTTATCCATCAGTCACAGAGATGTGGGACAGCCCTGAGCAACCTGGGGTGACCTTTGAGGTCCCCTCCACCCCAAACCAGTCTGAAGTCTGTCATTCCATGACTCTCTGACAGCTCAGCTCTCACAGGTGACTTTGACTTTCTCTCCCTGGGGATGAGTCAGGGGTGACCAAAACCATGTGAGTTACCCCACAGCTCGATAGTGATCTCTTCAGCAGCTGGGGAAGCCAAATACTCGCTCCTCAAGGAGAGAAAAGAAAGCTGATTAATCAGCTGAGTCACCCTGCTCTGCCTCACTCTTGGTATGAGTGGCATTCCCTATGGATCAGCCTATTCCGAGGGCAAAGCCAAACCATAATCAAGGCTAATTGACTGAGCTCAATCAAATGTTTCAAAATACCACCCGTGAGTTGCAGATCAAATAAAGAGCGGGGCTTTTTCTCAGGCAGGCAGTTCATTGCTTCCTGAAAACTCGGCCTTTGCAATAATTTGATGATTTTTCTCCAGTGCTCCCTACAAGTAAAAGAGTTTTATTTAATTTTCTAGGTTTACAGCAGTGATGCACAGGGTAGCAGACTGGAACAAGACACCTGCCCTCTCTTGCATTCTTCTTTCTGAATGATGCTGCAGTCTCTGGGACAGAAAATTTACAGCCTCTAGAAGTTAAAACCACTTTTCGGTAGAAATATAGACAACACCAACCTCTTGCACCACTGTATAGCAGAGTTAAGCCAGCAGCTTTTTCAGTTATCAGCTTTAGACAATTAGCCCCAAAAGGATATTTCTGTGGGGTTTGTTTCTTCCATCTAGCAAAGATTGTTCACAAGGGGAGCTGAAATGTCCAATTTTGTTTTTGCAAGGCTTTGTCTGGTGGAAAATAACGGTGGGGTTTGAAGCATTTCTCTGGTTCCTGATGTGCCCCAGGTTGTGTTGCAGGGATGAAAAATGTATTATCTGCACATCTGGAGGTGAATCATCCTTCCCCCTGCAAGCACAGGGCTTGCACAATTCTATTGCCTCCTTGCTCTGAGGAGCAGTTGATATTTGTCACGTGAAGCTCATCCATCACATTTGGAATACCGGGAATTCCAAGCACACTTCACAACTTCATGCCATGTCCCAGTTAATGCACTCGATGCCAGAGGGCCCAGGGGGAGAGAGGGCTCTGTGAGCAGCAGAGAGACCAAGCTAAAAGTCACAACAAACCCTGCACCTGCACTGGGCATTTTCCCCTCTGTGGAGCACAAATTGTGCAAAGCAGGTGGTGGGACCTCAGAAGGGATCCAGGATCACAAAAAAGGGACTTGCAGCTCATCCAGTCCCACCCCATGTCAAGGGCAGGGACACCTTCCACTAGCCCAGCTTGCTCCAAGCCCTGTCCAACCTGGAGGTCTTTTCCAACCTTGATGATTCCATAATAAATTCCATAATCCTTTCCCCACCTAATTAGGACCAAATTTGTGTTGCCATTGAGAGCAGCAGGACAGGAGCCACAGCTGCCCTTCACACACTCTGCAGCTCCACAAAAACCCACATTAACTAGTTCAAATAACCTGATTTATTGGAAATTGACTCTCATTATGCCACTCAACCCCCACAGAAAACCACATCTTTCCCTTGCCTGGATGTTTGATGTTCACCTTGTATTTATTACAGTGTGATTTGTTAATGCTTTTGTGTGGTGGAACAACTGTCAGGAAGAACCATAATGGTCACAAGAAAGCAGTTTTATTCTGAATTGGACATGGATGAGCAGAGAGTGGAGGGAGACAAAGGATGACATTTGCAGCCAGATGTGGTCTGTGTATGACTATATTAAATGCTGTTGAAGAGTGGGCCACATTAGTGACATCATTGTGGCAATAGGAATAGGTTTTTCTTTGGCATTTGCCACTATTTTCATCAGATGATGAATACATGACCATTTCAGATTGTCTAACACAAGAAAAATAAGCTTTTTCTTCTGCTTTTTTTTTTTTTCTTTTAAATAACATATGTCTAGCAGATTTCTGACTGGAGTATCTTTTTAAAGAGGCCTATTGTGTCTGAATTTAGCAACTTTCAACTTTTCTCTGGGGTTTCTTTGCATTAATATTAGGTTCAAAGCAGATAATCAAGGTCTAAACCTTACAAGATCATTTTTTGCCTGCTTAAAATGAAAACCAGAGGGAAGTTTGGATGATTAGGTGTGTCCTTCTTTCCTGTGCACGGTGCCAGAGTTTAAATACATGTCACTTGGAAATGAGCTTTTGCCAAATGCGTTTTATTTCAAAGGGAGAGAGAGGAACTTTAAAATCTGAACTTTAAACATTACATCAGTTTTCCTGTGGCACTGGAAATGTGCTATTTTCTTAGAAAGCCTTTCCCTTTGCTTTCAAGTGATGGCACAATCAAGTGCTCGAGGCTGCATTCAAATCACTTGAATTCTTCTAAAAATGTGAAAGATTGACCAGAAGGGAGAAATTCTGCACTTCATTAAACACTTTTCTAATTTCTTTGCTTTCAGATAGGAGGGGAGAAATGGGAAGGAAAGGGCCACATGGTTCTGTCTCACAGACCACCCAGAGGAGAGAAGTGGTCTCTGGTCCAGCCCTTCCCAGCAGGGCAGGAACGTGCATCCAGGCAGAGCTCGTGGCTCAAACTCCCCCCGATGCTCTGGATTCTGGATGCTTTGCCAAACCCAGAAACTCACACTTCTGGCACAGAGGAAGTGTCCTGGAATGTGAGGCTGAGCAGTGACCCTTTGCACTCTCCTCTTTACAGCGTGTGCCTGAGCAAAGGAGGAGAGGAAGGTTTGGCAAGAAGGGCTGGAGCGGGGAGGGTTTGGATCCAGACAGAGCAAAACCAGGGATGTTGGATATTTAGAGCATTCATAACACCAGGATGGGTTGGGTTGGGAGGGACCTTAAAGCTCATCCAGCCCCTTCCATGGGCAGGGACACCTTGACTAGCCCAGGTTGCTCCAAGTCCCATCCAACCCTCCCTTGGACACTCTCGGGGATGGGGAGTCCACACCTTCCACTAGCCCAGGTTGCTCCAAATCCCATCCAACCCTCCCTTGGACAATCCCACGGATGGGGAGTCCACACCTTCCACTAGCCAAGGTTGCTCCAAATCCCATCTAACCTGCCCTTGGACAATCCCAGGGATGGGGAGTCCACACCTTCCACTAGCCAAGGTTGCTCCAAATCCCATCCAACCTGCCCTTGGACAATCCCAGGGATGGGGAGTCCACACCTTCCACTAGCCCAGGTTGCTCCCCAGTCACAAGGGGAGGAATGGAAAGGATTCTGGACACAGAAAATAAAATCACACTTCGTTTCTGTGGCTTATTCTGGGCTAATTTATTCCCCCTGACAAGGTGAGGTGTGCAGTCACTGGGATCAGTTTTGCTGAAGGAGATGGATCAAATTTCTAACACTGAGCAGAAGAAAGAATAATCAACTTATTCCCCATTAATTGGAATCCCTTGAACATCCTCTCAGGAGGAGTGACCAGGTGAAAGGCTCATCTTGGTGATCCTCTCTCTGCCAGAGGCAAATAGAGCGAGATAAGCTTATTATGGTGCCAATAATTCAAATTAGTGCTTTGTATTGCTTTGGGAATGAGTGTGCCTTCAATACCTTGCTGGTGGGGACTGGGACACGGAGCATCCCAAAGGGATCATGGAATAATGGGCAGGAAATGATGCATTTTGGAAAATGCAGGCTGTGTCATCCACCACAGGGCAAAGCTCTTTGTGAACAAGCACAGGTCTTTTTTCATACCTGAGTCATCCAGCACATAAAGTTGTCAAAAAAAAAAAAAAATCCCAAGAAAAACTCTGTTTCAAAATAACAAAACACATCTCCTGTGAGCCAGAGCTGTTAAATGTATCATAATCAAAGTATTCCATAGCAATGAGGTGCCTGGCAAATCCCCATCACAAAAATTTCTGAAGAATTCTTTCTCTTTTCCTTTTCTTTTTTTTTTTTTTTTTCTTTTTAAGGGCCTGGATCACATATGGTTGTGTCAGGAACAAAATAAAACAGTGAAAGCGAAGCAGTGAACCAGATAACACACAAAAAATATATATATATATGTGTCAGGTTTGTACCTATACAAAAGGGGAAAACACAAAATGATCAAGAGCAGGGAAAAAATCAAAATAGTCATTTTTTGCCGAGCAAAGCCACACTTAGCAAATAGAATGTTATCAAAGACATAATCTGCTTCCCAGCTGTATTTACACTGAGTCAATTTACTCATTGTGGGTCAGAACTGTCAGGATCAGCCTAATCTTGATACATTTTTGGGGCAGTTAACAAGCAGTTCTTTCTGCATCCCCTTTAAGGCAGCAACATTTGTCCTGAGTGTGACAGTCCCAAAGAGCTGACCAGCCCTCAGTGGAAGAACCAGAGTCATTCTCTCAATTATTCATTCATTTCATTCAGTTTGTTCTTGCAGGGAGCTTCATATTTGCATTATATAAACAGCCCTTCTGGTTTAGTGGCCATGGTGGTGTTAAGTCAGAGCTTGGATTGATGAGTTTGGGGGTCCTTTCCCACATAATGAGCCTGTGGTTTTGTCAATAATATATAAACCAAGACCCAAAACTGTCAAAGAACTTGTTTTACCTCCTGGTGCATTTTTTTTTTCTGCCTTTCTGCTTGAATCCTTTCCCACTGAAACCAGTGGGAGTTTGGATTCTTAACAAGTCAATGGGAGAAGAATCTGATCTTTTATTAGCACATTGTTATGGACCCTATGGGAACAGGAAATTGGATTTTGGAGCCAGGAACATAAAGGAGGGAAAGAGCTTTTTGGAATCAGTTTAATGGGCTCTGTTCAGGGCTCAGTTTTAGAAAATCCCTGGATGAAAGAGGTCTTGAACTACATCAAGTGGTCTGGTCACTGCAGGTTTGACTTCTGTCAGTCTGAGGGGAGATGGGTTTGGGTTTGGGTTTGGGTTTGGGTTTGGGTTTGGGTTTGGGTTTGGGTTGCAAAGTCCGGGCCAGGGTGGTGAGACCCCAGCACAGATTCCCAGAGAAGCTGTGGCTGCCCCTGGATCCCTGGAAGTGCCCAAAGCCAGGTTGGACAGGGCTTGGAGCAACCTGGGCTAGTGGAAGGTGTCCCTGCCCATGGCAGGGGGTGGGATGAGATGACTTTTAATGTCCCTTCCAACCCAAAATATCCTATGATAAAACTGATCCCAGCAACAGACAACATGGGGGTGATACACCTTGATTTGGGGCATCTGGTGGTGCCAACTACTGTGCCATAAAAGCTTGGTAAATGCAAGAGCCTGGGGCAAAAAAGAAAAAAAAAAGGAAAAAACCCACTTCCTCCAAGATAAGGAAGATTCAGAGGTGGAAATTCAAAGGATGCTACAGAAGCCTGGCAGGAAAGCCATCAAGGGTGTTATTTCAGCACATGCAGTCAACTGAATGTTGGATTTAGATAATGTGCCACAGAAGCCTCATTTCTGTGTGTGTGTGTGATGTCTCCATGCATTGTCAATGTAATTAGTGATGTATTGCCCTGCTGCTTTTTACAGACTTATGTATAATATTTTTAGAAATTATTTTCACTCAGTAATGAGTTTCAAAGGTGTCAGCTCCAGCAAAAGACCACTGAGATAAATTTGTATTTCCCCATTTGCAGGATATTTCAGTGAATTCCACAGGATCACCAGATTTGTCCTTTCACAGGCCTTTCTCCACTAGCTCACTTATCTATTTAGACTCTTATTTGCCTGAAGAGCTGCAAATCTCATCACTAATGTCTTTCTGTAGTGCTAACTTAGATGAACACCAGCCTACACCTAATTCTTGAGCAAAATTCAAATTGAAAGATGTTTTACCTTTTATTTCAGCCAGAACTGCCCTTCTTTTATCAGAGAACTGGTGGCCCCCAGTAAATATTCCACAGTCACCTCTTTTTGCCAGGGCAGGTCAAGGATTTGCCCCAAATAAGCCCTGCTGAGAAGGGACTGGAGCATAAATTCCTCCAGGTCAGTGACCCCTCCTGCAGGAGCTGCTGTGGGTGGGGGTGTTGTTGGAAGGAACCACATGGGATCATCTCCTTGGAGTGCTGTCCCACTCAGCAATGGTGTGGGATTTGTGGAACCACAGCAGCATCTTTGCTTGCAGAGTGGCTGATTGCTTCCTGAACCCTCTGACCTGCAACATCCCATGGGAAGGAATTCTGTGGCTCCATTAGGGTGGAACCACCTTCTTTTGTCTGCCCTGGACGTGCCACCTGCCAGCTTTATTTCCCACTCCCTGACTTTTGATCTGGCACACAAGAAAGCCATTTCCTTTGAAACATCTGAAGTCATAAATATCTCCTTTACAACCCCTCCTCAGCCATCTCTTTTCCACACTTAGAAATCACAATCTCTGTAGTTTCTCTAAATACAGAAAATCCTCCAGGCTTTATCATCCTGCACCTTTTCTTGGTTTACTTTATCCATATAACTGATGGCCAGAACTACAAGCAGTGCCCAGGCTTTGAGGGCAGTATGAGTTAATATTGAGGGCCTGAAATCTTCTTTCCCCCAAATTCCATGGCTTTGGTATCAGTGGAACTGGGCAGACAAGGGTGCACAGAACTCACAGTAATTGATACTACGCTCTCTTGGCAACAGCAAAAATGATCTTGCTCTGCTCCACCACATCATTTTTGGTATAAATATACACACACACAAATATTTAATGGATTCCACAGAGTGCACAAAGGGCATTGTGTCAGGAGAACAAGCCACACACATCCCACAGGATGGAGAAATGTTCTTAAAAGCGTTGCCCTCCGTGACCGGGCTCAGCTCAGACCCAGCACAGGCACAACTTCCCTCTGCCTGGGGAAGGGACACGGTGACAGCAGCACTGCTGCATGTGCCTGTTGTTTTCATGGAATCCTGGAATCATTGAGGTTCAAAAAGCCCTCTAAGACCACTGAGTTCAACCACTAAGCAGCTCTGGTGTGGTCACCACTAAACCACGTCCCCAAGTGCCACATCTGAGCATCTTTTGAACCCTTCCAGGGGTGGTGACTCCCCCACTGCCCTGGGCAGCCTGTTCGAAATTCCTGACCACCCTTTCAGCGAAGACATTTTCCCCAAAATCCAACCTAAACCTCCTCTGGCACAATTTGGGGCCGTTTTCTCTCGTGTTGTCCCTTGTTCCCTGTGAGTAGATCCCAAATCCTACCTGGCCACTCTCCTGTCAGGGAGTTGGAGAGGGAGAGGGTCCCCCCTGAGCCTCCTTTTCTCCAGCCTGAGCCTCCCCAGCTCCCTCAGCCCCTCCTGCTGCTCCAGCCCCTTCCCAGCTCCATCCCAGTCTCTTTATCAGGAGGAAAGTTGGGTGGGAAGAGGTGCCATGGCACATTTCTGTGAGTGCATAATCTGATTTAATAACTATTTTGGCTCGTGGTCCCTCTCTGAACAAGCCCCTTCCCAGCTCCATACCAATCTCTTTACCAGGAGGAAGAGGTGCCATGGCACATTTCTTTGAGTGTAGAATCTGATTTAATAACCCTTTTGGTTTGTGGTCCCTCTCTGAACAAGCCCCTTCCCAGCTCCATCCCAATCTCTTTACCATGAGGAAAGTTGGGTGGGAAGAGGTGCCATGGCACATTTCTGTGAGTGTATAATCTGATTTAATGACCCTTTTGGCTCGTGGTCCCTCTCTGAACAAGCCCCTTCCCAGCTCCATCCCAGTCTCTTTACCATGAGGAAGGGGTGCCATCGCACATTTCTGTGAGTGTATAATCTGATTTAATAACCATTTTGGTTCGTGGTCCCTCTCTGAACAAGCCCCGCAGCCGCAGCTGCCGGCAGAGGTCAGCGTTGCTGTAGCTGCTCTGCAAGGGGTTGAGTTTCCCCGGCTTTTATTGGCCTCACATTCGGGATTGACAAACATTTCTAACCCCACCAATCCAGCCCTGGCTTCTGCTCTTAGAGCACTGAATCTTTTGGAATGAAACAATGAGTTTTATTAACCCTTTGGGGTTTTATCAGGGGAGTTTGTTCTTAAAATAAAAAAAAAAAAAATCACAGATTTCGGTTAACTTCTTAAAATGACCAGTATTTTTCCCATTTGCCTTTAATGTAGTTCAATTAATGCTAATTAATAAGAATTCCATATTCTGTTCGCTGTGTGGAAACAACAAAAATAATTAATAGATTTTGTATTGAAATGAACATTTTTGTATGGCCAAAGCCATGGAGCAATAGGGGAATTTATGGGGTTTATTCTATTGATTGAAATAATCTAGTTTTAATGTTCTGTTTGCCCCTTGTTCTGGGCACCCCATTAAAGAAAGACAGTTTACACCAGAAAATGCTAATCTGAATACATAGTTTAGGTATTATTCTAACGTGACTCTTTAAATTAATATCTTAGAGTGATTCCATAGACTGCCCAGTTATTCTATGCAACTATTTAGCATATGAGTTAAAATAATGTTCATGCTCGTTGTAGTTCCCCACGGAACTTTAAATGAAGGCATTTAAGAGATCATTTCAGAGAAAAGGGGCACTTTTTAGCCACGAGGATGAGAAAAAGAAAGTCCCAGTTGCTTTCCTTGCCACCTTGTTGTGAGTGACAGATCGCTTCGGGCTGAGTGGCTGGGATTGATCAAGATGTGAAATCACTATTTCTCCACTGCCCAGATGTGTTAGGGGGGCTCCTCTCCAGACCTTGCTGAGAGTTGTTTAAAAAATGATTCATATGTATGATTATTAATATATTCAAAGGCCAAGCCTTTCTTATCATACTTGAGAACGCTCCAGTATAGTTAATTCTTCATTCCATCACTGTAATCTCTTTGGGAAAGTGCAGAAAATATTGTAACCCTCCTAGTTTCAGACAAATGCCTGAAATGGCAGTTTTCAGGGGGGTTTAAAGGCTCGTTTTCCACAATATCTGAACCAGCCCAAAAGTGCCAAGAGCAGGAACATACAGACAAACCAACTCCCTCTCTCTCTTATTGAAGATAATGGTCACATTTTAGTTTGGCTTAGCAAAAAAAAAAAAAGTGCCCCAAAAACTTTATAGTGATACTTTAATGCACGAAAACATCCATAAATTATCTGTCTAACAGTTACAATGCAACTTCCAAGCTGTGACAACTTGGAAAACCAGCCTGACAAGCACGCTCACTTTTGGTGTTTTTCTAAAACTTCTTGAGCATATAAGGAGAATTTAAAGTGGAGAAAGACCCGAAGCACAAGCCCTTTCTGTTCCTAGCACACAAATTCCTTTTGTCTCCCTGTCCCCAGTTTTCATCTCCGAGCAATGTCTCGGCTAAAAGAGTGTTGTTATCACCCCCTATAAATAATAAACACTGTCAGCTCCATCCTGTCACCACGGGCAGGCAGCAGGATGGCCGTGAGCTTTTCCAAGTGGACATCCTAGAGGATACAGGGTCTCTGGAGAAGTTCTGCTCTGTCTGCAGCTCAAAAGGATTCTGCCTTGGGCCAGTCACGCTTTGATTTAGCAGAATTCCTATTTATTTAGACTAAGAAAGGAAGAAAGGAGGTTTTTATCCGGAGTAGAATTATCACAGAAGAAAAAATAAAAACACAACAAACCCAAACTGCTCCAAACAAGCAAACCAACCAACCAAAAACCAAAATAACAAATCAGAAAGCCTTACTATTCCGAACAAAGCGAGGCAAGAATTTCCATAGAGGTGTAAACGCCGCAGAACGCGAATCCGACTCAATCCCCATATACCTGGATCAAAAGAGCACCAACACTTGCCTTCCCCTACGATCTTGCTAAAGATGTTTCCCAAGCTTTCAGCTTATCCCCAGCTGCCGGAGGAGCACCTTCCAGATGTGAGCGCCTCCAAACCTGCGCCGCCAGCTGCGCTTTGCGGGCTCGCTCCCTCTGCGCTTTGCAGGAGCCGCTTTTAAGCGCCCTATTCCGCCGGCACCCGAATAAAAAAAAAAACCTAGCAAAGGAAAAAAAAAAACCAACCCCCAAACCAACAGGAGCGGCCATCCCGGAGCGGTGGCGGGGGGCTGGATGCGAAGGCAAGGGCGCGGCTTTGCGGGGCTCACTCACCTCGGTGCCGCTCGGGGCTGCAGCGCTCCGGGCCGCCTTGCCGAGCCCCCGGGGCCATTCACATGCCCTTCTCCTGCTCATGCAGAGCCGCACTGACTCACGGCTCCCGCTGGGTCCTAGCGCTGAGCCCGTAAAGGAGCTCGCAGCAGCCAGGCGAGCCCCTTTGGCTCGGAGCCGAGAGACGGGAGGGATGCGCAGAAGGGGCAAGGCAAAGTTTGGGAGCGCTCCGTGGTTCTCCGCTGGAGGGGAGAGGGACCCGCTGAAAACCATGGGCAAAGGGAGGGGTTTGCTCCTCGGTGTGGGTTTGGGCATCCTAATGCTGTTTTCCTTTTTCCCTTGCGTTTGGAGAGGAGGTGAATAGAGGAGAATGGGGTTTTTTTAGGGAATCGGCCCGCAGAGCCTTTTGGTGGTGTCGGGAGGGTGTAAAATAAAGGTGGAGGAACAGCAATGGTTAAGTGGGGGAGCGGTGCAAAAAGCGGGCAGTCCCCGCAGTTATCAGCTGGCTTGAAGTGGGGTCAGCCAAACACTGATCTAGAGTAGCAAGGAAATATTTGACCCTGGCTCGAGGCAGAGGAAAAGATTATATAAGTCCCCTTCCAGCTGTAATATTCCGTGTTTAACATGCTTACCTTAAGCAACAAGCAGATAGGGAAATGTTTCCCAGTGTGTTTGAGGAGGGGCATTAATCCCACAGCAGTGGGGTTTAGGCACTGATAAAATGTGAAAATGAAAAATGTCATAAGCTATATATATGTAAATATAAAAAAAGAAAATTTGGCTAAAAACTCTACTCTCCAAACAGTTGGCAGCTCTGTAGAGGATTAGGAAGCAGCCCCTTAGAATTGCCTAGTTCTCATTCTGGAACCTTTGTGATTAGACAGACCCGAGGAGAAAAATTAAAAGCAGATCGCTGCATTTTATCTAAGTGGAAATAATCAAACACTTTTTGATTCCATCCAGGAGAGGGCAGCCAGCTGGAGAGCCTGGTCCTCCAAATCCTTTGGGAAAGATGTGTGGAAGGCACTACATCAAGGCAAGGAGGCAAAATAGCCTTGACATAATCATGTTATTTGCCACAGGGCTATGCTGCCTTCTGAACCTGGAGCAACCATATTTTCATGTTATATTAAAACCAGTAGGCAAACCTTAAATTTCTTCCCCACGGTGCCAAAGACAACAGTGGCTCCAGTGCTAGATTGATTCTTGGAGGTGATGTGCATTTCAAATTGCCTGGAATGTCCTCAAGGAAATTGCAGCACAAAATGTTTGATGCAAGTGCTGAAATTGCCTTCCCAAATCACCAGGATTATGCAGATTGCTTTGTTTTTCTCCAAGAAAAATGCCTCCACACATGATAGCACTCACAGGCCAAAGTGTGATGCCCTCATATACACACAGAGAGTTCCTGTGAGTTTTGCCTGCAAACCTTGACCTCGGGATTTGGGCTGAGCTTTGGGGTTCATGGCAGAACTGCCAGGCTGCTCTTGTGCTGAGCATTTGTCTCCCTTCATTAGAATATCCTCAGATTAGGACTTTGTGCTGGAAAATTGGAAAAGAGCATTTAGAGCCCATTGTGACTGTAGCAAACAGCATCAAAAGAGAGAGATAAAACCACAGGCTTTTCCTTTGCTTTACTTAAAGGTTAGTGCACATTTGTGCTGAGCATCTCTAAGTTCATTTCTTGGCAAGAGCTGCCTGGGGTTTTTTTTCTTAAAACTCTGTCACAAAAGCTCGTTTGGACACAGTAATCAGTGATATATTGTGTTTGTACTTAATCTGTATCACAAGCACTTAAGTCTTGAAGAAATCCTCCTCTTGCCCCATATTCTCGTCCCTCTGGAGCTCCCACCAGCTGAGATGTGCAAGCAGCCCAGCTGTGACTGGCCCTGGGAAGCAGCACGAGCTTGTCTGCTTTTTCTGACGTTCCCATGTCACCCAAACAAACACCCCTTCACTTTTGGAGAAGGTGTGGCAGCAGCACACGGGGGAATTCCTGCTCCCAGGTGGGCTGTTGCACTCAGGTGTATCCTCCTCTTTCTGCTGTGGTTGGAACAACAGGTTTAAAGAGAAGGATCTTGCTCAACTTTTCTCCTCCCTGAGCTGAAGAAGACTGTTTCTCCCTCAAACAAACAGAAAGGCTCAGCCACTTCTTCCCAAATGCCTTCCCTGGGACTTCCAGCAGCACAGAAGGAGCTGTCTCCAGGAGGAAGCCACGGAGTCCCAGAGTGGTTTGGGTTGGAAGGGACATTAAAGCTCATCCCCTTCCACCCCCTGCCATGGGCAGGGACACCTTCCACTAGCCCAGGGTGCTCCAAGCCCCGTCCAACCTGGCCTTGGACACTGCCAGGGATGGGGCAGCCACAGCTTCTCTGGACAACCTGGGCCAGGGCCTGCCCACCCTCACAGCCAACAATTCCTTCCCAATATCCCATCTAACCCTGCCCTCTGGCAGTGGGAAGCCATTCCCCCTCATCCTGTCCCTCCATCCCTTGTCCCAAGTCCCTCTCCAGCTCTCTTGGAGCCCCTTTAGGCACTGGAAGGGGCTTTCAGGTCTCCCTGAAGCCTTCCCTTCTCCAGGTGAACACCCCCAGCTCTCCCAGCCTGGTTCCAGCCCTTGGATCAGCTCCATGGCCTCCTCTGGAGTCACTCCAGCAGCTCCACGTCCTTCTGATGTGCCCCAGAGCCAAAGGCAGCTCTGCAGGTGGAGTCTCACCTGAGTGGGGCAGAATCTCCCCCCTCACCTGCTGCCCATGCTGGGGAGGATGCAGCCCAGCATACAGTGGGCATCCCTGTTGGTACATTGTCCCTATCCTTTTTTGGAGGCTGATGGAGAAGATCCAGCCATCATCCCCCAGTGCTGCAGCAGGGAGACAGGGGGTGGGTTGCAGGGGCCTTCTGCACAAGGCAGTTCCCTCTCTCTGTTGCAATCACTCCGTGGGCATCTCCAGCATCAAAACTCAGCCCCCCAAAAACACAGAGGTGGAATCCAAGCATCTCACAAAGACTCCCCCCCCAAAAAAAAGACACAAAGTGCCAACACTGCCCAGGGCAGGGCTTCACATCATCACAGCATCATCACGTTCTCTCTTCTCCCAATAGTTCACATGATAAAAGCAGCATCACAACTTTGATATCTTAACCACAAGTGCCTCTCTGCTCCTGTTGGTCTTTGAAGGTACAAAGTGAGCATCTGAGCACCTGGAGCTTTCTTAGTGTTAAATAAAAACATGGGAAAAACTAAGGATCTTGGAAACAAAGGCAGATTTTTGACATCAGAACAATCTAAAAATTAAAATCTCTGCTGCTTGCAAGTCTGTTTATAATTAACAATGAAAGGGCTTCCAGGGAGGAATTTAAATAGTAGATGTTCTCCATCCCAAATGATTATTTTTGGCTGATTTTCCTTCCTCAAACCCTGCAGTACCCAAGGTATGTGCATAAGAAATGTGCATAATAATGACCCGAAAAAATACAAAAAGGACTGACATTTGCAAGTTTAATTTCATGCTCAGTCAGAATTTGATCAAAGGGAGGAGGGAGAGGTGGATGGAGGTGCCAGGGCAAATCCAGAGCCTTCCAACAAGGTGTCCACAGCGTGTGGGTCAGCACTGGGCACCCCAGGGAGGCTTGTTTCTCCTCATTACCAGCATGGAAATGCTACACAGCCCCAGTTTACAGCTGCTAAGGATGCAGAAATCAAACGTGAAGCCCAGGAGGCTCTCCTGTATTTCCTCCCATCATCTTCAGGATGGATTCAGTACAAGGCATGGGGATGGAGGATAAATCCCACCTTGGCTATGTGCCGATTTCCAGCCCCCAAACCTGTCAAGATCATTGAATCCCAGAATGGTTTGGGATGGAAGGACCTTAAAGCTCATCTCATTCCATCCCCTGCCATGGGCAGGGACACCTTCCACTAAACCAGGCTGCTCCAAGCCGTGTCTAATCTGGCCTTGGACACTTCCAGGGATGGGGCAGCCACAGCTATTTTGGGCAATCTCTTCTATCCTGATCATCCATTTTGGAGCCCTTTGGAAACATCAGCTGGATTCACATGGTGGTAACTGTATCACCTCAATGGATGCAGCTATGCCACTCCAGGGTACTTGGACTGATGGAAAACAGCTCTGGCTCCTCAAACAACTGCAAGGAACACCAAAGTGGCAAAAACAAAGGGTCTACGGGAGCAGAATGGGGGTTTGGAGGCTTTTTGAGCCAAGAGGCAGAGCAGAAAGCCAGTCCCAAGAGAAAACCACCACCACAACACCAACCTGGGACTCCTGAGCCTTTTTTGCTGAGGCTGCATCTGGATAACCTCAATCCTGCTCACTCAGGAGGAACCGAGCTTCAAATACTCCGGATGTGGCCGTCCGAGATGCAGGGACAGGCCTGGGGCCAGTGAGTCACTCACCAGATGTTTTAGGTCTGTGTGTGGCAGAGGCTGCTCTGAACACAGCTCAATATTTTTGCAGCACATGAGGGTCATTCATAAGCTGAGAGCCCAGCATGGGCTCCAGATGCAGAACCATCCCAATGGGAAGCTGGTGAAAATAGGATGAGCTCCCAGATGTGGTGCACACCCAGTCAAGCTCTGATCCTACACCTGGTGGCACCCAGGTATGCACATGCCCCTCCTTCCCAAACACAGACCCAGCAAGTCCCCACCACCAGGAGATGCCCAAAATAGGGGTTTAGAGCCTTCATCTCTCTCTCAGTTCAGACCAGCTACAGCAGATGATTTCCCCTAAAATTGAAAAGTTAGCCAGTTATTAGGATCAGCACCCCTAATTCCCACTGGGGAGCCCCAGTGCAAGGGAAGGGATGGGAACATGCACTGGGGAGTGGGGACAGGGCCAACACTGCAACCACCTTTACTTAGTTTGGCCCAAACTACTGTGAAATTGTCCTGTGGGGTCTGTAAGGGGTAATGAGGGATGGTGAGCACAGGGTCAGCTCACAACATGGGAGTCTGCACTCCCAAAAAAGCTTAGGAGAGCCTTCCCAACACAAGTGTGTGCCAAGGGCAGGCTCCTTCCTGCTGTGTCTGGCAGTCAGCCAAGCCCATGCATTCTCCCCAGACTCAAAGGTGTTTATTTTTTAAAATGGTATTAAATTTGCAGCAGTGGTGGGAGCAATCCTTGCCTTGGATCCCTTCCCCAGACCTCTGCTCTGCTGGGCACACCTCAGGCAAGATTCTTGGTGGGACTGGACATTCCTCAGAGCAGAGTCAGAGCACATTAAGGGAGTTTTGCCCCAGTCTGGGATCTAGGGATGTCTGTCTGCCATCAGCACCCCAAACCCACATCCCTCAGGAGCAGGGAGATGACTGTGCCTTGTTCACGGAGGTTTTTCCAGAGCCTGACTTGGAGCAGATGCTGCAGGTTGAAAAGGCTCCTCTTTGTTCCGCTGCATTGCCTTTGGAGCACAAAGGGATGAAGAGCCAGCTGGTAGGCTTAGCTGTGCTCCAGGCCCTTGGAGAGGACTTCCCTTCCCTTTCACATGGAAAATGAGGCCTTTTCCTTCTCCTTTCCTCTGCTTTGTTTCCACATCCTTCCCAGGCATCGCCCAGTCCTTCCACCCAGCCTTGCTGCCATCAGCATCCAACACCTCTCCTACAGCCACCACCTCTGGGCTAAGGGAGGCTGGGACTCTTCATCACCCAAGACCCAGTAAGAACAGCATGAAGAAGGCAAAAAGGTGGGGGTTCCCCCCCAATCTAAGAAATATGAGAACTACCCTCTCACACAAAAGTATCAGCCCTCTGTGTCAGCTCCAAGCATCACCAGAGCCTTCATCTGTCCCAGAACAAACCTCACACTGGCATAGCCAGGGCCTGTTCCCCACGATCTCCCTCCAGCCAAGCCTGGGAGGGAGCAGGAACATTGCACCTGGAAAACCTGAGGTCAGAGAAATGCCTGGAGTCCAGCACTGATACCTTGCAAAAGGCACCTCCTTGTCCTGCAAGTGACTGAGACCACTGGGCACCTCAGCTCTGGTCCACTGTGTGCTCTTCAGTGTAGGCTGAGCAGGAGTTGGGGCAGCAATGGGAAGCTGCAGAGCCCACCCTAGTGGGGTGGAGGCCCCATAGTGCTGGCAGCTCCTTCCAAAATTTCACAGGGCAGAGGCAGGAGTTGTCAAAGATCACATCTATGCATTTTCCCCCTTACCTGATGGATACTTCTGTCTTTCATTGATTTCTCATGACAACAACCGGATGCAGCTTTCCAAACCCTGCCACAAGGCCACCTCCTACCTGTGTGCCATCATCCCAACCAGATGCAGCTTTCCAAACCCTGCCACAAGGCCACCTCCTACCTGTGTGCCATCATCCCTAGCTAGGACATTTAGCTGATGTCCCCAGCCTGCATCAAGGGCTCCATCTCCTGACCACACTAGACAAATTGTCTGTTCACAGAAAAGTAGACAGGAGCCAGGGGTTCGTGGCTCAGTTACAAAGCATGTGCTGCATTTTGATCTCCCAGGAAATTAATTCAGTTCAGAGCAGCCCAGCTATCTGTAAATATTAGTAAGGTATTTTTCTTATCAGAGAAAAGTCACCAGGCTTTTCTTTTCCCCAGCAACACCTCTGCAAGATTACTTTCACTGTGCCTTTCATCAATTCATGCTTTGGGAAAAAGAAGGGTTATCTCTAAAACCTTTCCTTAAGGTCTTTTCTTCAATAAACTCAAAGCCCCACATTATAAAAACAAGCAAACTCTATGAAGGCAGCACAGCAACAACAGCACAGCCAACCTCAGGGGAAATCAAGTGGAATAAATACCTGGGCAGTGCCAAAGTGGAGCCACAGAACAGGATCACCATGTCCCAGGGAAAGTGGTGACACTACAGCCTGGCCATGCAGAACTTCAAAAGAGCCCTCACTGGGGAGGAACAAACCAGTCCTGGGCAATTAGGGACTCAGCCTGCTTACACACAAGATAAGGATTTGTGCTGCTCCCTATTTACGTGCACACAAACACGTTTGAAGATTGCCTCAAAGCTGCACAGACTCTCCCCAAGAACTGGTTGACTCAACGCTTTTATTTACAACTAGAAGTTACATGAAGTTGGCCAAACGTTATAGCAGGTCACAACTGCCCAGAGCTGTGGCTGCCCCATCCATGGAAGTGTCCAAGGCCAGGTTGGATGGGGCTTAGAGCAACCTGGTCTAGTGGAAGGTGTCCCTCCCCATGGCAGGGGGTGGAATGAAATGAGCTCCCAACCCAAACCATTCCATGACTCTGTGATTCCAATCCAAAGCTTTATGCTATTCTCCCCCCAAATATAACCTTAATCATCCCTGATGGAAACAGCCAGGAGTGTGAGGCTGCGTTAGATCCCGAGATATCAGCTCCTGCCTGGGGGGTGCCCACCAGTGACCACGCAGGACCCAGCAGGGCCAGGAGCAGCCGGTCTCTCGTGGCAGCCTCCAGTTCCCGGTCCCTGCTCTCCATCTGTCATGAGACTCCGAAGGCAGAGCCTGCTGGGAGCCTGCAGATGGACACACAGCCCAGCCCTCTCCTGCCCAGCATCCCACTGCTCCAGCACCAGCCTCCACAATGCCATTAGTGTCCTTGATGTTAGATACACCCAATATCCCTTTCAAGCCCAGTTTCCCGGGAAAATTAAGTGTGTGGCTATCCCTACTCTCCCCAGGAAGGCACTGTCAAACTTTAAGTCTGAAAAAAGGTCAAAACTGAAGGGGTGGTTTCATTCCTACCAGGCTGGGTAGGAATTCAGCAGGAGTCAGAGCACCACACACAGCCCAGGGTGACAGTACATGTCCTGGCTGCCCATCAGCTGCTCCATCCCAGCCATAACCTGTGCCATAGATCTCCCAGGAGCTCACACGGTAGAAGGAGTTATTACAGCAGTGGGAAGGGGATGATCCAATGGAAATGAAGCCTTGAGATGGAATACCCCCCCTGCTGCTGCTCCCAGAGCAGCTGATTGCAAGTGCACCACATTTCCAGGCTCATATATTTTTGGAGCCCACCCTGTGCTTCACAGAACAGAGCTTTTTCCAAGAAAAGCCCTTCCCAAAGCAGCTTCTCCATCTCAGCACCATCATCCTCCTCCTCCTCCTCATTCCTCTCTTCCTCCAAGTCAGCTGCCAGCAAGGAAGGGAAGATGGCAACTGCAGAAGCCACTACAAAGCTTGTCTGTGGCTGATGCTTTCGGCTTATAAATTGCAGCTGTCCCATGGCAACATGTCAAATGCATCGTGCACAAGATGCCACGTTCACACCATTATCCCCATCACAGTCCTCCCCACACCATCTGTTAGGAGCAGGGCCCCCTCAACAGGTGGCTGGTGGGATGGTAAGAGGAACCATCAGCTTTTTAGGGGATCTTGCAGCACAGGATACACCAACTTTCTCCCAGATATCCTGCTGCCTGCCTAGGAACAATCCCACAAGGAGATTCCCACTCATGAAGGCAGGCAAAGGTGTTGTCATGACAAACTGAAGATCAGCTGTTTGCTCCCACACGCTTCTGCAGCGGCTTAGTGGGCCTCAGAGGAGGCTTGTGGCATGGAACCACCTGGGGATGTGGCCACATGTGTCCCACCTGCCCTGAAAAGTGCCCAGGGGAAACCACCCCTGGAATACGGTGACCTCCAAGACAGTTACTTGAGCCCATGCAAACACACCCCTGTGGCAGCTTTTTTTTAACCTTTACCCTGTGGTTTGTTTGCGCTCTGCTCAAATCAAGCCCAAAGAAGGGCAGGTGCCAGCAGAAGACTGAAATAACCACATACCTCTGCACCCTCCTCATTGGCTTTTTCTGAGCACCACATGGCCTTGGGGCTGAGGTTTATCTGAAGTTTGGAAACCAGTCCCAAAGCCTACCAGCATCTCAGGGTATAGCACTATGTGCTGGAGCCTAGAGACCCTGGGGAGGGGATGGAGGGCGAAGAGATGCTCCTGGTCACAGCTGCACAAGCCCCACCTCTGCTCATGGCACCCCAGGTTTGCTGGAGCACAGCCATCTTCTACCACCCACCCAACCACAAGCTTGGAGAGGCAAACCAGCCAGGACTGCTGGCAGGGACCTCCGGAGATGAGAACTCCAGCATTCCTGCCACTCTTCAGTCTTTCCCAGACCTGCATCTTGCTCCTGGCAAGCTCAGAGCCAGTTCTCTTTCCATGCATACACCCCCCCAGGCTCAGCATCTCTCTCTAAGGTCCCTTAGAGATACACATTCTTTGCTCTTCTTTAGGTTGCCCTGTCCAATTTATCATCTTTTTTTTTCCCCAAAAAAACCTAGTTCTTCTTTCTAAAAGCTCATGGGAAGAAGGTTTCAGACTTTCCACTGAAACCGGCTTTTTCCTCCACCCATTCTTCCCTAAAACTGTAATTCAAACAACTTTAATTGTACATTATTTTCTTTCTGAATTGCCCCTATGGATAATTTATCTTCTTTTAGTGTAGCTGTAGGGAGTACAATCTTATCTTTCAGCTCCAGCAAGGCTGACAATTTCCTATCTTCTCATGCCTTCTGCTCTTTACTATGTCGGGGCTTTGTCATAGAGTTGATTAAAGCAAAATTGCTTTTTGCTGCAATTTTACTGCAATCTAACCCAGAAATGCCCAAAGAATCACAGTCATCTTTCACAATGCTCATCTGTTCACTGCTATAAAAGCCTTCCCTGCTCAGGCTGGAGCTGCTCAGATTCTGTACCAGCCTTCAATTAAACATCCCCTATTGACACTCCTGCGAGCGTTAGGGGGTGAGATACTGGAGATACTCAGCTGAGCCCATGGTCACTCACTGTTATCCCCATTGCACATTTTCTCCTATTGATAAAAAATATTCTCCTCATAAATTTCTTTTCTTTTAGCATGTGCATCCAGAAGCTGTTCCCAAACCCCCTCCACTGCAGCTGCCTCAGTAGCTCATTTTTCAATAGTCTGAAGGCCAAACATTATCCCCAACACTCACACAGAGTCTAAAACCTCCATGAGAAATGCACAATTCTCCCAATTTAGCTCATTTCCAGGCTTTAGCAGGGCACAGAATCATAGAATATCCCAAATTGGAAGGGACCCACAGGGATCATCAAAGTCCAACTCCAGCCCTGCACAGGACTTTGCAAGATATGGCACTGATCAGCACAGCCCCAGCCCTGAATCCACTTCTTAGGGGTTATTACAATATTTTTTGGCTAGTCTAGATGACTCTAGGGTTTTGACTATCCCCATCCAGCTGGGAGAAGGTTTCTGGATCTGGTGCATCACATCTCAGTTTCAGGAAGGTTTTCATGCCACATCCCTCTTCTTCCAGCTCCCAAAGAGCCAAATGCATCAGGAAAATGGCCCTTTTCATTGCACTGACAACGTCTTGGGATCTCACAGGATGCCAGGAAGACCCTGCCTGACAGGAGGGTATATGAAAAGCTCTATTTCAGCTTGCAGCACATCTCTTTCCATTACTCAGATAGGAGCAATAAGAACAGTCTGGTAGCCAAAGCTAGAAGACTTATCTACACTCCAGCTCAAACCAAGAGCATCCACCTCACTCTGAGCTTATATGGAGCAACGGGCAGAGGGGGTGGCTGGGTGGGGGTCCCACATAAAGCTGCTCAAGGCCATTAAAGTCTATTAGTGCCCCCCTGGCTGATCCAAATTCTTTCTCATGACTGTATTTATTTTGGGTGTCACATTCTTGAGGGAGAAGGGAGCCTCAGGTTTCATCAAATCACTTTTATTAAACCATTGCATCATTGGCTAAAATAAATGTGCCCCAGGGCAGCACAGAATTCTGATCAGACAGTGCCATTAAGGTTAGAAAACCCTATGTCTAATCTAACCTGCATCATGCAGGACTAGGAGAATTGTATCTAATTCTATCATTAAGCATACTGTAAAAGCTGGATAATACCTTTGATTTTGATTTAGCTGGTAAAGGATGACCTGCAGGGGACATTGAAAACAAGCAGCACATTGAATAGATTTGATAACCAGTGACATCACCCCAAGCAGCCTGTGCTGCCAGGACTGTTGTTTGCCAGCTCAGTAATGAACTGCTGACTGGCCCATTCCCTCTGTGCTCCCCACGCTGATCCCAGGCTCATTGTCTTCATTTCATTTTAATCCTCAGCATTTAGGCAGATGGGTATCGGCGTTTCCGCCCGGCTGGCTGTGCTCGGCAGAGCCCGGGGCAGGCAGCAGTCAATGCAAAGCCATGATAGCACAGCTGCCATCGACAGCTGGGGCACAGACCTGCTCCAGCCCCCAACCCCGGCACAGCATCCCCGAGGGATGTCTAGATGTGGGTGTTCCTTGAGGAGAGATGTGGGACTGGGAACCATGGGCCCAGGAGGGAATCAGAATCCTAGAATGTCCTGAGTTGGAAGGGACCCACAAGGAACTTGAACTCCTGACTCTGCACAGGACACACCAACAATCCCACCCTGTCCCTGAGAACATTGTCCAAACACTCCTGGAGCTCTGGCAGCCTTGGGGCCGTGCCCAGTGCCCTGAGGAGTCTGATCAGTGCCCTCTGTGGGTAGAACCTTTTCCTGATATCCAACCCAAACCTCCCCTGACACAGCTCCAGCCATTCCCTCAGGTCGTGTCACTGGTCACCACAGAGAAGAGATCAATGCCTGCTCTCCACTGACCCTTGTGAGGATGTTGAAGACCCCACTGAGGTCTCCCCTCAGTCTCCTTTTCTCCAGGCTGAACAAACCAAGTGACCTCAGCTGCAGAGATCCAGGGTGGCACAGCCAAATATATCCCTGGGGAAAAGATGAGGGACCATGTGGCTCACTGAGGTGTCCCCTGATGCATAAAATGGCACTTTGGGGATGGCACAAGCTCTTCTACCTCTTGAGCAACCAGTGCCTGCAGGCCAGGGGATGAGTCCTGGGGGCACTGATGGCCCTGAGCAACCCCACCTGGGATGGGATTCCCAGTCACACTTGCCCATGGGCTTGGGAGCCCATGAAAGCTCAGTCCAGAGTTAGTCCTGGCTTCAGCTGTGTCTCTGCAGTGCTGGTCTCAGTTTAGCCCCAGCTGTACCTGTAGGACCTATTGATGTGAATCCTGATCTAGACTGATTTCCCAGCTTGAGCTCAGGTCTGTTTTGTCCCCTTGGACCTGCCTAGGAATCACCTGGCTATGCCTGCCCCTGGTTGCCTTCACCAGGATTGATCCTGAGTTATGGATTGATACCTCCAGCTTGCCTGATTGCTGTGAATGTGCAGGATGACAGGGACTCCTGGCTGCCCCTGGCTGCCTCCTGCTCTCCTTACTCAGGTACCTTGGGACTGGTCCTTCCCTGCCAGCCATGGTGTTCCCTTTATTTTCCCATTCCTTAGGGAGAAGTGCCTTTGCTGTGGGCACCCCTTGTCCAAAGCCAAGGTGAGTCCCCAGCTGAATAAAATGTGATGGGAATAGTCTGGCCTGTGGGGACTAGCCCCAGGACACAGGGATGTCCCTGAAAGCCACGAAAAGAGCCCAAATCCCTGCCCCATGGAGGAGCTGAAGTTGAAGCCCAGCTGCAGGCACTGCCTAGCCTGGCTGGAGCAAGCCCTGTGCTAATCCATGGGTGCCACCTGCCGTCTAGTCCTGACGAATCATCAACAACTTCACATCTCCATCCTGAAAATGGCTCCAGATGTTCAGGTTTTCCCCTGTGCCTTCTTGGAAGCCCCTCACCAGGTCCCAGAGCCTGAAAGAGCAAGCTGAAGTGCAGGACAGCTGTCCCCACACATCCTGCCTGTGGCTGGATGGAGCTGCTTTCAACAAAAGCAGAAAATAATATCCTTTTCCTCAGGATAATGAGGTCAGGGAATGGCTCTTATGTGTCTGTAACTGGAAACTAAGTTATTGGACCCAGTTCCCTAAAAAAATTGGGTGGAGAAAAACATTATGGTGTGGCTGAACTGGATGAAAAATTTGCAATTGAGAGAAATAATTTTGGGTTGGGTTAGAGAGAGAGGAGAGAGAAAAAAAAATCAGTTTGATTTCTTTTTGTCCCTCTATCTCCTATCCTCTAGAAAATAAGGTTAGACAAACTTCAGATTTCGGTCATAACAAAGCTGATATCAAACACAGTATTTCTCACTGGACTCTTTGTTTACATTACGAATCCTTCTGACCAAAATTACCCTTTCTGTCACAATGTTTGTTTTGCATGAAAAGACATTTCTGCTCAGAAATAATGAAAAAAAATCAAGTTTAAACATTTTGACCAGTTCTGACAGGAACATTTGAACATGTAGAAGGAGGATGGGAGATCACTTGGAATAAGCAAGCTGCCATTACCTATGGGGTTGAGATGTGTCAAGTCAGCTTTCTGCTAAATAAGAAAGCTTATCTAGATTTTTTAAAGATTATTATTACCCCTGAGATTTTTTTTTTGGTTAAGAAATCCCATTTTTCTGTGATTTCAGAAGCTTTTCCTTTGACTCTTATCCCTCAGAACATGTCACTCTGTGATTTTACAAGCTTTCCCTTTGCCTCTCATTCCTTAGAGCTCTAATTTTGTAGTTTAATCTTTTTCTGGCTCTTTAGGATGAAAACTGGAAGGGTCACCTGTGCAGCACCTGCCTGTGAACCAGAGAGCCTTTCTGGTGACTCACCATGATGGTGTCACCACTGTTTGGTGGCTCCATTCTGTTATCTGATTAGGTTAATGTTGTTCTCCACCTGCCATTGTGCCTTTGGGGAGATTAATATACATTAATCACAAGCATAAGGTCGGAGTTACCTTTTGGGATCAGTGCTTTCCCTGGCATGTCACCCTCAAAGCATTAACTGATCCTACCCAGCATTTCTTAGCTGCAAAAGGTGAGTTTTGCTGTTGGACATCAGTGAGTATTTCAAGCTCTACCCTACACTTTCAGCTGGCCAGTACCAGATTCAAAAAAAGGTGATAGCAAGTGAAGCAAAGCAAAGAAATTCTTCCCTATGAAGGTGCTGAGGCTCTGGCATAGGTTGCCCAGAGAAGCTGTGGCTGCCCCATCCCTGGAAGTGTTCAGGGCCAAGTTGGATGGTGCTTGGAGCAACCTGGGATAGTGGAAGGTGTTCCTGCCCATGGCAGGGGGTGGGACTGGGTGGTCTTTAAGGTCCCTCCCAACCCAAACCATTCTATGAGAGCTTTTTTCAAGTGTCAAAGCATATCAGTAAATACATAGAAACAACAAGGATCTCTTAAACGCTTCCAGTTGCAAGCAGACAAGCTCAAAGATCCCACAAAAAGTAAAACAAGGATGATACCTCTTTGCTGCTCTCTGAGAACTGAAACTCTTTTCTGAATTTCCTGCTGATTATGGTGGTTTTTCTCTTCCCCTTTTCTTGTTTTGCTCCCAAGATTTTCTGTCTTTGTGCTGAAGTCCTGAGGAATAAGCAGAGAATAATTAAAATTGAGATATTCCAGGTGAAAATATGGGTCTTGATTGAAGTGAAAATGCAGGGATTTAGAAACTTTGACATGCCACTGCCACTCATGAAATTAGGAACTGCCATACCCACACAAGCCAAACACATCACCCATCACGGACTCTGCCTGGTGGAATAACAGGCTTTTCCTTACTACCAAGTCACTATGTTGAATCTATTGTTGGTGAATCCCCCTTTTGTCTCCAGAAATCTATAAATACAAGTTGTTGCAAGAGGATTCACTCAACAGGTTCTATATATGCCCTGTACTATGGCTGAATACCTGAGTATGGCAGGAATAGATCTTGTTATTAGGGATCTGTAGGAGCTCTATGTCCTCCAAAAGACTCTTGAAGGCAACAGCAAGCTTTGGATCAGATCCATCAGCACATCTCCTGACCATGGTGATCTACTCCTTTGGTTTCTTGTGTTTCATGTTTACAGCAAGGGAACACACACCTGAGGGCTCAGTTATGCAATGGTGAGGAGAAGCTCCAGATTCTCACTGTGCTGAGCTGGTGACAGAGGGGAAAAAAAAATCCTCCTGCTAAGTTGGGCCCAGGCCTGTGGCAGCGTGAGTCACCCTGAGCTGCCATGGTTACAGAAGGAGTATTACTGTGCAGATCCAAACCCTGCTCAGAGAAAAGCACAGCGCTAACTAGCTCCAAACTTGGAAAGCAGTCGAGTGTAGGTAAGGCCTAATACTGAGTGGGTGTTTGCAAGGAGGAGAGTTAGAGCAGAATCCTCCAGAGCTAATATTCAGCTGGCAAAACAGCATGCAGAGAGCAGGAGGAAGGACACCGCTGTGTAAAACCACGATTTCTAGACCTCTTTTCCCATTTTGTCTGGTTTACAAGGGCTACTGTCAGAATTGTTCCACAGAGAGGGGGAAAAGTAGGATGTTTCTGCACCACAAGAAAACACACAGTAGTGTCACACAGATGAATCAGCTGGCATGAATAGTGAGTCATGGAAATGCACCATGGAAATTCTCCAGTGCAGTGGAATCTCTGATGCACATCAAATCTGGCATCCTTGGAGAGGCAGGGGCAGCCAGGATGACGTACAGCACCAGCACATGCCCAAAAACGCTCCTCATGCGTGACCTCAGCGCTGGGAAGCTGCAGTCACTAAGCCCACAATCCTCGTCCAAGTGCTGAAGTGCTCAGGCAGTCGGGTTTTTGTGGAAAAGGTGTGTCTGATCCCTATTTTCAGTGAGTCAGACCAGTAATAAAACCATTTGGAGTCTGTTTGCTAACCATCAGCTGAGAATGGCGTGGGAGGGGTAAAAAATGAGGGATACAAAGTCAAGAAACCAGGACAGTTTTGGATGTTACCACAGTGCTGCACCCACTCCCCAGCCCACCCTGTTGTGGCCACACCTGTACCTGTAGAGGTCTCTGGATCAGAAACTGAGGA
The DNA here is from genome assembly GCA_035221455.1 of Xenops minutus. NCBI lineage: Eukaryota > Metazoa > Chordata > Aves > Passeriformes > Furnariidae > Xenops > Xenops minutus. The sequence goes on along the minus strand of JAWWEE010000069.1, from coordinate 2,141,974 downwards.
CTCTGCAGAAGGATGAAAATCTGGGTTTGACAGATTTTCTGCCCTTTTTTTTGTTATTTTTTTCCAGTGTCCTCTGCTGGTCTGTCCCATGATCTCCTGCAGGTCTTGTATCTCCCCACCACTGGCACAGAACAAAGTAAGGAGAGTCCAAGGAGCAGATCTGACCTGTATCTGATTTATGACAGGAAAATATGAGAAAACCTGCCCAAAGCTCATCTACAGCCAATTTTCAGGTGGCTTGGCTGGTCCAGTGAGCCAGGAGCAAGTTTTTGTGCTTTTTGCCCCCAATTCCACCACTAGTGTGGTGGAAACACCTTTGCAAACACCTTTGCTTCACATGGCCTTGGCTTCCTACTTGTGCAAAAAGGTCACGGCCCTTGAAAAAACACTTCTAACCTTTTTATATGAAAGTGGCGGTGATGGACAGAATGGAGTTTAAAATAATTTTAGGGGTGCACAGACCTGAACAATTTGGGGTGGACTCTGGGTTCCTCTGATGCTCCCTGCAGAGCGGCACATAAATTGTAAGTGATGAGCAGAGAGTAAGTGATGAGCAGAGATCTTGCCCTGCGTTTGCCAGCATTTTAAGCCCATGAAGAACAGAAGAGGAGGGGACAGACCCCTCAGGAGGGGCCGGGGCAGCTGCCCAGGGCACTGGGGGTCTCTGTGAGGCCGACCGGGCTGAGGGGAGTGAAGGGGCTGAGGGGAACAGGCTGACAGGAGGGGGCTGAGGGGAAGGGGCCGAGGGGAGCAGGATGACAGGAAGGGGCTGAGGGAAGGGGCTGAGGGAAAGGGGCCGAGGGGAGTGAGCTGAGGGGAGCGGTGGGGCCGAGAGGAAGGGCCTGAGGGGAGCGGGCTGAGGGGAAGAGGCTGAGGGGACGGGGGCGAGGGGAGCGAAGAGGCTGAGGGGAGCAGGCTGACAGGAGGGGGCTGAGGGGAACAGGCTGAGGGGAACAGGCTGAGGGGAACAGGATGACAGGAGCAGGCTGAGGGGAAGGGGGCCGAGGGGAGCGAAGGGGCTGACAGGACCGGGCTGAGGGGAGCAGGATGACAGCAATGGGCTGAGGGGAAGGGGCCAAGGGGAGCGGTCTGAGGAGAGCAGGATGACAGCAATGGGCTGAGGGGAGCGAAGGGGCTGACAGGACCGGGCTGAGGGCAGCAGGATGACAGGAGTGGGCTGAGGGGAGCGAAGGGGCTGGCAGGCTCAGGCTGAGGGCAGCAGGATGACAGGAGTGGGCTGAGGGGAGCGAAGGGGCTGACAGGAGCGGGCTGAGGGCAGCAGGATGACAGGAGTGGGCTGAGGGGAGCGAAGGGGCTGGCAGGC
>JAWWEE010000069.1:2121717-2131834 GCA_035221455.1 Xenops minutus | reverse complement strand
GGATCCAGGGGCAGCCACAGCTTCTCTGCCCACCCTGTGCCAGGGCCTGCCCACCCTCACAGGGAAGAATTCCTTCCTTGTAACTCAACTAAACTAAAACTAAACTAACCTAACCTAACCTAAACTAAACTAAACTAGACTTCCCCTTCAGTTTTAAACCATTCCCCCTTGTCCTTTTTAGTCATGCTAAAAAGTTTGTCCCCACAGCAAACACAAGTCCCCTCCCTGCTCTGTGACCAGCCAGAGGGGAGGGGACTCTGCAGGAACTGGCCCAGGGAACATGAAGAGGAGGACACTGAACACATTTGATTTCAGTTCAGGCAGCGGTTTTGAACAAACCCAGCCATCAGACATCCCACCCTGTCACAGGAAACCCCAGAGGGATCTTCCAAATCCAGGATTAGCCTGTTCCCTGATAAACAGCCTCTGGGCACCAGCAAGGAACATGGGCCATGCGTCACCTTTGGCGGGATGTAACCACATAAGAGGAGAGGAGGAAGAAATAGCTGCTGGATTTTAATGTTAGCAAATGTCAAACCATACATTTGGGAATGCAAAACACTTAAGGTGACCTCTATATAGCCAGGAAAATGCTGGAGTATTTTGATAATAAAGGGGATTTAGGGATTCAGGAAGTGATACCTTAAGGATGAAGGACACATGGTGACTTCAGCAAAGGATGCTGTCAGCTGGGAGGACCGAAGATCCAAAAGAAGTGTCATGAATTCAAGATCCGTGTGAAGCCACCAGCTGAAGTCATGCTGAGACACAGGGAGTGTGGGTGGCTCCAGGACAGGACAGAGACCTCCCCATTGACCAGAGTGTGCACAAGGAGAATCACAGAATGGCCTGAGTTGGAAGGGACCTTAAAAATCAGCTCATTCCGGCCTCTTGTGTTGGGCAGGGACACCTTCCACTAGCCCAGGTTGCTCCAAGCCCCATCCAACCTGGCCTTGGACACTTCCAGGGTTGGGGCAGCCAAATATCCACTAGCAGACAAATATCCATGTCTGCTTCCAGAAACACATGGATTGACACGACCAGCTTTGCTCTGGGTCATCTGAGCAGCTTCCTGAGTGCTCATCCAAGAGCATGTTGTCTCCCTTAAGCACCTCCAAGCACCCATAAACACATCTTCCTTTCTGCACTCCTCTCAGCATATTTATTTTTGCAGCAGGGAGAGGGGGAGATGGAAAATCCTCGGAGCAGTAGCCACAGAAGCTGATCCACCAGCGAGCAGGCACATGGCCAACTGGATGCATGGGCATACATGCAGACAGCCGAGAGGACAGATGTATCAAATCAGATTTATGAGGTCAGTTTTCCCAGCCAATAAAGTCCAGATTGCTGTCTGCCCTGTTATAACCTTCCTGTGTTTAAATGGATGTGAAACAGATAATCCAGCCTTTGGCGGGAACGGCCCCGATAAAACACAAACATTAGTTCTGTGGCCACATAAGATTATTTTTCCAATTCAGCAGAAAGTATTGGCTTGAAGATTGTTAAAGAGGTCACAGTATTTTTATACTGGTGGTGTGTGAATAAAAATTTTCTCAGTCCAGGAGAAGGGCCAGAGGATGCTTATTAATTATTATGATATAGTGGAGGAGAGCAGGGAGGAAATGTGTGTCTCAGAGTGATGAGATCCGTCCTGAGCAAACCTGGGCAAGTGATATCTGCTCCTGGAACTCCAAATCCTGACCCCTGGGACAGGCTGGGGTTTCCCTCAGGTGTGAGCCTGCAGGTTGGGTCTGTCCAAGAGGTTGTTCTGTAGATTGGGACAATATTTCGATAGCACTCCATCCCACCATTTATAAGGAGAACTGAGCCTGTTGTTTTCCCATACCTATAAAATGAAATGCAAATGTGCCATTAGGATGGTGTTGTATCCATTATCTCCACTACAGCTGTCTGAAAAAGTTGCATTTGCCCTTTTATTTTCTGTAAAACAAAGCAGTTTTCCATTCTGTAAAATCCTTCATCTCAGCAAACAAGCCTAAATTCTTTTGATATTGTTGTTTGAATCTCTATTTACTTACCCTTATGGGAAAAAATGCAAACTAACATATAAATGTTATATGCAAGACACTTCAAGAAGATATTGAAATTGTATAGTAAAAATAGCTTTCTGATGGGAATATATTAAATAACATTGAACATAAAGGCTCACTGGCAGTGTCATTTGCCAGCTGCAAAAACAGTATTAGGATGGGAAACATGCTAGGAAGAAGCAGGCACTTGGGAAGAATACATTAGTAAAAATGCTATTTTTATTTAAAGTTCTATACAGTCAAAGTTCATCTTCCAGTGTTTTCTAAGGATTAGGCTTTGAGTGACATTGAAACCTTCCTGGAATTGTATTGTCCTCACTAGAATCAAATGAGAAAAAACTAATACGGGATATTAAAACTTATTCTTGTGGACTTCATAACCTACCTTTGTTTTATTCTCATATTCTCTCTTCTGCCTTGTAAAGCTGTGGGATGAGGGGATAATTAGTGCCCTTGGAAAATGGGTGGGTTTGGTGGTGGATAAAGCCAGTAGATCACACTGGAAACTTCTATAGAAAAGAAACAGCAGAGAGAGACAATTCAGAATTTGAGTTTTATGAAGCTGATGCTGAAGTGGAACCAGCAGAGTCAAAAGGCAACTTTGGGAGAGTTCTCAGATGGAGAACTCTCAAATTAGGGCTCTGCTTTGATTTTGATTCTCAGGCTGTGCCCTCCAGCACCCCAAATCTCACCTGGAAGGTGTCCCTGCCCATGAGAGGGGTTGGACCTGGATGGACTTTAAGGTCCCTTCTGACCCAAACCATTCTGGGATTGCTCCTCAGGCTGTTTCTCTGCCCCAACATTTATGGCTGTGGGAAGGAGAAGTGTTGGGAATGTGCTCAACAGTTTCATCAGGAGGAGGGAAAAACACTGTCTTAGCAAACTTTAGCTCGAGGCTGGGGTGATGGAAATAAACCTTGTCATGGGCTCCCAGAATGGGTTGGGTTGGAAGGGATGGGAAACACCATCTCATCCCACCCCCTGCCATGGGCAGGGACATCTTCTACTATCCCAGGATGCTCCAACCTGGCCTTGGACACTTCCAGGGATCCAGGGGCAGCCACAGCTTTTCTGGGCACCCTGTGCCAGGGTCTGCCCACCCTCACAGGGAAGAATTCCTTCCTAACATCTAATCCAAATCTCCCCTTTTATAGTTTAAAACCTTTCCCCCTTGTCCTATCGTTGTTGGATGCAGCTGGGAAAAGAACCAGAGACGGATCCTGTGTGAGGTGGTTGCACCCCAAAGGAAAAAGCTTCTGTCCTTCAGCTCCTGTGCCTGTGGTTGCAGTTCTTCCCTGAACTCCTGTGTTGGGAATGTTAAGCACATGCTCAGGATCACTTCAGAAGTCTGACCTCTTCTGTTCTCTTCTTCCCCTTCCTCAGCTGGATGGGGGAGGTGGTTCTGGAGCTGCCCACGAGCCCTGTGAGGAGCAGATAACAATGAGGTGATGGTGCACAAATGGCAGATTCCTCACATTAATCCCTGCACAGTCACCCGGATGCCTTTAGAGCAGATAATCTAAACACAAACCTAACCTTCTAATCTCTGCCCTGGTGACTCACTGACAGATGCTGGACACAGCCCTTGCAACCTCAAGGCAAAGCATCAGCAGCTGTTCCAGGGCTGGGTAGGACCATTCTGAAGGTATTGCTTTTATTTTCATTGCTGTTGCAATCCCATTGAAATTCTTCAAAGTGAGCACAAGGAGCAGTGTGGAAAACAGGCAGGAATTTCAGGTGCAGTCAGAGCAATTCAGGAATTCTTGCCCCAGAGGGTGGTGGGCACTGCCCAGGCTCCCCAAGGCTGCCAGAGCTCCAGGAGGGTTTGGGATTTTGGGGGGTCCTGTGCAGGGCCTGGAATTGGACTGGATGATCCTTTTGGGTCCCTTCCAGCTCTGGATGTTCCAGGATCCTGTGAAGTGAAGGACAGTAAGGCTGATGTACAGCAGTCACTGGTGTTCTTTGGATGCTTTTGCTTGGAGAAGGAGGTTGTGGTCTAGAGGACACCTGTGGCTCTACAAACATTTTTAGACTGATGTGTTGCTGAAATGTGTTTATTTTCCCTCTTCTTTTGTGGGTGGAGTGGTTCTGTGCAGCCCTCCAGGCACAACAAGCATGGGGTTTTCTTCCTTTTCCTGGATACTCTGAATTTTGGCTGCTTTGGCACGTGGTGGTGAACAAAGGGAATTCTGCAGGCTCTTCCATGCAGGAAAACAAAGGCTGATTGCTGCTGTTTGGACCTGCCCTCATCCTGCCAGGCAGGGAACAGCCAAGTGCAGGTGACATTTGTGAGGAATTAATATCCTAAGGAGGAGGGATTTTCCTTCTACAAAATTAATCTGCACATCACCAGGATCAAATTTTGATAGACTGGCGTGTTCTACAGTTACCATTATCAAATAATATGGTATTATTTGATAATATGATATTTTAGCATAATATGATATTCTAGCATAAAAAACTAATTCCCTGTAGTCATTCCCTTGGAAAGAAAACGAAGAACCACTGACTGGCACTAGGAGATGAGAACCAATTCCACATAGCTCCTGAAATATTGCCAGGTGATCAATACAATAGTGTCATGTTTCACCTTTTATTGCTCATTTGATTTCAAACCCTAGACTTTAAATATGCCAGGATAGTCAGTCTGTAGCCTCAGAGAATTAATGTCAGATAATAAACTCTCCAAAAAGGGATAAAGAAATCCAAACCTCAGTTTGGGGACGGGGGAACGTGACTCCATGACACGAAAAAGAAGCTGAATGTTCATACAAATACCGACCAAAACCACTGCAGAAAGTTCTCAGCCCGAGGCTCCCAAAGGACACGGACACATAACGACAAAATAAATACTGAGGAATCTGGGACATAAAGAAATTCTAGAAAAAAATGGAATTCTCCCATCCAGCCCAGAGAAAAGGTGGTATCTCGTGTTCCAAAGACTTCACAGGAAGGGATTCAAAGTGCAGAGAAATCCGAGGGCAAAGTTTGGTCACCTAAGTTTGAAATAGTGATGTGGAACAACCTCTGCTTCTCTCTGGCTCTTCCATCAGCTGTCAGCCTGCTTTTTTACTTTCCAGTTAATGAAGTCCCTGGAGACTCAGCAGTCTTGGAAAGGCTTTGCCCTTCAGTCCATGCAGGGGCTGCCTTCCCTGAGCCTCTCAGGAGGGGAGTTGGATCACATTCTGGGAGTGTGTTGATCATCTCTCCTGATCCCAGCAGGGACGAATCCAAGGAAATGGGGATTGGAGGTCCAGCCTCATCATCCCCCTTTGGGTCTTTGCAGGTTGGACTGAGCTGGTTCAATCTCCCTCCACTGCTTGGAGGGTCTCATTTCCCTGCGTGTTTTGGTGCCTTTCATCTCAACACATGGAATTCCACAGTTGAGTCAACCACGGAAAACTTCAGTGTTTCAGTCCTGGATTTAAAATCCTCTGGAAGGAGTTGAAGTGATGACATGCAGAATTCAGTAAACGAGTATTATTTACAACAGCTGAGAGAGGAACTGCCCTGCTGGTAAATTTTGGTATCATTTTATGAACGTTTGTGGATTTTGGCTGAATGATTTGACTGTGTTATAAAAATGGAGACCCCGTTTTCATGGTGTTCAAACCCCCTGAGGAATTGCAGGAGAATGTTACTACATTACGTGTCAAGTGGAATGGAAGTTAAAAAGTCAGTGGAAGTAGCAGGATTAAAATATTACAAGAAAACCCCAAACTCCCTCAAAACCCTGATGTTACATTTATAGCAATTGGCTCAGAGCTGGCTATTGAAAATCTGGAAAAATCCCTGCAATAATCAGTTAGGGATTGGCTTTGAATGAGTCTGGAATGGGGAATAAAGGCAAGGGGAGTTGTAGAATAAATTCTGTGCACACAAGTGTGGTTATTCCACTGCTCCAGGGGGAAGAGAATGGAACTGGGAGAGGTTTAAAGAAGGATGAGAAGGGGATGCAATTTTTTAAATGCAGATCTAGAGGAATAAATGGAACCCTTGAGTCTGGAAAGGGGTAAAACAGTGGGGAAAAGGAGTTAAATAATGGGGGGAAAGGCAGAGCTGTGATGGGATTTGCCTGAGAGCCACGGCAAAGGTGGTGCTGGGGGATTTTACAGCAACCAAATCCACTCCCAGACAAGGGGATGGGTGTGTTGTTCTTCCTGCAGAATGTTGGGAATGTGGGAAACGTGTGTGGATTCAAGGGAAAATTAACACATCCCTGGGAAGGAAATGCAGGGAGGACCAGTGGTGTCTTCTGACCTCAGAAACAGCTAAAATGCAGCTTTCTGGAGGAAAACAGAATATTCTGGAGCACTTTAATACATGTATGTCTTAATCTTCTCCCCTTCCAAGTCCTTCAGACGATTAGAGGAGGGGAGATATTTAACTAAACAGATGTTTGATCTAATCCACCACTTATGGGAAGGCACTTTGTGTTGGAGGGAAGTTAAATATTTGTTCCATTTACTTGCCACAGTGTAATATGGAATTTATTGAAATAGGAAGCCAAGTCATGAGTTCTGCAGGTTTTAAGTGCAACAAAACAGGTGAAAGTGGACATTTTTTTTGCACTCTTTTTTTTTTGCCTCTACAGAAGGTTGGGTGGAGGAGAGAAACCTGTTTTCATGTAGTTTATTTACTGTATGTGGGTTTTATACTCAGTTCTGGACAAACTTAAAGCAGTTGCCTGCCTGAAATACCTTTGATGTCAGTGCAAGCACAAAAAGGGGTAAAAGGGCACAGAAAAATAGTGGATAGTTACTTTAATACAACAATTTCTAAGAGTGAAAGAGAAATTTTTAATATCCTGTTATATTTCTGGTGACTGCATTTATGGATATGCAATGTGTTCCATATCTTATATACCATATTATATAATAATATACATATTACAATATATTACATGTATTTACCTATTTATTTATTTCTGAGTGATGCTGTTAGTCATATGGTTTAGTTTTAGATATTCCTGCATGGAGCAGGGACGTGGACTCAATAAACCTCGTGAGTCTCTTCCAATTTGAGATATTTTATGATCATTTGAGGAAAAATATGATGACCTGCCTGGGGTGACAGCCCAGGGCAGGCTCTTGTTATGGCTTGTGCTGTGCTCTCCTCACACCCTGTTCCCTCCCAGGCTGGGCTGGCCTTTTCTCCTGTGCCTGCCCACACTGCTGCAGGAATACCTGATAATTTCAGATTTCGGCACAAAGCAGAGCCACAAAGTCTCCCCAAATCTCATGTCCTCCCAAAATATCTCAGAATCTCTTATCCTCCCAAAATCTCCCCAAAGCTCACATCCTCCCTGGGCAGAACCTGGGATAAGGATTGGAAGCTGCCACAAAAATCAGACAAACTCTTTTATAAGTTTCACTTAAAAACCAGAATGTGACAACTACTGAACTGAGCAGAAACAAATAGTGTGCTGCAGCTGGGTATTTGTAATATCTGATTTCTAGTTTATTGGAAATACCTGATTTTTAATTTATTGGAATATCTGATTTTTAGTTCATTGGAAATACCTGATATTTCATTTATGGGAATATCTGATTTCTAGTTTATTGGAATATCCAATGTTTAGTTCATTGGAAATACCTGATTTTTAATTTATTGGAATATCTGATTTCTAGTTTATTGGAATATCCGAATTTTAATTTTTTGGAATACCTGATTTTTAGTTTATTGGAAATACTTTATATTTCATTTATTGGAATATTTGATTTCTAGTTTATTGGAATATCTGAATTTTAATTTTTTGGAATACCTGATTTTTAGTATATTGGAAATACCTGATATTTAATTTATGGGAATATCCCCTTTTTAGTTTATTGGAAAATCCTCCACCTTTACAGCTCTCCCCTTGCTCTGTGGTGACTCAGGATCCCAATGGGACTCTCCCAACCAGTTCTTTCCCAACAAACCCCACCATTACCATTAACCTCCACAAAGCCTTGTGCACCAACCCCAAACCCATACAATCTTTGGAACTAAACCCCCCATTCCTGACCCCCACTGGTGTTTGTGTGAGCAGGGGGGCTGAGAGGAGCTGGGTACTTGCTGAGTGCTGCTGCTTGCCCAGTTTAACCATTACCCCATGGCCAGTGTGGTGGGGCATTCCCACTGGGCTGGGGGAAACCCTCTGGGAGCCACTCGTGTTCTTAGCCCTCTTTGCAGCCCCTGTGGCTCTGAGAAGAACTTTGGGGAAGGAGGAGATGGTTAATTCAGCTCCCTGGCTGAGCTGCAGCTCCTCCAGAGCAAGGCTTGGGGGGCAGGAGGGCTGGGAAAGGAAGGGCAGGGAGCCCCAGAATAATGCACTTCAATGAGATGGGTTAAGACAAATAATTGGGAATAATCCAGCAGCTCTAGATGGACTTTTCCAAACCCATTGATTTATGACACAGGCCTTGCATGTGCCAAAAAAGCATTTCCTTCAACAACAAAGTTCTGGAATTTTTGTCACTTGGATGCACTATTGAAGGGTTACTATAATTCATTCACTGATTCTCACTTACAGACACTTTTTTGGTATTGCTCTTTTTTTCTATATTTACTGCAGTTTTGTGTTATTTCCTTATTGCTTACTATCATTTGGTATTGCTATTTCTGACCTCTGTGCGAGCTTTTTGAACACATTTCTGTGTCCACAGGGTCTTGTACAGAATATGTCACCTACCAGAAAAGGCACTCCCAGATTTCCCCTCTAACATGAAGAGTCTTAGACAAAATTAATATTGTTTTCTGATGAACCAGCCTTCTGTTCCCACTCATGGTCAGTCCCTTGGGTTTCCTTCTCCTGCTCTAAGCTGAGCTTTACTGAGGCTAAAATCACCTTTCAGTGCCATTCCTGATCCCACCCCAGTGCAGCACCCTGGGCAAGGCCACCCCTTTGGAATTCCCTGGCAGACCAAGAGCCAGGAGAGCTCCATGTGCTCATTAAGTTCTTTAAACAAATCTTGAGCTGCAGGAACATGTTCAAGAAGAAAAGGCAGACACCAATGTGGGAATAGTTGCTTTGGTTTCTTCCCTCTGGATAGCGTTAGACACATGATTACTATCCCTTTGTCTAGTCCATCTGTTTCCACTTTCCATAAAAAACACTGGAATATGAAGTTAAACTCGGTGTGTTTTAACCTTGCCTTGCAAACAAGGGGGTCCTGGATGCTCCACTATCACATCCACCCTGGGCTGTGTGGTGGGGGAAAGGGGCACGAAAGCCCCCAAGGATTTCCCAGCAGACACCTGATATTTCCCCCCAGAAAACAGAGATCCACATTCCACTGAATGCACTTTGTAGCCTGCCAGGCTGTCTAAACAGAGCATGAAAATAGATGACCTCACTTACACAATGTAGGGTTTCTGCTGGAAAAAGAAAAGCCCCGTTCGTGTGAACTGCCCTACAATTGTCAGAAGAGGGGATTCTTCAAATGAAATGCTCCATCTCACCAATTTAAGCAACAAACCCACAACACTGCTGTGAAAGCTTTGATTTCCCCCAAACCACAACGGGTTTTAATTCACTCAAAAGCGAGATGGAACAATTTCATAAATCTCCTGCTACATTTCCCCTTCTCTCAGGGAACCTGACAGCCTGTTTGCTGGAATATATGAGACACAGAAGGAGCATCACTATATTTATGTGTGCCCAAAAAAAGGACCATATTATTTTTAAAAACCAAATAGCAAGAAAAAAAAAAAGTTAAAAAAAAAAAGGAATATTTTGGAGTTCCAGGAACAAAATTTCCAGCATTTTGCCTTCCAAGTATAGATTGTTCAAGCTTATTCCTGCAGCAAGCAGGAATGATTTGTGCCCAGGCAGCTTGGTGAGAGCAGCTGGGACTGGCAGTGCTTTGAGCAGCCCAGCCTCAGCCACTCACTTTCCCTGGCTGCACTTTTTCCCACAGAATTCCATGGATCCTGGCTGCCTCCTGGGTCCTGGGGATGCCACAACCTCAAAGAGTCTGAGAAATCTGGCGGGGGAAATGGTGTGTCTGGTGTGGCAAGCAGTGAGCCCTTAATTTTGTCTAAGACTCTTCATGTTAGAGGGGAAATCTGGGAGTGCCTTTTCT
>JAWWEE010000069.1:2063934-2078216 GCA_035221455.1 Xenops minutus | reverse complement strand
CATCCATCCATCCATCCATCCACCCATCCATCCACCCATCCATCCATCCATCCATCCATCCATCCATCCATCCATCCATCCATCCATCCATCCAAAACCCCCTTTGCAAAGCTTGGAGCAGGCAAGTGAGGAGAAGCTTCATCTCCTTGGCAGCACCCAAGAAAGGGCTGGTGGGTGCAGCAATGCTGAACCATGGGATTGCACTTGTGGGCATGCACTCGCTGGTCCCCCTCTTCTCTGGGGTGGATGTAGGACCTCAGTGCAAGGTGCAGGATGGGACAGGAGTGGGTTGGGGGCTTCTTGGTCCCCCCTGTGCCTTGGGCAGAGCAGCCAGTGGCTCCTGTTTGCACTGAGGGGCTGAGCAGTCCCAGTGGATTTGAAGTGGGTGGCAGGGAATGGCAGGCAGGGTCCTGCCTGAGTCAGGCAGCCCCAGCACGGTCCCCTCCCTGCGTGGTGACAGGTCCCTGCACGCCACAGGAGCCACTGCCAGGTCCCTGCACGCCACAGGAGCCACTGCCGCGGGTCAGGGAGGGACAGGAGAGCCTGGCTGAGTGGTGGACTGAGGCAGTGATGGGGATGCCACAGCCTGCCAGAACCCTCCTGGAAGGAGACCCAGCAGCCCTGCCTGCTCCATGGGCACTGGTGTATAGCTCTGGGGTGTGCCCAGAGCCAGGCTGGTGCTAACAGGGCTTGGCCCTCAGCCCAGGGGCCTGGCAGGAGTTGGTGCTGGATGCTCAAATCCCCCAAAACCCCCTTGGCATCCCCTCTGCACTGCCCTGTGGAGGGGCAAAGGTGTCCCCAGGGGATCAGCATCCCCCCCGGACACCCAGCTCAGGGTCTGGGGCTCCAGTGTCCTCCCTGCAAGGCTAGTGCATGGCCAAGCACGGCTCCTTGGCCTTATCTGTGCCATCCAAGGAGGAAGTTTGCAGGGTGCATTCCAGTGGGCAGGTAAACAGCGGCCAGATGGGACCCAGATACCTGCCTGAAGTCACCCGCCGAGCTGGGTTTGCACAGCCTGGATGCTTATTTGCTCTAGGGAGGGCTTTTCCCTCCACCACACGTCAGCAGCAGTGCCAGGACGTCACCCCAGCAGCCCCGCCGGGCTCCTCCGTCACGCTCCTGGCCAGGTGCCTGCATCCGGGGCGCGGGTGCTGGGAGGCTCTGCTGCTCCCCATGCCACCCACCCAGGTACAGCAGCCTCAGCCCACACAGCCGGGCATCAGCACATGCCCAGGGCTCCTCCACTGTGGCCAAAAGGGCTCAGGGGTGCCCAGCAGCGCTGGGGTTGGGGGCAGGATGCACCGTCCTGTCCCTGCTGGACCCCTTTGCTGCAGGGTGAGGGGTGAGGGGCTGCTGCTGGCTCCTTGCGTGGCAGAGGTGGCTGGGCAGGGCCAGGCTGCTGGCAGCGGGTGCCAGGCATGCCCTGGCACACGTGTGTGTGCACCTCACACCCAGCCCTGGTCTGCAGTGCCACCAGGATGCTCCCGGCCCCGGTTGCGAGATCCTGTCTTGGCTCATCCAGCTTGCCCGGCTCACCATTCTGCCACCACACCCAGAAAGCTGGCACCCTTCCCTGCTCCCAGGGGAAACTGAGGCACGGGGATGGCAGGATCGATGCAGGGACATGGAGGGGAGCTGCTGGGGGAAGGGCACCGAGCATCACCTACCCATGGCACCACAGCACCTCCATGCCAGGGTGCTGCTGTGTTGGCCAGAACCCCAGGGCTGCATCCCTCCCATCCAGTGGATGCTGCAGGGCTGTTTCTTCTCCAGCTTTCCATCTCTGCCCCCATCATTTCCCCATCCCCAGGTCCCCGAGCAGGAACAGATTCAGGGCATGGTGCCCACCACAGCATCACCCACATTTCCCTGCCCTCTGTGTGGTGATGAATAATGCAGAGCCCGGAGGGTTCCTGGCTGCCACAGGACCAGCACCCGTGGGATGCTGCTCCCTTTGCTTGCCAGGGCATGGAGGGGAAACGCCAGGTCGGGACCCCTTGAGTGTGTGTTTTCTGTGCCAGGAGAAGCTGTAAATTCGCTTGGTCTAATTGAAAGCCGGTGCTGTGGGTTTGGCTTAATCCACCCTCCTCCTCCTCCTCCTCCTCCTCCTCCATTAGATAACGTCTCGCTGAAACCACTTTGCAAACTCACGGCATTCCTGTGTGCTGAGCACCGGGCAGCCGGTGGGACACGGCCACGGCCACGGCCACGGTGGGGGCTCAAGAGCTGCGGGACCACTTCACAGCCACTGACTTTGCTCCTTCACACTCATCCTGCCTCGGTCCCCTTCCTTCTCCCGGCTGGGAAGGGGTTCTGGCAGCAGGGAACAGAACAGACCCACTCGTGACACGTGGCGTGGATGGCACCAGAACGGGATGGATGGCTGGGGGTGGTGGGATGCAGCAAGGGACGTGCTGGGGGAACACCCCGAGGGTTCCCCAGGAGTGGATACAAAGGGGTCAGGTTGTAAAAAGATAAAGGGAAGTGTTTGGGGGAGAGGGGGTGAAATCCAAGCAATAAACGGGCTGGGATGTTCCCAGGAAGAGCTGGAGGGGAGAAGCAATGGGAACCTTCCCATGTCTGTGCATCAGAGGGGGCAGCGCCCCTTCTCCTCTGCCCAGCACAGGGAAACTGAGGCACAGAGCTGGGCAGGGCTTGGCGAGCGCTCCGAGCTGGGGGTGTTCGCGGGAAACCTGTTCCTCTTTGGGGTTCTGCAGAACTGCCAAAGCGAGAGGAAACACTCAGACCACGGAGAGGGCGGTTCTGCCAGCCTGAATACTCCCAGGAGCCGCCTGTCCCCTGTCCCCACTCTCACCCGGGGCCACCTGCGGGGACCCCTGTGCAGCTGCGGGGCCCGGGACCCCCGGTATGTGGCGCAGGGGGGGGTTTGCTTTGCCAGCGGAGTTCAGGCAGGGGCCAGGGGCGGTCGGGGCTGCCGGGGTGTCCTCCGGCCGCCGCTGACCTGCGAGGAATGCTGTGAGTCACCGGCAAAGCATCCCCACGCCGCCAGCCCCTGGCCGAGCCTCCGAGCCGCTGGACCCCGCAGAGTCCCGCAGAGTCCCGCAGAGTCCCGCAGAGTCCCGCAGCCCGGGGCTTTGGGGTGCGCGCTGACACCCCGCCACATCCCGCACAGCATCCCCGGGAGATGCGGTGCCCGCGCAGGGATGCGGGCGCGGCGGAGGTGGCGGTCACCACCGGGGCCGGGCACGGGGGTGGGACAGGCAGAAACCAGAAGCGGTCCCAGCTCCGGGCAGGCCAGACATGAACTCAGCCTCTCCGAGAGGGAAGAGATGACGTGATGCTCGCAGGTCACCCGGGGCCGGGAAGCCGTCCCAGCCCAGCGCTCAGGGCTCTCCTGCTCGGCCACCTCCAGCCAGAGGGAGGGAAGGGGGAAAGATGCTTCGGGGGCAGCTCCTGCTCCGCTCCTTCCCCCAGGGGAGCCGGTGGGTTTGGCTTTATCAGCTCACCGCAGCTCCGTGCCCGGCATTGCAGAGGAGAGAAAGGCTTTTCCCACCCAGTGGTGCCTTATCGGGGACGCTGCTTTGTTTCAGGTCATGTCGCAAAATTAAAGAGGGACGTGGCATTTTGGGGGAAGAATTGCAAATTCCTGGAAGGTTATCTGAGCACAGCAGCTGCCCCTGGTGTGGGGCAGTGGGAGGTGGCATGGGGCCAAGAGTGGGCATCCCAGGAGGGCACAAACCCCAGAGCATCCACCCCTCCATAAAGGAGAACCCAGAGCTCGCCCAGCTGTGCCCTCGCAGCCTCCACAGCTGGATACGCCCTGAACTGGGAGGAACTCAGCCCTAGGCTTCTCCTTGGGCACTGGGAGGGTACTGGGAGGACACTGGGAGGGCACTGGCTGCAAGTGGGAGCTGTGATGCTGAGAGAGGCACCAGCACCGGCTGCTTCCTCGAGAGCAGCCACTGCCTTTGCTTCCACCCAAGAAAACACAGCAGGTTATTGAAGGGACAAGGGTGGGACAGCAGGAACCTGGTGCCACCTCCTGTCTGTCCCCACTGCCAGGGCAGGAGACTCGGGAAGTGACAGGGGAAGGGACAGCCAGGCAGTGGCAGGAGGCAGAGGGATGGTGACCTGCAGGGATGACAGTGGCATCATGAGCTCCTGCTTGGGAGCAGAACCATCTCCCCTGCCCGGGGCATCTCTGGGTCCGAGGTGCCACCCCAAGGGGCACTTCACCATCCCGTGCCACTGCTCATCTTCACAGGAAGAGCAAAGACCCGATGCTCTTGTGACACCTAATGGCAGTTACTGTTATCAGACCCAGTGCCCTCCCACGACGGCTCAGCTTGCCATGGATTGAGGGATGTTCTGGTATCCCACCCAGGCTGGTACTGCTGGGCCTGGACAGGGCTGCCAGAGGGGTTTGGGAGGTGGAGATATCAGCCCTTGGAAAGACAAGCCCAGGAGCTGCTTTTCCCTCCAATTCCTTATGGAAACACAGGCTGTGGTGTGCTGGCTGTCCTCTTGCCTCCTCCCAGGGACTGCTGGCCACTTCCAGCCCCAGCCTGAGTGGTGCCTGCAGAGCTGAGAGGAACCAGGCAGGTGTACAGACAGGAGAAACTCCAACTGATGCTCCTCAATCCTGCCCCCACAGGGAGGGAGAGGCAGGAGTGTGCCCACAACACAGCACCAGACATCAGAGAATCCACACCTAAACACCACAGAGCAGCCCCGACTCCCCAAATCCTGCTGCTGGGGGAACGCCCTGATAAATCCAGCCCTGTCCCCTAGGAGAGGACATGTCCCCTAACACCGTGACACCGAAACCTCTGCTCAGGGGTTCCTGAGCATCACCCGGGATGGAAAACTCATGGATCAGCCCTGAATCCAACAATGAAGGGGTCAAACCCTTTTGGTTACCCAGGACCACCAACCCCAGACCCTCCTATGCCAAGTCTCATCCCTCATGTTCCTCTTTGCTCAGATCCTGCAGTGCTCTGGCTGCTTTCCAAAGCACACACTGGGACCTGCAGCTCCTCAGACCCCACCAGGGCAATGGGACCTCCAGGACCCCCTTCCTGCTGATGGCAGAGTAGGATCCTGCCTGCCAGATCCTGTTATTTTTTGCTGGGTGCATCTAGCCCAGGCCAGGGATTGGCATCCCAAAGGGCTGCAAGACCCTTTATCCCCCCACACCCTCCGGGTGCGAGGGGTGTGGGTGGTGCAGGGGGAGGTGGGGGCAGATTTCTGGGAATTTAGCTACCAGACCGTACACCATGCTCACCACTACTTCTGTTCCTGGGAAGAGGTGATGGGGACACGAGCAGCACCCATGGGTGGCCCCAGGCAGTGCTACAGCAGGCTGGGCAAACTGAGGCACAGAGGAGGAACCTGAGCTGGCCATGGGGGACACCAGCCAGGGTTATCACAGCTCTCTGAAGCAAACACTGAAGGAGGCAGCAATCTTAGGAGCTGCCTCTGGAGCTTGGAAAGCATCTTTTGGACTGGACCAGGCTCCAGAGAATGATTCCTTGGAGCTTCCTTGCTGCCCGCCCCACCCCCGAGTTTCCACCCACCTTCAGGCTATTTTCCCTTCCTGAAGTGGCTCTTTGCAAGGCGGCTGGCAGAGGGGGGCACTGGCTTTAAGTGTATTTGATGGATAATTCCTCATTACTCTAATGCATTTGCAAGCTGGGATAATTGATGGATGTTTAACAGGATGCGTTTCCGACAGTCGGCTGGAGAAATGGACTCCCATTACTCCGCAAACGTTTCTTTTTACCATTGAACTCCTTTGTTTCAATTGATCCTCGCCTTTCCCATCACTCGCTGCTCATTAATAATCCCCAAAGCAGCTGCTTCCCCCCCTCCAGCTCCTCCCGACCTGCTATGCCGGAGGCTTTCGCAGGGGTTTGCAAGAGGATCTGGGCATTGCTGCAGGTTTTATAATAAACAAGATTTTCCTCCCCCCAAAAGTGTGGTCAAACCCTGAGCAGGGGCAGGGAAGGGCACGCCTGGGGTACCTCCCAGGTCAATTAGAGCGATACAAGCTGCTTATCGGGGGGAATTTGGGGTGAAGGGTTGGCCGGTCTGCAGGGCTGAGCCGAGCCCAAGGGAGAGGTTGCTCTTTGGGGCTGGTATCAGCCCAAGCCAGGCCTGGAGCTGAGCCCTGCTCTGCCTGCAGAGCTTTTATCTGCAGCTCCCTCTGCTTGGGAAGGGCAGTCGGGGGTTATCAGCCCTGCCTGTCCCCCAACCAGGCCCCATTCCCACCTGGGGAGGGGTCTCTGTCCTCACCCTGCAGAGCCACCCAAGGTGTAGGTGACCACCCAAGACTCTCCCACTTGTCAGGAGCAGCCTGACATTTAATTCCCCTGTGATTTCCTCAATAAAGCCCTTGGCATGACTGCAGCAAGAAGGGTCCCTTCCTTGGCCGGTGCCACCCCAGGCATGGCTGATCCCCCACCCCAAAGCTGGGGGACACTGAAGCCCCTGTGTTCCAGGCTTTCAGAAGCCAGCAGTGCTGGGGGGATCCCAAGGGGCTTTTCCCCACAATGCTGAGCTGTTCCCATTCCCCATCCAGGTGCATCTCAAACCAAGGTACTCCCTTGATGCTTCCTTTGCACCCTCAAGCTCCCACCTGTATCCTTGTGCAGCCCCATCCTTGGCCACTCTCACCCCTAAACCTGCATTTGGAGCTCACTCTCCCATTCCCCAGCAGACCTCAGGTCGTGCACAACCATCCCTCCCATCCTCCCTTCTCTTTTCCAGTTCCCCTCTCAGCTGCAGACAAACCTGCAGCCCCTTTCCTCTCTCACTCCCTCACATCACCCAGCCAGGACATCCCCAGGGCAGGAGATCCTGTTGCCTCTGACACCATTCACTTGCCATGCTCTGACCTGACCCTGCAGCATCCTTCATCCTTCCAGCCCATTTCCCATCCACATCTTGCCCAGGATGAATCAGAAGAGCCTTGGCACAGGAGATGAGCATCCACAGGCCTGGTTCAAAGCAGAGTTAAAGAGAAAAAAGGGATAAAAAGAGAAGAAAACACTAAAGCTCAGAGAGGAGAAAATCAACTGGGGCTACTCAGGGTTCATATAGACCCCATGGGGCAGAAAAAGGGGGACTGGGCTGGATCCAGGCCAGCTGGAGAGATGGAATGGGACAGGGTTGTGGCACCTGCAGGGATGGAGGTGGCTGGGATGGAGGGTGAAGATCAGGGGTCCAGAGGAGATGTTCCTGCCCTGGGCTGCACTTGGTGGGCTGAGGGGCCAAGGCATGGACCTACCCGATGGAGCCAGGCTGGGAGAACAGGAGAAACCTCAGTGCCAAATGTGCTGCTGCTGTGGCTGAAGCACGAGATTGAGTCCCAGTGCTGCCCAAACCATGGGCTGCACCCTTTGCTCAGGAGCAAATGGATCTGGGGGCATGGCTGATCAGCCCAGATCCCTGTGCCAGGGAGCAGCTGGCTGCAAACACCCCCTGCCCATTTGCACAGCCTGGGGAGGCAGCAACCTGCTTTTGGGGGGGCTCTGCCTCTTGAGGTCTCAGCCCAGGAGGGTCTGGGGCTGTGAGAGGACCCCACAGGCCATGTCCACCCTCTTCTATAGGATTAACACTCTGGCAGTAAATAACCCTCTGAGAAGGGATGAGCTCTGTGGGCAGAGATGGATGAAACCCCTCTTGCTGCAGAGGAGGTGCTGAGCAGGTGGGGGCAGGGGGGGACAGCAGGGACCAGGGCTCACCATCTCTCCCATAAAGCACATCCCAGGGCAGATGCCTAAATCAGTTTTGTGCCCTGGAGATGCCCCTCCATGACTCTGTAGCTGCCCCACAAACACCCCCAGTCGGTCCTTGCCCTTCTGGGGCATTTCTGATGCAGGACCAGGCAAACCCCGGGCACAGCTGGGGGGTCCCACCGAGCTGCCAGACATGGCTCTGATCCCCTCCTGAACTGCAGAGCCGGTCTTAAATCATCGCGGGAAGGCTGGTAAAAGCCTCAGTGCCTTCAAGCATGAAATACAAAGCACTCACCACCCCCTTTCAGCCTCTTCCCTGAGTGCCCGGCTCACCGCATGAAACCTTTTATATCCCCCCTCCCCGTTTCCCCCCATCAGCCCGGAGAGCGCCGGCGCGCCGCCAGCAGCACAATCCCAAATTGCTCCCTTTATTAGTGAAAAAAAAACCCAGAAAAACAGAGGAAAAGCAAAGCTTCGATTTCCTTTCTCACCTCCAAAATGGCCTGGAGGGCTAAGGAGGAGAGGGGGGAGCCAAAGCCACGCCATCCCCAATGTTGACCCCAAACCCAGATGTGCTGAAGGGTTTGATTTTAGTGGGAAGGGATCAGGGAGGCATTTTGTAATGAGGGAGGGGGTGACTGCAGGTATGTGGAAAGATCCCTGTCTCTGGATGAGCCTCTGGCAAAGCTGGGACCCACCAAGTCACTACAGCGAGAAGGGCTGGTGGACCCTGGGGATGCTTCCCCCAAGCAGGAATTGCATTGGGATGCACATCCCATCACAGCCCCATGGGTATGGAGGCACTGAGGGTGCCCTTGGGTGCTGGGGAACATCACCCCTACATCCTGGTGCTGGGGAGCATCCCCCTGCATCCTGGTGGTGCTGGGGAGCATCACCCCGACATCCTGGTGGTGAGGAGCATCCCCCTGCATCCTGGTGGTGAAGAGCATCCCCCCTACATCCTGGTGCTGGGGAGCATCCCCTGTGCATCCTGGTGGTGCTGGGGAGCATCCCCCCTACATCCTGATGGTGAGGAGCATCCCCCCTACATCCTGGTGGTGGGGAGCATCCCCCCTACATCCTGGTGGTGATGGTGGGGTGGGAACAGCCCGTGGGGCAGTGCCATGGGTGGCAGCTGGGGCTGTGGGGCTGGGTGCAGATGGTGCAGGGTGTGATGTTGTCGTGCTGCCATCAATCAGTGCCGGCTCTGCCGAGCCCAGCAGCGTCTCCAGGGCATAAATCAGACCTGAACGAGGCTGAGGATTTCTCTGCAAGCTCTGCCTTCGCTGTTGGCATTCACCCCGGCCACGGTGGTGTGACAGGGAGACCTTGTGTCCCTGCTGGCTTGGCAAAGGGTGCCTGAGGACATCTGTGAGAGGATGCTGAGTGTGCCACCACTCTGCTATGGGGGAAAGAGGCCCAGGAGAGCCCAAACAGCAGCTTCTGACAGGCTGAACCCCTTCTCAGGGTATCCTCTCCCATGTCCTGCTGATGGAGTGCGAGCCAAGCAGGCACCTCCCCACCAGCCATGGCCCTGCAGGTGTTTGTAGGGAGCAATGAGACACCTGAGGCTCTTGCACTTGCACCCAGTCCCTCCCCACACCAGAATTTCTCTGTGTTGGCCCCCAAGCTGCCTCAAAGAGAGACTGGGATGGGACAGAAGCTCTCTGGAGAGCCCTTGGGTGTCCAGAGGCAGCTTGGCCTCTGCACATAGTCCACCCCTTGTCCTCATCCTGCCTGGGGCAGGATAGGGGATGTCTGGTGGGATTTCATTCCCCCTTTTCCCGAGCATCCTAGGGTATGATGCAGTCCCAGGTAGCACAGCATCCTTCCCAAGTGCTTTGTTCTCCCTCCCAGTGCTGTTGGTGCTCAATGAGTCCGGTGATGCTGAATTGCTTCATCTCTTTCCAAACTTCTCCCTGCTGGAAGCCAGCCCAGCCCTTGAACTGTGCCGTGCAGGCATCCCTGTGCCATGCCATGCCCAGTCCAAGCATCACTGCCTTTGCTGCAATTCACCCCAAGGCACCACTCTTTGCCATCAGTGTTTGCTTCACAGGGTTTCACCTTCCATCCCCTACTGTCTGTTCTGCTCCAGGTTCCTCCCATACGCCCTCCTGTCCATCCAGAGCTGGGTCATGTTCCCTGCTCCCAAGACAAGGTGGCTGGATCTGTTCCTTCCCTTCAGCAGGGGGGAGAGCGAGCGAGCTCCCTGCCTCAGCTCATGTGAGCATCTTTCATCCCTGCACGAACGTGCTCACATTCGAGGCGTAATTACCGCGTGACTCAGCCCTTTTGGCAAACACCCGATGGTTCCGTCCCCGTGTACTCTGATTCCTCCTGCAGCTCCCCCCGTGACCCCCCCAGCCCTGGGGGTGGGTGGGAGCTCAGGGCATCCCCACGGGCAGCAGCTTTATGGGGAGGCAGGGTGAGGGGTGCTGTGTGTCCCCAGTGAGATGTTCAACCCCTGGGGACAGGGATGCTGGAGAAGGAGCCGTGGTCCAGCATCCTCCTGACACATCCCAGGCTGGGGCTGTCAGTGAGAGCAGGGGAGGGCTGGGCGGCTGCGATTATTCAATCTGGAGCAACCCTGACCTGCTGACAAAGGCAAAGTTATTTTTAAAAAACAACCACTCAGCGAAATTCGCCTCCGCCGCCCGTCCTGCTGCTGCTGCTGCTGCTGCTGCTGCTGCTGCTGCCTGATGCCAGGGAGAAATCCATCCCGGGAATTGCTGCTCTGGGATGCCTGAAACGGGGCAGGAGTGCGGGCCCTGCTCCTCACCATCCCGGCCCCCTCCCCTGGCCCTGCTGGTTTTTGGGTCGTTGAATCCTCCACGGAGCAATGTGAGAGTTGCAACCTGCTTTCCATCACTATTTATAGCCCCATGTGTGGGGAGCCCAGGAGTGCTGACACGGTGGAGAGGAGGGCACCCCATATGCATCCCCACACAAAGCATCACCCTGCTCCCTCCACAAGCAGCAGGATGGATCCTGCGTGGCCCAGGGACATTTTTCAGGGCAGGATGATGCTCACTGCAGTGATGGTTGTGGTGCAGGGACTGGAGCACCACGACAGCAGAATCACCCGCTCTGTGCCCTTGTGCAAGGTGGGAGCACAGGGATCCTCCATCCCTGCTCCTCCCTGAGCTCTGCCTGTGCTGGAGACTCACCCTCTCCATGCCAGGGCTGGTTGGTATCACAGAGGGATGCAGTCAGAGGAGAGTTTGGTGTTTGCAAGGGAAGAGCTGGACCTGCTCCAGATTTCCAGGGTGAGAAAATCTCCCCAAGTCACGCTCCAGCTCCAAACAAATGCTCTGCTCCAGGGGCCGGCGATGATTCACCTGGGTGAGACCTCAGTGCTCCCACCTTGCAGCCACCCCCTTTCCATCTGAAAACACCCAGGGGGGGGATCAAGCCCCAGTTATTGGGGTGGCTGCTCCAAGGTTGCCTGGCTGCTGCCCAGCAGAGGTTGTGCTCCCAGCCCCACTCGCCTTCGCTCCCACGAGGTGGCCACGCTGCCCACAAGCCCTCCTTCCCCTTTATTGCCACGAGGTGAATTAATACCCGTTTCCTGAAGCTTTTATGGTTTCCTCCCAAATGGCTCTTACATCAGGGGCATATTGGGTTACAGCAAATACCAGCAGCGAGGAACGAGCCCGGACTCTGCTGCTCCTAAATCCACTGGTGAATTTGGGGATCATCAGCCTCCGGTCCCACTCCCCCAAACCAGTCCCTTCCCCCAGAGCCCGTATGGATGCTCCGAGCAACAAATGACCCCGCTGGGATGGTGGGAAACAAGGAGGAAGCTCGTGAACCTTTGCACGGGGAGCACAGGGCTGGCTGAGCCCCTGGGGCGTGGGGATTTGGGGGTGGCCCCTGGTTTCGGGCTGGTTTCGGGGTGCCTGGTGTGGCTGCTGAGGCTCCTGTCTCCGTCTCGCTCGGAGCGCACGCACACCTCTTGGGCTGGTTACTGTAGAAACGAAATTAGCACGGGGAGGGAATGCAATCCCAGAGCTAATTAAGGTAATTACAGCTTCACACCAGCTGCTCACGAGGTCCAAGGACCTTCTGTAACTTGTGGAGGGGATCAGCCGCTCGGGGGGCACTTTGAACTGCAGCTCCCCAGGAACACGCGGCTTCCGTGGTGGCACTTGGGATGGGCTGTGTCACTCACCAGTGTGACACTGAGCTGGGGGGATGCACGGCTCCAGATGTGCCTCCCAGATGTTCTGGTCTCATTGCAGCAGTGGGTTTCAAGCTGGGTCTGGGGTGTTGGGGTGGTTTTAGAGTCCCTGGGGACTTTGGAGGGGGGTTCAGTGCTGGGGGGCTGGCAGGAGGTGCTCCCCCAGCACAGGGCATCCTGCCAGATGTTGTGCTTTACAGATGTGTCACTTTGGCTCTTCAACCGGGGACGCACTAACCTGGCAGGGAGGGAAACCACAGCTGGGTCTGGGTCCCCCTCCATCCCACGGGGACCGTCTGTCCGGGGCCAAAGGCTGCAGAATGGGTGCAGGCAGCGGGGAGGCAGCAGGACCCTGAGCTGGGGGGTGTCAGGGCTATTTGGGGTGTGTATAATGCTGGAAAATGTGACATCTGCCCCAGAACCGGGGGAGCCCGCTGGAACCAGTCAGGCACACTGGGGACAATGCAGGGAGGGGGTGACTGACCGTGGGGTCTGGCACGGAGCCACCCGCAGCATCCAGAGGGCAGGAGCACCCCCATGTCTCCCCCAGCCTCCCTTCAGCGGGTGAAATATTCCCACCTAGCCGCTGCCTTCCCAAAAAACACAGTTTTTGGAGCTGATTCCCGGCACTGGCTGAGGCGGCAGCCAGGGGAACGCGGCCAAATATGTTCGTGCCGTGGCCGAAAGTGCCGGGTGGCTTTGGCTGTGTCGTGGAGCCGGGATCGTGGGGGCTCCAGTGGCCGGGGAGCCGGCGGGGGCTGGGGCCGGGGCCAGGAGCGCCGTGTGCCGCCGTGGTGATGTGTCAGCGCCGGCAGCGGGCGGTGATTCACCGCTTACCAGCAGCTGATATTTATTACTCAGCTTCGCTACGGGGCCGAGATGAAATGTGCTGCTGCAGGGAGGGGGGATAAACACGGCGCTGGCGCTCGGGTGGGCGGCAGCACCGCCCGTGGAGCTCCATGGGTTTCCCCATCCTCCCCCTCCCGCCGCGCTCTCCGGCTCGGGGATTTTGATGGAGGGAAATAAACGCTCACAAAAATCGCTCTCTCTCTCTCTCTCTCAATTCTCTCTCTCTCTCTGCCGGCTTGTCCCCGTTTGCCCTGTGCTTTGGCAGCTCCGCCGGGGTGGGCTGGGACGTGGCGGGAATGGGAGCGAGGAGGGGAGGGATGGCGAGAAGGGGTTCCCATGGGATGCTCAGCCCCAGCAGAGCGATGGGATCGGACGGGGACCCTGCTCCTGCATGGGACCCCCCTCCTGCAGCCTGTTCCTCATGGCCTCAGAGGGAGCCAGGGGCAATGGGGGGACACGGGCATGAGAACGGCTGCATGGATGAGGGGCAGGAGTGGGGCCCCGCGGGTGGAGGGGTGGGGAGGAAGGGAACAGATCCCCCCCGCCCCGAGCTGATCCCCCAAGCCGAGGAGGGTGTGTGGGAACAGTGTGGGGCTGGATCCCATGGAGGGGGATGGATCCACAGCAGCAGGATGGATCCGGTGCAGAAGGATGGAGCTGGTCCCCCAAGCCGAGGAGGGTGTGTGGGAACAGTGTGGGGCTGGATCCCGTGGAGGGGGATGGATCCACAGCAGCAGGATGGATCCGGTGCAGAAGGATGGAGCTGGGGCGAAGGGACAGAACCAGTGCAGAAGGATGGATCGGATGCGGGCAACTGGTTCTGCTGCAGGGGATGGAGCTGCTGCAAAGGGACGGCTCTGATGCAGAGGAATGTGACTCAGAGTAAAACGAGCACAAGGCTTTGTGTGTCCCTGCCCAGCCCTGCCATCAGCACGGGGCTCATCCCTTCTCCCGCCCCCGGCATCGCAGGCAAACGGGTCCATCTCCTCCCTTGCCCCCCAGCAGAGCCCCAGCCGTGCCTCAGTTTCCCCGGGCAGCCGAGGGGCAGAGCCTGCTCCATCCCCGTTTCCCACCATGTCTCCTTGTGTCCATCCACCCCTCCGGCGGCACGGCGAGGACAGGGGGCTCCGAGGACAGGGGAAGGGCCGGTGTGAGCGTCCCCCCGGGTTCTTTATAAGCATCTCCAAGTGCCGGTGTGCGGCGGCAGCTCCCGGGGATATTTTTAGCCCGCTGCAGGGAATCACGGCGGCGAGCACTCGGGAGCAGCAGCAGGGAGGGCGAGGTGCCGCAGCACGGAGCCCCGCCAGCATCCCTGCTCCAAAAAAGCCCTTCCCAGGGAGGAACACCCCTCCGGGATGGCTGCGGGGTCACGCCTGCCCTTGCTGCCCTTGCATCCCTTCATGGCTTCTTGGGACTCAAGGGACTCAGGTGTCCCTGTGACACGCGTGGCCTCTGCACTCCAAAAAGTCAGATGAAGGCTGTACCCCAGGGTGGGGTGGGCACTCTGGGGTCGGGGCTGTACCCCAGGGTGGGGTGGGCACTCTGGGGTGGGG
>JAWWEE010000069.1:2048094-2059880 GCA_035221455.1 Xenops minutus | reverse complement strand
ATGGTCCCACAGCAAGGGCTGTGCTGCCCAAAACCCCACAGCAAGGGCTGTGCTGCCCTATGGTCCCACAGCAAGGGATGTGCTGCCCCATGGCACTACAGTGAGGGCTATGCTGCCCAAAATCTTACAGCAAGGGATGTGCTGCCCCATAGTCCCACAGCAAAGGATGTGCTGCCCCATAGTCCCACAGTGAGGGATATGCTGTCCCACGGCCCCAGGGGCTGTGCATCCTTGAGCAGGGATCCTGTGGGTCACAGCCCCTGCAGGGAACGTACCTGTGGAACCCAACACCTCCAGAGCAAGAGCCCCTGCCATAGGGGGCTGGTCCCTATGGAGCCCAGCTCCCATGCAACCCAAACCCAGGCATTATAGAGCAAGAGCTGCAATACAGACCCCTAAAGACCATGAAACCCAATCCCATATAGCAGAGTGCACAAGGACTTGCAATTAGGGAGCAAGAGAATACACCCAGTGGAGCAGTCCCTATAGAGGGGGGATGCCTACCATGTAGAGAACCCCATACAGAGCCTGTCCCCATAGATCCAGAGCCCCCACCCCAGAGAGCAGCTCCCAGAGCAGCCCTGCATCCTGGGGGTGTGGCATTCTATAGGCCCATATGGTTCTGATCCCACCCCACACCTGGGGGGCACCAGCTCCAGGCCCTGTTGAGCCCCTTGCTGGAGAGCAGGGGGTGACTGATCCATACAGAGCCCTGCAGAGAGGTCCACAATGTGGCCCTTCCTTGTCCCTGTCCCTGCTGGCCACCTTTCTGCATCCCCAGCGTGGATGGGGTTGGGATGAGCAGCAGGAGAAGCAGGAGCTGCACAGACCCTGTTCTGCTGCTCTGGGTGCTCTCAGTGCAGGGTGTCCCGGCCCCAGCACGGCGTGTGTGGCTTTCACAGGGTATTTTGGTCAGTGCTTACGAGAAGAGGCGCTGGGGGGGCTGGGGGGGGATTCCAGTAAGTGGCCTCTGAGCCTTCCCCATTCTCGAGAATAGGAAACTGTGACTTCTGCCCGGGGTTTCACTTTCTGCTCTGGGAGGAGAGGCCAAACTGCTCAGCCTGACCATCACTGCAGCGCTCTGGGAAAGGACAGGGAGAGCAAATTCAAATTCATCAGCGTGTTTTCTGCCTTTCTTGGGTGCAAAAGATCTCCTTTTTTGTTGTTTGCTTTGGTTTTGTTTGTTTGTTTGCTAGGGAAGCAGAGCGGGGGAACCACGAAAGTGCAATCTCCCAGCAGCCTGTTTTGGGGATGCTCAGAGCAGCGAGTGATGCTGTCACCCTGTCCTTGAGTAAGGCACGATGCCAAAGCCACAGCAGTGACCTGTCCTGGTGCCCTGCCACCCTCTCCACCCCCAGGCCACCTCTCTTCCCTAAAGAGCCCCCTTCCCGTGGCACACACGGCTCCCCGAGGGTGCTGGGGGTCAGGAAGGAGGAGGGTAAAAATAGCCCCCCAGGTGCCCTCTGCCCCAGGAGCGATTCCTCGCTGGGTAAACAGGAAATCTATTCTTAGGCACACTCAGGGCTGAGGGCAGGTCCCTGCTCCGGGCTTGTTTTGTTCCCTGCTGTCACAAGGGTGACGCCAGGCACAAGGGCCACCACGCAGAACCTTCCGGCCCCGCAGGCTTCCCCTTGCTCACTCTTTCCCCCCAGCAGCTTTGCCAGGGCTTTTCCAGGGCTGCTGGGGTTTCCCCTTCCCACGAGGTGACAGTGGGAGGTGAGGGCTGTTTTGGGGTGTCTCTGGAAAGACTCTGTGTCCTTTGCTTTGTTCCGGGCTGGGTGGCACCCTGAGGGGCATCTGCTTTGGCAAAACTCTTGCCCCGACATCCAGCTCCTCTCCCCCTTCCTTGATGGGATGTCTTGAGTCGGAGGAAATAAAACTACCAAGGTTTGCCCTTTCCCAGGATGAGCTGAGCTGGGTTAACTGAGGAAGGATGACAGAAGTCCCCCATCCATCTTTATTCCTCATCCTTTCCCCAAGTGATGCCCCCATTTGCAGTATCCTTTTCCAGCTCCCTTCCCTTCCCAGTCTGCATGGATGTGCTCAGCCTGTGGCATCCCAAGGCTGCTGTGCTTGAGCTGCTGCGTGGTGGTCCAGGCTCAGGCAGCAAGCCCTGCCTGCAAAGCACAGCCCTCCCTGCCTGCCAGGGCTCGTGGGCTCCTCCAGCTCCCTGCACAAGGCTCCTGCATCCCATTTCAGCCCCTAGCAGGCTCAGAAGTGACACCTTCTGCCCAGGCAACATTCTTGGGGAGCTAAAGATGATGCAGAGAGAAAAATGTGGGGCTGCATCCTAAAAGCGTTTCAGGTGTGACGGGACATGGGGTGTTCATCATGCTGACGATGGAGAGGGGGATCCCCAATGTCTCCTCAGCATCACAGCAGCATCTGGGTGGGCACAACCTTGGTCCAGAGTGTTTTTCCCCGGGAAACAAGGAAATGAGGGAGGTACAAGGGTAGAAAGTACTTGTGGACAGAAGGGTGTGCAGGAAAGGTCTGGGATGGGCAGGAGTGTGGACTGGATCAGTGATGCAGCTCAGGGGTGCCTGTGGTTAAGGGGACCCCAATACCATGGGACTGCAGCAGTGTGAGGCCAGGAGTGGTGACAATCTGGGAGGGGACATCCTGAATCCAGCAGCGGGTCCTTGAGTGGGTGAGCTACAAGCCGAGTCCCTGCAGGGAGTCAGCCACGGGGACAATCCCATGGGGAGCTGTGGAAAACACACGCCCCCCCAAAAAGGCTCCCGTGGCTGCAGAGACGGGTGGCCGGTGGGATTTCCCTGAATAATCCCAATTCCAGGGATTTCGGGGCTCCGGGACGGGCAGCAAGGGCGGGG
This sequence comes from Xenops minutus, assembly GCA_035221455.1. Classification (NCBI taxonomy): domain Eukaryota; kingdom Metazoa; phylum Chordata; class Aves; order Passeriformes; family Furnariidae; genus Xenops; species Xenops minutus. The sequence goes on along the minus strand of JAWWEE010000069.1, from coordinate 2,057,046 downwards.
CAGCGCTGCCCTCGCGTGGCCAAGCGCGGTACTGCAAGGGGGCTCCACAAAGACCCCCCGCTCTCCCTCCCTCCAGCCCATCCCCGGCGTGCTGGGATGGTTTTCTTGGGTTTATTCTAGAACTCCTTCCCTGGTAACAGGGTCATGACTAAGGAAGTGTTCCACACCATTCCTTCACGTAATCAGGGGTATATAAGACAGGAGGAAGGTTTGCTCCCTCTCTTCCCTTCCTTTCGGGTGCTTGGAGGACATCGGGGCTCGGTGATGGCTTATCGCTTATCTCTTATCTCTATGAACTGAGGTCTATCGGAGAAACTGGTGTCCCAGCGGGACCCGCTTCTCTTGGGAGGAATTTCGTGAGAATTTATTCTGCTAGTTACTTATTGAGCTTTTCCCTGAGTTTATGAGGGTGTGTATGTTTTGTTTTGGGTTTTACCCATTTTTGTACCATTTCCCTTTCCCCTTTTGGGGTTGCTTTGGGATTTATTCATAGTGTTTGATTGTATATAATTGTAATACATGTGAATATATATATACATACTTTTACTACAACTCTCTTTGGGTACTTTTTTCCCTTCTCTCTTGGGAGGGGGGAATCTGTGTGACCAGCAGCTGGGTTTCCCATGGAGCCGACCCAATCCTCCACACCATCCAGTGCACCAAGCAAGGAGAGAGAGGAAGGGGCATCTGGCTTGTCCATGTGGCAGCTAAACCTGCCCCCACCTTGTCCTTTCTGTGATGGAACCCCACAATGCAGAGATGTCAGGGGTCTGCCCAAAGCCAGCGGGCGAGGACAGGCTGGGGAGGGTGTGACCCCCCCCCAGGCAGCACAGGGCTGGCAATGGCCTCATTCTGCTTCATCACAGGGGTCTGCATCCTCATCCTCACCCTGCAGGGGTGTGACCCCTGCTGCAGAGCGTGCCATGGCCCTCATCCAGCGCCGTTTCAGCTCCTCAGTGTCAGCCACGAAGGTGTGAACCTGCCGGGACTGCACCAGCTGGAAGAGGTGGCGGGAGTCGCTCTGGGGCAGGTCCTTCACCTGGTAGCCCAGCAGTGGGATGGAGGTGTGGGCTCGGACATCCTGCCAAGGACAGACAGTGGTGGGAGGCAGGGGGTGGGCACAGAGGGATGCCCCGTGAGGATGGATCCAAGGGATAGATCCCCCCTTACCTGGGGGGCTGCGTAGATGTACAGCACCAGGGGGTCATCCTGTGGGATCACAAACCAGCCCCGTGTCCCCCCCTTGCCGTTCTTGTCCAGCAGCTGCAGGGAACTGCAGAGCAAACTCCTGCTGGATACCTCTGCAGCTCCTTTCTGCCAAAAAGACCCACAGCAAATCCCTCCATGCCCAGTGCAGGAGGCAGAAAGAGCACCGAGCTGAGGCTGTGTCCTGGGGAATTCCTTGCCTAGTCCACAAAAGCTCCCAAAGCAGGGGGAGCTGAGGGGCTGTCCTGGCTGTGAAGGTGCTGCTGAGATCCTCTGGTGAAGGGAGCCCTGGGTGTCGGGTCCCAAGGCTTGGGGCAGGAGGGAGGGGAGCTCAGCACATGCACCCTCTGACTGCAGTGGGAGCGACTCCCACCCCTCCTGCTGCAGGTGCAGGGCCAGGCTGGGACAGGGCGAGTGGCAGAGCTCAGAGGGACAGAGGTGGCACAGAGCTCACCTCCAGGATGCCTTTGTGCTTCCCCTCCCTGTCCTGGAGCAGCGTGTGGCCGGTGAGGAAGGTATAGCACTGCTGGCAGACGCGGCTCAGGCGGTGCCCATCGTACTGCAGCTCAGCCCTGTAGTCAGAGCAGCGGGCACACACCACCTGCAGCCACCAGACAGGGACACTGCTGGCACCGGGGCAGGGCTGGGGCACCCAGGGACAGCCCCCCGAGGAGCTGAGCCTGGGGAAGGGGCTGCAGGGAGGGAGGGATGGGGTGGCTCACGTAGCCACAGGCTCGGCAGTGGTGTCTCCGGCGTGTGAGGGCGGTGAAGGGCTCCTGGCAGCGCATGCACATGGTCACCAGGTTGTCCCGCACCCACTGCGGAGCTCGCAGGCCCAGCTCCTCTGTCTGGGGGGGAGGCTGCATCACTGGGGCTTGCCAGGGTGGTCCCAGCCCTCTGCTCTCACCCTTTCCCCTTCTCAGCCCTTCTGCTCATCCACAGCCCCCTCCCCAGCTCTGTTTAATGAGAGAAACTGAGGCACAGCAAGGTGGGCTTTGTGCAGGTGGGGCATGGGGAGAGCAGGAGGGATACCTTCAGTGCAGGGGTGTCTGTCTCCAGTCCATGTACTGCTGTCTTAAAGGTCTCACTCCTCTTCTCCTTCCTGTCAATGGCATCCTGGAAAGCCTAGAGGGGAAGGCAGGGCTGGAGGGGCAGCTGGGAGCTGACACAGGGCATCCAGCTGGGATGAGGGAGAAGTGCCAGCTCTCCCAGCGCTCGGTGGTACCTTGATCCAGGCATTCATCTCCTCCCCAGACCTGGGTACAGAAAGGGAGATGGATCAGCTGTTGTCCCTGCTCCCTGAGGGTCTGCAGGACGTGCCCCTTGCCCTCACCTGGCCTGCAGCTCCAGCGTGCGCTGCTTTCCCGAGACCAGGAAGGTGTGAGGGAATTGGGTGTCATTCAGCTCCCGCACCTGCGAGACAGCAGGGAGGGGGTGTGGAGCTGAACCCACCCCCAGCACACAGAGACCTTCCTCCACGGCGTGGGGCACAGGGATATCCGTGGGGCACGAGCCCTTCAGCCCCACAGACCCCACGTGCACAAGATTTCACTGGCACTTCACAGGATCAGAGGGTACCAACCTCACCCACAAAGCCACCCCTGGCTCCAGCTCCTCACCCTCTTCTGAAGAAGTGAGGGGCAGCAGCCACGTTACACCCCAAACTGGGGTGCTTTTAGGGGAATCAGGGGCTGGGGGAAGCACAGAGACAAGGTGCCTGTCTGACCTTCATGCCATCCACGTCCATGCGGAGGTGGACCTGGAATTCAGCGCCCACCTGGATGACCTTGGGCACGCAGTACAGCAGCATGTTGTTGAACTGGGAGGGGGCAAGAGGGTGCCTTGGAGCCCAGCACCTGCCTGCTCCCAGCTGGAGGCTTCCCTGGGCTCTGGGGGTCTTCACCCCCCCGAGGAGGAGCTGGTTGTTGGGAAGAATCCTGCCTCAAACTGCCTGTTTGTGCCCCAGCCCTCTCCCACCCTGCAAAGGTGAGAAGAGGCATCTCCCAGGGCTGCCCTGCCCGTGGGATCAGCAGATTCCCAACCACATCCTACACAGGATGCCCTGCATTGGACGGGGTCAAATCCCCCAGCTCTGAATCCATCCCTTCTGTGCTGAGCTGCCCCAGCTGTGCTGCCCCAGCTGTGCTGCCCCTGTCCCCATTCCCATCTTATGTGCTCCCTCCCTTTCCCAGCTCCCACCAGGAACAGGTACTTCTCCGACGTGCTGTTGTTGCGGGTGGAGACTTTTTGGACTGGTCCCTCTTTGATGAGCTCGTTGGAGGGATCCACAATGTCATCCTCGAGGCCCAGCCGCTGATAGACCACCCAGAGGTTCTGCAGCCGTTCCTGGGGCAGGCAGAGGGACCTGTTCTTGTGGGGTGCTGAGCAGCCACCACCTTGCCAGCCCTGCATTCCCACCATCCCCACCTCCCAGGCTAGCTGCTGTGTACTGGGAGGGGTGGCACAGCTCTTTCAGCCCAGACTGATCTCTGAGAGCAGCTCCCAGCCCCAAGCAGCTGGTCACATCATTGATGTTACAGACGTGACTTCCCCAGGCTTGGGGTGATGGGGTCAGGCACCAAGAACAGGGTCTCAGCTCCTGTGCTGAACCCACAGTGCCCCTGGCCCATGCAGGGTCACTGTGCTGGGAGCTGCAAAGCACTTCCAGCTGGGACAAGCACTCACCATCTCGGCAATAGCTGCGTTGGAGTGCTTGGCCACCATAAAAATCATCTCCAGGGCCTCTGCAAAGGGAAGAGACAGGCTGGAGGTTAAACACCTTCTCTGGAGGAAACTCCTGGGTCTGTCCCTCATGGATGCACATGTGGATGCTGCCCTCCCCTGGACACAACCCAAACGGCCCCAAAACGCTGCACAAGAGCCTGGGTATGGTCAGACTGTGCACGGTGGGGTCCTGGGGGGACAGACAGCTGGCTCCTGTATCCCTCCATCCCAACAAGACTGGGAACTGTGTTATCCACAGGGGTCTGAAACCCCCCCCTGCCACTACAGGTCTCTCTAAGGGATGCTCTGGAGGGACCACCTTTATCCTGGACCACCACCCTTTCCCACTGACCTCCACAGCCCCTGAAAGGGAAGATTAATCCCTCTCCCTGCCAGAAAAGGATCAGACTGAGAGGTTTATCCAAGGGCATGGGGCAGCTGGTGAGTGAATCCAGGTATTCTTCTGCCCATGTACAACACCAGGGGTTGTTCTTTCCCCTACAAACCCACCCTACCACTCCCCAGGGGGAGCCAGACCGAGCTCTCACTCTCAGCATCGCCCCGGTCGGGGGATTCGGGCGGGAGTTTTCGGACATAATCCTTCAGGAGGAGTTCATAGCGTGGGATCCTCTGCACAGGTTCCAGCATGTGGTGCTGCAGCGTTAGATTAGCACAGACCTTCCTCTTCTGGGCAGAGACAGCAGGCACAGAGAGAGGACCAGTGACCAAAGCAGCTCCCATGCTCTGCTGCTTCCCCCGTGCAAGGAGGTTTTGGGGAGCACTGCTGTGGTCCCTCACCCTGCTGTTACCTGGATGTCAGCAATGAGCTCCTGGAAGGGTGGTGATTTCTCTGACCAGGCAGTGATGAGCTCCACAGCCTTGTCAAAGTTCTTCACATACTCACCATACATCTTGAGGAACGGTGCCAGCTTCTGGATCACATCCCCAATCCGGGGGTTGCGGTTCCTGCAGGAGGGAACTGCAGCTTCCTCAGTCTGTCAGGGCAGACAGACAGGGAGGGATCAAACAAAGGGGGTGTGGGGGAGACAGAGGTTTCATGGGATCAAGGAATGGTTTGGGTTGGAAGGGACCTTAAAGCTCATCTTGTCCCACCCCCTGCCATGGGCAGGGACACCTTCCATAGAGGAGGTTGCTCCAAGCCCATCCAACCTGGCCTTGGACACTTCCAGGGATGGGGCAGCTTCTCTGGGCAACCTGTGCCACTTCCTAACTTTTCTACCAATATTTCTACTGCTGTGCCACCTGCTACATCCCCACACAACTTCCTGCTCTCCAGAACAGCAATGCCCCCAGCTCGCAGCCAGCCTGGGCTGTTCATAGCTGGGCACACCCCAAAACCACCTGAGATGTCACCCCCCCTTTTCAGAAATACTCCAGTCTGAGTGTTTCAAGGGAGTGCTTTCCAGCTCAATGACATTTGGAGGAAAACAGGCTGAGCTCTGGTCTTGGTGGGAGCCTGAAGCCAGCACTGCTCCAGGTGTCCTGCCCTCCCCTCCTGGGCTCACCAATCCTCCATGCGTTTCTGCAGCTCCGGCAGGAAGAACTCGGCGTGGAACTGGTAGATGGAGGAGATGTTGGAGAAGATCATTTTCACCACCTCCTCTGGGACTGTCTTCCCAGCTTTGGCTTCTTTCATCAGCTCTGTATAGAACACCTGGAAGAAAGAAGGGGTGAATAAAAAGGGTCAGGAAGAGGGTTGAGGATCCCATTCCATGTCTGACCCTGGCACATGGCTCAGTGAAAGGCCTGACCCTGTGCAGGAGGGAAATCCATGCCCCAAGAGAGAAGAAGGGGATGGAAGGCTTTGCCAGGACAAGGGGTGCTCTGTGGATGTGTGAAGTGTAGGAAAGGCAAAGGCCAGACCCAATCCCTGGATGTGAAGACCAGCAGCTCACATGTCTCTCATTTGTACAGCTTCACTCTCTCCAAAACCTCCTTGTGTGGACCCCTCCACTGCCCAGCTCACCTGGTCCAGGAGGTGGAGGCGGTTCACATAAGCCTGCTCTGTCTCCAGCAGCTCCAGAGCGATTTTCTTTTCCTCTGGTTCCTGCAGGGAGTGTGCAGAGATGGGATGCTGAGCCAGCCCGTGAGATTCCCAACCTCCCCTGAGCCACCTGCCGAGCTCACCTCCCTGCCAGGCTGCAGCCTTGTGCCCTGGGGCTTCCTCCAGTTGTCCTCACAGATCTTGTGTCTCAAGGAACGGAGGCATTTGAAGCTGAGTCCACGCTGCCCTTGCTGCCCCTCCTCATGCTCTTGCTCCCCGTGGAGCCCAGAGGCTGCTGGGGAGAGGCTCCTGCTGGCAGGGGATGCTGGAAGCTGCTGGGGCTGCCTGGATGCAGCAGTGGTCTGGCTGGGAGCAGCCTGCTTGTCCCTCCAGGCAGATTTGCTGTCCCTGCTACAAAGGAATCAGCCTGGTCAGCTCACACCCAGGCCCAGCTTAAAGCCACTGTCCCCAACCAAAGGTGACAAGGGCAGCAGCTCCCCAGCACTGACACTGCTTTGCTTCACTACAGCCCTGCAGTGCAAACATCCCCAACATCCTCCACGGGGCCAGGAGCCAGTCTCTCTTCTCCCAGTGGCTCCTGCTGCTGTGGGCAGACCCTGTCCTGCTCTAGAAAAGCAGGATTCTGACGTTTATCCCAGGCATATCCATTTATTGCCCAGGTACAGCTCTGGCACTGCAGAGCCAAAGTGGGTAGAAGCCCAATAGCCAAGAGTTTTGAGCCAAGAGTAGGGCTTGTGTAGGTGTTTTTTAGACAGGTTGCTTTTTGATGCTGTTCTCTCCTCCCTTTTCTCACAAAGACAAGGAAAACAGGTCCAGAGCAGGCACAGGGGAGAAGCCAGGCTGTGAAGGTGACAGTGAGTTGTCTGTCATCTGAGAGCTGGTCCAGGCAGGAAAGCGCCCTGGGAATAAACTGGGAAGACATCCCCTGTGGGTCTGCAGACAGGAGTGGGATGAGGAGGGGAAAACCTGTGTGAAAGTGGACATAGAACTGCAACACTGAGGAGAGGAGGTGACTTGAGGGGCAGACTCATCCCAAGAGGATGTCTGGTCCATCCCAAGCACAGGTCTGTGAGCTCATGCACATCCCCTCCTGTGCAGGGGACTGGCAGAACCCTTCAGAGACAGAGAGGCTTCACCCATCTCTCCCAGTGCCCCCCAGACCTGTGTCAGCCTAAACCCACTGCAGAGGTCCAACAGGGAACTTCTCTCTTTCTGTTTGTGCTGACTTGGGCCAAATAATTTTCTGTTCCAGAAAACTCGTTCCCACGTTCCCCAGCTTCCTCTGAAAGTCCCAAGTTACTTTTATTTCCTCTAAATCCAACTCACGCTCCACCATAACCAACAAACTCGCTGCAGCAGGGATGTGGAGGCAGAGTGAGCACAACACCACTGTGGGATGATGGGGACAATGACAAAGCCCAGGAAAAGCACCCAGCAGAGATGCAGGCAAAGCTTCTGGAGTAAAAGGAAACCTCCCTCTTGAGCATCTTTAGGAATTGCTGCAAAACTCACCTGCCCCAACCACCCAGACTCTTTAATGCTCACTGGCAGCACCTCATGGGTATAGGGAAAGGCAGGATTCCATCTCCTGATTCAACAATAACTCTCCCCAAGCCTCAGTGTTCCTTTTACACCAGACTCAGGGCAGATCCCCCCAGTCCAGCCCTGGCACACACTGTCTGAGCTCCCAGCTCCAAGCGAGGGAGATGTTTTACAAAAGGAACTCGCTCTCACCTTTAACACAACGACACAAAGCTTTACCTTCCCTTTCCCAGGAGCCACATCTCTGCAGACAACTGTCTGGATGCTCCCAGACACCCAGGCAGTCCATTCCCACCGAAGATCTTTGCAAACCACAATTCTTTTTTCCCCAGCAGCAAAAGGATTTATGAGGCAGTGCTGAGCACAGGGGGAACAGGCTGCCACAACCTGATGCTGAGCCAGGCAGAGCCACTCACATCCCACTGAGGTTTCCAGGCTTCTGCTCATGACCCGCAGTGGGAGGAAGGCAGGGTGATAAAGCACAGCAAAGCAGCTTCTCCACAGGCTCCAAACCACCTCCACGGTGGGTTTCTTCCTTCCAAAACCCACACACACCCTGAGCACCCAGAAGCTTCCCTCCTTACCAGCCTTCAAACACAGCCACCAGCTCCCCCACGCTCTGCTGACCATCCTCCTCTTGCTCCATGGCATGGGCTGGGAGCAGGTCCTGGGGGTGCAGGGGCTGCAGGAGTGGGGACTGGTGGCTGCAGCTCCCTCCTCCTGTCCCCCTCGCTGCTTCGAGGTGTCCCTGGGACCCAGGCTGTGGTTTGGGGGAAGAGGACTCGCTCTTGTGGCAGCAGAGCCTGTCTCTGGCTTGGCCTCAGAAGGGAAAGGGAAGAGGAAGCAGAGCAGGTTGTGAGTGGGAGAAACGCAGAGAAAAGGCTGGGAATTGGCTCAGTTTGGGGAGGTGGCAGCACCAAGGCCAGAGCAGCAGCAGGGATGGAGCTCTGACCTGCTGGACCACCTGGTCCTGCAAGGGGTGGTGGGCTGTGCCCCACCAGGGTGGGGGTCAGGGTGGGGGGCTGCCCACTCCTGGTGTCCAGAGGGGTTGGGAATGGGCTGGCAGGGTGGGAAGGAGGGAGGGAGTGCTGGGCACTGGGAGCTGGTGGGTGAGTGTGTGCCTGAAACACCCATGGCTGAATGGATGGCTATGGAGCCAACCAAGGGCTGTGGCAATGCCAGTCAGGGATTGTTGGTGATGCCAAGGGCTGTTGGCAATAACCAAGGGCTGTTGGTAACGTCAGTCAGTGATTGTTGGCAATAACCAAGAGCTGTAGCAATGCCAGAGAGGGATTGTTGGCAATAACCATGGGCTGTTGGTAATATCAGTCAGGGATTGTTGGCAATAACCATGAGCTGTTGGTAATGTCAGTCAGGGATTGTTGGCAATAACCAAGAGCTGTAGCAATGCCAGAGAGGGATTGTTGGCAATAACCATGGGCTGTTGGTAATAT
>JAWWEE010000069.1:2031800-2046420 GCA_035221455.1 Xenops minutus | reverse complement strand
CTGTGGAATGGGGGTTATCTGTGGAATGGGGGTATCTGTAGGCTAAGGGCAGCTGTGGGGTGGAGGCAGCTGTGGGATGGAGGTACCTGTGGGGTAGGGGCAGGTGTGGGGTAGGGGTACCTGTGGGGTGGGGGGAGCTGTGGGGTGGGGGGCACCTATGGGATGGTAGTAGGATATAATGGGATATAATGGGGGATCGGGACCCCGGTGTAACAGGGGGATGTGGGCTCCTGCAGAGGGTGCCCGTGGGATGGGAATGGCTGAATACAGTAGTAACAGGAGGTGCTGTGCAGTGGGGACACCTATGGAATGGTAGTGGGATATAATGGGGGATCAGGGCCCCAGTATAAAGGGGGGAGCTGGGCTCCTGTAGAGTGTGCCTGTGGAGACCTCCATGGGATGGGGATGGCTGTATGCAGTGGTAACAAGAGCCCCTGTGCAGTGGGGACACCCGTGGAATGGTTGTGGGATATAATGGGGGATCAGGACCCCAGTATAAAGGGGGGAGGTGGGTGCCTGTAGGGTGCCCCTATGGAGACCTCCATGGGCTGGGGATCACTAGGTAAAGCCCCCCCTGTTATAACAGGACCCCCTGTGCAGTGGGAGAACCTATAGAATGGGGAGCACCTGTAGAGTGAGGAACCCCCATATGTAATGGGATGGGGTCCCTGTGTGTGCTTGGGGTCTCCATGTATAAGAGGGAATCAGGACCCCAATATAATGGGAGGAGGGGGATTCCTGTTTATTGCCCCTATGGAGACCTCCATGGGATGGGGATCCTTGTATATACAGCCCCCGTTATAATGGGACCCCCCGTGTAATGGGGAGGACCCCTGGATAACAGGGTATGGAATGGAGTCCCTGTGTATAAAGGGTGGTCCCTGTTTGTTACAGAGGTCCATATATACAAATGGGGGGCCTGTATAATAGGAGGATGAAGATGCCTTCTGTAATAGGGACCCCCTATATAGGGAATAAGGAACACCATATAATGGAGGGATGAGGACCCCTATAGAGTGAGGCACCTTTATAATGGGGTATTGGGACCCCTTTTCTGACAGGGAATGGGGACACCTTGTACAGTGGGGACCCCTTTAAAATGGGGGGAGGTGAGGGTCCTCTCTGCAGTGGGGGCTCCCATATAAGGAGGGATGGGAAACCCCTCTATACTGGGAATCCCAAGAACCTCTGTAACGGGGACCCCCAAAATGGGAGGGTGTAAAAATTCCAGGGGCATTGGGAACACCAGGATAGGGACCTGCTCACGGGGTTTCTCCTGCAGGTTGGGCATGAGCCACTACCTCCAACTGTGGGAAGAAATGTACTGGGAAGGAAAGTCCTGTACCTGCCTGGCTTCTTCACCTACGGTGAGTGAAGTTCCCTCCCTGCCAACACTGCTCCAAAATAGCCCTGCAATAACCTGCCCCCCTGCCCTGCTCATTTGTGTTGTAGATGGAGGCCTAAAGGGACAGAAAGACCAAGAAAAGGGAAGGTAATATGTTTAGAAGGGGGAAAAAAGTTAGTATTTTGCTCTCTTTGTGGGTGGAGCAGCATGGGAGAGGTGGGTGAATACTTTGTGGCCTGTTCTCACAGCGGGTTTGCTGTGGGGAAAGGGGATGCACAGTCCTGAAAGCTGAGTTGGGCCAATCCCAAAACCTCTCAGCAGCACCCGTGGGCTGAGAACCAGCAGAGGAGCAGTACAAGAGCACTGCAAATCCATCCTGGGCCACCTGGGGCTGGAAACACTCTGGTGGTGCCCTTTGGAAGATGCATTTCCAAATAGATGGACAGTGTTGAGTGATGGAGGGAGGCAGAGCCCATCTGGCTTTGCTTGGACAGCACCAGATGGGGAGCTGGAACCATCAGTACCCACCAGCACATAGTGGGTTGTATCCCACCTTGTTCTACCAGGGAGAGACTGGATCTCTTGGCTTTTTTTGTGACTGGAGAGCTGAGGAAGTTTACCTGTAAGGAGGTGGTGGGGCAGGAACTGAATGTGGGTTTGTGAGATCCATGTTAGCCCTGAATCTGACCCTTTGGGGTGGAGGGAGAAGGTGACACCACACAGCACATGAGAAGATCCCCAGTGACACCACCTGGGATGATCCCTCCTGACCCTGGTTCAGTCCAGACCTGCCTGTTCAGGTAAGCAAAACCATCAAAAGATGAGAAGTAGCCCAAAACACTGGAACTTTCCTTCTAGATTAGACAGATGACTGGGAATAAGGATTCTTGGCATCCTGTATGAAGGTTCTGTAGGATTGTTACAATAATAAATCACTTATGGTGGGACTGGTGTGGTTTTGGCTGAATGCTGGAGGTGTTTGGGGTGTCTGTCCATGAGCTGACCCCTTCCTGACTGACAGCAGCCTGGTGTTTTCTCACCCAGCCAGACACATCGTGGAAGTGGATGGGAAAAGAGGCCTCTTCCGTGGTCTGACTCCTCGCCTCATCTCAAGCACTTTATCAACCATCACCAGGGGGAGTGTGAAGAAGGTAAAGGTCGGATTCTCTCTCCATTAATCACCTTGCTGGGTCAGTCAGTGCTACTGCAGCAGAGCTGGGAGCCTGAAAGTGCCTGCAGCCAGCCAGGACTGCACATGGAGGGCTGATGTACCCATCCTTCTCCATGTCCTAAGGGCTTGGAATAATCCTCCAGCACTCATATCCCCAAAACTTTTTTATTTTTAAACAATTTTAATTTAATATGAACATTCCCTTGCCTTTTTTTGTCAGCAATATGACCCCTCTCTTCCTCTATTTTACTTTCCACCCTTGCTTCCTTCTTCTGTGTTCCTTCTTGCCTGTTTGTCTCCTCCCATCTAGAGCACAACTGTTCATGGTTTCCCCTTGTCCTCAGACACTGAGGGTTTGTGGGACAGTATCTCCCTCAGTTTTGACCATGTTTTTTCCTCTCCACTCAGGCGTTTCCACTGGAAGACATGGAACACGTGTCCAACAAGGATGATGTGAAAACTTCCCTTAGGAAAGTGGTCAGAGAGGTGAGAAGTGGATATTGCACGTTAACGAATGATCAGGGAGATCCCACTGGGGAAGTGCCTGGAGAGCAAAGGAGACTTAAACTGTGGGTGTGATTATGTGGCGAGGAACTTGGGGTGGGAAATCTGTGGTGTTTTGTAGCCATTCTGTGTCCATCCATTAAATACTTCATAGAAACAGAGGTTTGCCACAAAGAACAGATTTCAAGAGGGACCCCAAATGGGTTTGCCCACCCTAAGGGAAGGGGCCTGATGTGTGCAGGTGGAGCAGCACAGTTTTTAATACAGGTGTGGTTTGTTCTCCCCTTCCCAGACATCCCACGAGATGATGATGCAGTGTGTGTCCCGCGTTGTGTCACACCCGCTGCATGGTGAGTGCCATCCCCGCTCCTGGCAGCCCCTCCAGGCTGGCCATCACCCCAAAACCCTGTTTACTCACACCTCTCTATCATACAAGGCTAATGCCTGGGTTGGCCTTCAGGGACTAACCCAGCTGAGTGATGAGCTGCTCTCTGCCCTTCATCCCAGAGCTTGTTCCAGAGATCCCGTTGGGGTTAGGGCCAGTAGCAGCCTTCTAGTACCTAAAGAGAGCTGGAGAGGGACTTTTTACAAGGGCCTGGATGGACAGGACAAGGGGAATGGATTCCCACTGCCAGAGGGCAGGGCTAGATGGGATATTGGGAAGAATTAGGTGAGGAGGGTGAGGCCCTGGCACAGGTTGCCCAGGGAAGCTGTGCCCCATCCCTGGAAGTGTCTAAAGCCAGATTGGACAGGGCCTGGACTCATGGAAAGTGTCCCTGTCTGTGGCAGGAGGTTTGGAAAAAGATGATCTATGTGGTCCCTTCCAATCCAAACCTGTCTGTGATTCTACAAAATCATTCCTGCCAATTACAGGCTGAAGAAAGGCACCAGTTTCTAATAAGTATTGCAGCAATGAGGAGCACTGAGAGGAGCTGGACATGCTATACATTGAGGGAAGGGAGAGCAGAAGGGTCAGGTTGCATTTTCCTTCACATCCATTGCAAGCCAAACTGGATTTGTTTGTTTATCAGCCCTGTGTTTCTTTCCTCCCAGTGATCTCCATGCGCTGCATGGTCCAGTTTGTGGGCCGGGAAGTCAAATACAGGTGAGTGGCTGCCCCTCTGAAGGGCCTGGGGGTCAGGGGTGCCAGGTGCTCCCATGCCATGAGAAATACAGCGACCCAGGAGGTTTGGGAGAGCCAGAAATGAATCTGAGGTGTGGTTAGAGGGTGGGGGACTGCAGGATGAAGGGACAGGGGAGGGCTGGGCTCTTCCCCATCTCTGCTCCACCTCAGCGAGTCTCCTGCCTTTTTCCTTCAGGTGTTAATGGAAAGGGAAGGCAGCAGGGAGGCAGAGTAGATAATACAAAGCATTGCAGGATTTATCCAAGTCTTTTCCAGCAATATCTGCCCCTCTACAGCACAGGATTGCAGCTAGCCCATAGCAGCCAGCATGAGTTTCCAAAGGCAGGACAGAGTCCCAGGGCTGAGAATCAGCTTAATCAAACCATATTCTGTGCTATGGTTGTGGCACTTGTGTCCACTCACACAGAGCTCTTGTACCTTCAGCATTAAACAGTTGTTTGCAGGGTGAGTGCTGTCCCTGGTGTCATTGCAGACTGGCAGAGGGCAGACACGACCTTCCTTCCCTCAAACCTCACTGGTTTGAGGAGAATTAGCTGCCTTCTGGTGGAGTGATGTCTGGGGAGGCACTGCTGTCGCTGGGGGCTGCATGTGAAGCTGCACAGGGCAGGGGTGGAACAACCCCTGCACACTCACAGCTCTTTTCCTTTCTTGGCAGTGGTGTGTTCAGTGCCATTGGCAGGATATTTAAGGAAGAAGGCATCCTGGGATTCTTTGTGTACGTGAGTTGTTTAAATATTTCCTCCCTCAGTCCAAAGGCACCGATGGCTCTCCTGGCTGCTCTGCCAGCCTCAGCTAGAGCCACACTCAGCTGAAACCTTTTCTGCCCAAGGGACTCTCACATCACTCCTGTGAGCACAGATTAAATCTGTGCCTTTGACAGTGCTCCAGTTTGACCATTAAGTTTGCCCCAGATCTTATCTTCAATCAAACCATCAGAGCCCAGAGGAAACACTGTATTTGTTCTTACCTTTCTTTTTCCCTTGATGCTTCTTTGTGTGTCAGTGAACCATTTAAAGCATTTGTTTGTGCAACAGGCACCAAGATCGAGTGCAACAATAAGACCCCTTGTTGAAATGAAAGCCAGGGTCTGGATCAGCAGCACATTCCTTTGCAGGGCACCCTGGGTGCTTGTAATGAGCTGGTGGCAGCAGATTTACTGGTGTGATGGGAGTGTGATGCTGCCTGGACCAGGAGGAGATGAAAGGTGCTTCCAGCTCAGTGTGGCAAACTGGTGGCATCACTGAAATAGAAGCTTAGTGGACACCTTTTTACTTGAACCCTTAATTAGTGCTTCCTGCCTTTCTTTTTGGCATCTACATAAAAACAAAACCACCTGCTGTCTCTGCTTGTGGTGGGGAGATAACTCACTTTATAATGTCAATAATAGTGAAGGCAGCTCTGAAATTTCAGGAGGGTTTTTTAGGATGCCTTTGGCTCTGCAATTAAAAAATATGGGCCTCCAGATGAAACAGGAAGTGGGAAGCAATCAAGGGGACAGGGACAGGGGGCTGCAGAGCCCTAATCCATTGAGTGTCACTGCATTTTCCTTTGGCAGCCAACAGCTTCTCTGCTGAGCTGTGCAGCTCCAAATATCCTCCATCAAATCCAGGTTCCTCTAGGCTGGTCCCTGTGTGTGGGGTTTGGTTGGAGCAGCCTGCCCACAACCCTCCACCTCCCAAGGAAGTGATATGAAAGCAGCCGCCACATTCCCTTCCATCCACATAAAATAAACACTCCTGGTCGCCTAATTAAACTTAATAGTTCACAGGAAAGGCTTTAACACAATCCAAATTGTCTCAGGAGGGCTCTGAAGTTCTACATGCTCTATAACACTGTTAGGAAAGCCCACTGCTGTGAGGGGAACACAAACTGCCTCTGAAGGACCAAACTGCTGAGTTTCTCCTCTCAGCCCTCCTGGTGCAATCCCAGCACATCCACTGCCTTAAAATCATCACAGTGCACTTGTTTCTCATGGCCTTATAACCCCTACACAGCACTAACAGGGGCACACAGTCTCTGAACGAGTGCCTGGCTAAAGATAAAGACTTCTCAGGGGATGGATTTATCTCCCTTCCCCTCGTATCTGCAGCAGGCTCCTGCCAGGCCAGAAAAGTGTTCCCTGAGTTCTGAAACTGCTGGGCACAGTCAGCTCAAAGGTGGCTTGTCCCAGCTCCCTGGCACTGGGGTTTCTCCTGCTAGGTTACATCACTGTGCATCATTCAGGCTTCCTCATCTGCCTGCTGCTGTTCCAGCTTTTCATTCCTAGTCCAGATCTTGGACATATGTGAAAATTGTACCACTCACTTTGTTATGTCAATAATAGTAAAGGCAGCTCTGAAATTCAGAAGGGGGTTTCAGGCCTGATGCCTTTGGCTTGTTGGGTATTTAAATCCCTTTTTGCAGCTCTTTCAGACTCCTGGTCTCCAGCATCCTATCAGCACAGGGACAGCACTGGTCATTATTTTGGAGGGGAGAGAGGGATGGGATCCTTATTGCAAGTGGAACAAACGATCCAGTTCTCTATCAACACATGGGTGAGGTTTTCTTTACGTGGCTGCCCTGGCCTAGCCTTCTGTTTCTGGACTTCATTAAGCCCTCATCATATCTGCAGCAGCTCAGGGGCCTCAGACTTGACTTTGAGTTAGAGAAAGGATGTTTTTTATAAAGGCTGAAAGCCAAACACAAAGCAGACCATTTCGTTGGGACCAGAGAGCTTTGATTTCTTTGTCCTTTCTGCTGCTCTCATGTCTCACATCTTTTAAGTCAGTGGATCTTCTGTTGAAGATTTCAGCTGTGCTTGGCCCCTGAGACCTCAGCTGCATCCCCAGAGCTGCCAGAGCCTTGACAATACACAGGTTGTCTCCAAAAAGTGGCAGCCCAGCGTGCTGGATCAGAGTCCCAGTTGCTGCTCTGCTGCTGCAGTGACCACAGCAGGAAACAAAACTGGTCCCCTGCTCCAAGAGGCAGTGTCATATTTTGGGAAGGAACGAATAAATCTGCTTGGAGGCAGCTCTTTCCAACCCAACAAACACTCCTGTGGCTCTCAAACAGGCTCATTTTCAGAAGAACTGACCACATCTGCTGGTGAAACACAAGTGTAGCACACACCTGGATCCTTTTGTGGTGGAACAACCCCTGCAGAAGCAGGAAACCTGTGCTCGATGGCTGCACCGGTGCAACAGATGCTGCCAAAGCACCAACAAACTGGAGAAACCCTTTGAAACGTTTTGTTCCTGTTTTTAGTGCCAGAGGCTGGGGGTGCTGGTGCTGCTGGGAGCTGTGTGTTGGTGGGAGGCATAAATCAAAGCACTGTGCTCCTGGGGGCAGCATGGACTGGGAAAAATCAGAGCGACATGAGTGCTGCCCCAGTTAATCCCACTTTGCAGTAGAGTGGGCTGTGCAGGAACAACCCCCCTCATTTTGCTTTCTAAAAGAAGGGAGATTTCCCAAAGAGATGAACTTCTCATTCTGCATCTGAAAGAGCATCTGCAAAAATGGAAACCTCTTCTGTGTCTCGCTTGGGTTTCTGAGCAGGAGTTGAGCCAAGGAGGAATTTGGGCTAAAACAAGGGGACTTGAGTCATGCCCAAACAACAGATCCCAAAAACTTTTCACTCCAGAGCTGAAGGCTGAGAGATCTCTTCTCTGAAATCTTCCCTTCTTCCTTTCAGTTCCTCCCAAAATAAAGATGCATTTTGGGGAGTGGGTTTCCTCTATGCTGGTGGAGGGGAGGAGGGCCGGGCACTGCAGAAGGTGGCACTGGGACCCTCCTGCAGCTCACAGCTGTCCCTTTGCTGTTGCAGTGGTTTAGTCCCTCACATCCTGGGGGATGTCATCTTCCTCTGGTGCTGCAACCTCGTGGCTCACTTCATCAACACCTACGCAGTGGACGACAATGTGAGTGGAAGTGCCTGGTGGAGGGTTTGGGGTCTGGACCAAGCACCTGGAAGTGCAGTTGGAAGGAATTTCTGGGAAGCAGGGGCTGATTTCATGGAGACACTTAGCTTTGGGCTGAAGGTGCTGTCTCTGCTCCACCTGCAGTTTGGGGGGTCAGATTTGATAGCAGCTGCTTTCCCAGATTTACAGCTGGGGTACAGCGTGCTCACTGTTGCTTTCTGCCTTGTTCCCCTGCCCCACTTCGCCTCCGGCTCGGGGGTGATGTCACACGCAGACTGTGACAGCCTGGTGTCATCCCCCTCCTCCACAACCCCTGTGGTTTCTCTTTGCAGTTCAGCCAGGCATCGGTGATCCGGAGCTACACAAAGTTCGTGATGGGGGTACGTAGGCAATTGTCTCATCCTTTCCCCTCTTCCTGCCATCTGGGGGGGTGAGAGATTGTGGTCAGGGGGCAAAGACTCGTCTGTACTTTACATCCAACTGAGGATAATGTGCAAAAGCTGGAAATAGCTTTTTTTTTTTTACCATGGTGAGCATTAGAGAGGCTGCTGGTTTTCTGTGCTTTCAGATCGCTGTGAGCATGCTGACGTACCCATTCCTTCTCGTGGGAGATCTCATGGCAGTGAACAACTGTGGGTATGTCCCTCACACTGAGATCTAAAGATTTCCTTTCCTTTCTTGCAGCCCCTTCTTTGAATCTGCTGCTAACGACCGTAAAGCTTTCCTACAGAACCATAAACTCTGTGGCACCTCGCAGAGCTGGCTCGTTTCCTGTCCCGGGTTGCTTATAATTTTAGATCAGAGGGCATAGACATGAGCAGCAGAAAAGCTCAAGTGGAGAGAAATAGGGAGACTCGTGGTGGTGTGGCCCAGTCTGAGCTGCACTGGAGGCAGAGGGATCAAAGGGGCCGTGCTGGCTCCAGGGAGGGGCACGAGGGAAACAAAGCTCCTATTGCAGGGATGGGTGCAGGCAGGAGCAGGACCAGGCTTGCCTTCCCAATCCCACTGCTGTAAGAAATCCTCTGCATTCGTGCTCACGGGAAGGGGATCCAAGCAGCTGGTGTAGTGTTTTCTCCACATGTGCTGGCTCTTGAAGGTGTAGATACAGTCCTGGACTCCTGACGTATCCAGGTAACGCTCTGTGTTTGTACACCCCAGGGGTAATTAAGTGACATGATCTGCTGCATTGTAAATAAGGAGCTGGTCATTTGGCTGCCAGCCCGGCGTGGACACTGCTTCTGTGTCCTCCCTTCACTCACTGCTGCTCTCCTGTTACCTCTCTGGATAACCTGATGGCCCTCTCAGCTGTTTCTTGTTGCCACGCAGGTTGCGTGCTGGCCTCCCTCCCTACGCTCCTGCTTTCACATCCTGGATCCACTGCTGGAGGTATCTCAGTGCTCAGGTGAGGGAGTGGGGCACACACTGTGCTTTGGGCTCCTTCTGCTCCTTCCCAAGCTCTCCAGCATTCCTCAAAAGTGCTGCATCCTTGATGTGCTCTGTAACCTGCTTCTATCCCTCCAGTCTGGCACTGGTACCAGCCCTGGCAGTGCTGGCCTGCCCTTTACGTGCCCCGAGCTTGCAACCTGCAAACTTTTAGTCTGTGCATTCCAGCAAAGTGTCTCTGCCCCTCTCCATCCATCACTCCTGGGAGAAATGCCCGACTCCAGCACCCACAGGGCTGAAACCCCACCTTCTCCTGCACAGCAGCCCAAGTGCCCAGCCCTTTCAGCCCTGCCATGGGCATGAGTCAGTCCCTGCTAAACCAGCTGCAGTTCCCTGGCTGGGTCTCAGCACGGCTGCCCTGACCTTGTGCTCTCGTGTCCTCCTCAGGGGCAGCTGTTCCGTGGCTCCAGCCTGCTCTTCCGCAGGGCTCCCGTCCCAGCTGCCTCCTTCCCCATCGACTGATCCTCGCCAGGGGCAGCACCTGAACGTGGACTCCTCCAGAAACCCCGAGCTTGTTTCGATATATGTATATTTCTATTTTCCAATCCAAGTCCATGGTGCCAGGACTGACACCTCCTCTCCAGCAAGGCCAGCAACAGACTGGCTTCTGGACATCTGGCTTCAGGCTCCAGCTGGACCAAAGCTCCATCTTCATGGCTGTCTTGAGTGGGATGTGTAGCAGAGAGAGCAAAAGGGCCTTGTCTTGTCTCTTTGGTCCAGGCTGTGGGTCTGGAGTCACTTGGGAAGTCCAGGAATCCAGAAAATGCCCAGGTACTAAAGGAACCAGCCATGAGATGCAGAGACAAAAGACTGCTTCATGCTGCCTGAGCTGAGAAGCAGCAGGAAATGCAAGGTCACCTGGCTGTGAAGGTTATCCCAGGGGACCAGCCTCCTGCCTCATCCTTCCTGGAGGGGGCACACCTCGGTGTGGCAGGGAGCTCATCCTGGGCAAGGTCAACCTGGGATCCATAGTTAAGGTTTGAGGGTACCTGAACCCCCGAGAGCACCCCACCTCCCACGGGTGTGAGGGGGAAATTAGAGGATCAAAACAGAAAAGGGAAACAGAGTCCCACTACAAAGAACAGCAGAGTCCCAAAGAGACAGGTACAGTTCAGCCCAAGGCAGTGTTGGGATGTGGACACAGAGTGGGCATTTGGGGAGGGATGCAGTTGTCTCTGTTTTGGGAAGGAATTTTGTATTTAGGACATCCCCAACAATGTTGCTGGTGTGGGCTGGGCAGGGTGGGAGCAGTGCTGGGTTAGAGTGGCCTGACTGCATTGATGAGTGTCTCCCAGGCAGCAGCACCACGAGCCCTGTGGGGCTCCAAACCGTGGCATTGCTCCTTCACTGATGGACATGGAGGCACTGGATGTGGTGCTGCACACAGAGGGCTCCCTTGCAGCAGAGTCACATGGCCCAGGAATAAAGGAATAAACCTGGAGCTGGCCAAAAGCTCACAAGGCTTTGGGGTGGAGGGCTCAAGAGGAGCACGGCTGACTCTGTGTGTGTAGCAGAGCTCCCCAGTGGCAGCAGGGCAGGATTTACACTCAGACGAGAGGTTTTTTGCACCAGCCTGTGCTGTGGTGGCAGCCAGGCAGATTTCCCCCCTTTGGGTTCCCCCACGAAGCAGTCTTTTGCACAGAGGTGATGCTGCACATCCTGGAAAGAGGGTCTGGGGGTCTGTGAGCAGGTTTGTGTGTGCTGCAGCAGCACCAGCTGGGGCCACATCTCATCCTGGTCCTCTGGGGACCCCGGCCTGCCATCACACAGGGGTTTTCTCCATCAGACAGGGTCGATCCACACTTCCCAGCCAGGGCTTGCAGGATAGTGGTGGTACATGCTGGGACTGGCAGTCCCCACCCAGCTCCCTTTGGTGTCGTGAAGTTGGTCCTGTCTGTCCTTCCTCTGTTCCTTCCTCCTTCCCCATTCGTGCTACAGTAACAGAATTAAATAATGCATGGACCTGTTCCCTAACACCAGAGATGATTTCAAAGACGTTTTAATTATGCTCCAAAATACAGCTTTAAACAACTCTTGGGTGTTCCTTTTTTTTTTTTTATTTCAAAGTGTGATTTTTTTTTCCCCTACATTACAGGCTCCCTCAGTCAGGGAAGGTTTCAGTGTAAGACAGACACTTCCTTTGGTCTTTTCCCCAAAGCAGAGGCTGAACCAGCTGTTACAAACTCAGTTTCCCCCTCATTTTCCTTATGTCCATGGAAGGTCGGCAGGTCTAGGCTGAGCAAACTGCACTGGGTGCACCTGGAGTGAGGCTGGAGGCAGCAGAGGGCTTGGCTGCATGAAACAATATACATGGAATTAGGTTTTTGGAGCTAAAATTGACCCTTGGGTGTTCTGGAAGGGCTGTTGGAGACCCTTTGCTGATGTCAGACCTCTCAGGTTGGCTCAGCCACTTCATCTGCCCTCTCACAGCTCCCAGGATCCTCACCCACCATCAGCCTTTTATCACAGCAGCTGGTTTCTGGCCTGTTCCAACACTGGGCACTGCATCTCCCACATCACACACCACCTGCTCAGGAACATGTACTTTACCCTCCAAATTAAGGGCACTTTCTTCTGGTCACATGCCTGTGAAAGCTCCTGCAAGCTTGTGCACAGCCTGGCTGCAGCCCCCGCATTGAAAAGTGGTATTTCCTGTCCTTTGAGCAATTTACCTAAGGAATTCACCTAAACCTGCACCAGGGCAAGCATCCTGCCAGTAATTTCAGCCCAGTTCTCCAAGACCCACAAACTTTGCAGTAAACACAACACTTGAATATATTTTTTTTTCATTCAATTTAACTGAAAACCAGGTTTCAAAGCTTTCAGTGTGCTGCCTTACCTCGAAGCAGGGGCTGCCATTCTTAGGACGATTAAATATTTCCTCACCTCTTCCCATTTCTATCCCTGATTCTTCTCGTCCCACACTTCATTTGAGGTGTCCCACCACAAGGACAGTGTCTGCACCAGGAGCAGGCAAGGAGACAACCCAAACCCTGGCTGGGCATCCCTTAAATTGCTGCCCCATTAGCAAGTGTTTGGCCGTGCAGCCGGTGCTAAAAGCAGCTCAGCCGATAAGGGCTGGGGCCCCATTCCCACAGGAAAGGGCATCCAGGGTGAACCATGTGCTCGGGAGAACAAATGAAGGGCTGGGAGGAGGAGGTTTGGGTCTGGCGCCCAGGGATGGAGCCGGGGATTTCTCCCACTAGCGCTCCTCTGTCCACCCAGGAAACAAACTTGTGTTTAAATATTGACTCTCCTGCACAAAACTGGGATGGGTGGGGATCGCTGCCTGCACGACTTTATCAGCCTTCAGTGGAAAACAGAGATTGCTGGGACTTTGGCCTCGTCTGCTCCCAGCTGCCTGGGGGAGAGGGGAGGCAGTGACCGCAGCAGGGAGAGGGAATCTCAGGT
The DNA here is from genome assembly GCA_035221455.1 of Xenops minutus. Taxonomy (NCBI): domain Eukaryota; kingdom Metazoa; phylum Chordata; class Aves; order Passeriformes; family Furnariidae; genus Xenops; species Xenops minutus. Next base: position 2,033,506 of record JAWWEE010000069.1, on the reverse strand, counting down.
CAAGGCTGGTCTGTCTCTGCAAAGCTTGGATGCTTGGCTCTGGCAGGGTTTAGGGAGCAGGGTCTGGCAGGGTTTAGGGAGTGGGCTATGGCAGGGTTTAGGGAGTGGGCTATGGCAGGGTTTAGGGAGCAGGGTCTGGCAGGGTTTAGGGGGAGGGCTATGGCAGGGTTTAGGGAGTGGGGTCTGGTAGGATATAGGGAGCAGCGAGATGCTGCTGGAGCTTTAGTGCCCAGGGAAGTGCAGCATCGTGCTCCCCTTTCCCCTGCAGGACCATCCTGCTAAAGACCTTTCAGTTCAATCCAAGCTGCTCTCCCGCTGTGGAGCCAGGAGGGAAACATCCCAGCAAACCTCTCCCAGTGACTGTACAGTGCCTCCATCACCCTGGTGCCTGGTCAGCAGGAAGGACAGGGGCTGCCAACCCCCCTGGCAGTGACAGAGGGCTCCGTCCTGCAGCCGTGCATGAGGAAGTGCCCTGTGGCACCGCTGCCCTCGATAAGGCTGTTTGTGCTGTTCCCATGCAGCATTGGGCTCCACATAGGTAAATAATTCCTTTAAAAAAACCCAAAAGACACACATATATATAAAATAATAACCCTCACAGAGGAGATCCCGCCGCTGGGGTGGTGGGACCGGTTGGTGCCAGGAAATGCTCAGGGTGGGGACTTGGACCAGACCCAGGCACCAGTGGCACAGTGGCCCTGGACCTGTCCCCTGTCTTCACATGGCCCCGTCCTTGGTGGCAGCGGGGTGGCCCCGTCCCCTGGGATGGCCTTCACCCGAGGAAGGGGTTTTGGAGGCGCCAGGTCCTGCTGGATTGTCCCCCCTGGACAAGGGAAATTGTGGCTGGAAGCAAGGAGAGGCCACGAAGGGCACAATGGGAAAGCTCGGCACGGTGCCCTGACCTGCCAGGCTGGCAGTGGCAGCTCTGTCCATCGCTGGTGGCTGGTAAGAGGATGGGAAGAGCAAGGGGGAGCTGATTTCCATGCCCTCCCTTGCCTGCTTTGGGCCTTTTTGGGGGGGAAATTCCCCCAAATCCCTCCAAAATGAGCAACCCTGTCCCCTCCTGGGCTGGCCATGCTCTTGGGGTGAGCCGGTGGTGTTTTACCCCACCCTGAGGAGACCTGCTCCTTTTGGCAAAGAGCTGCCAGCACGAGGTCAGCCAAGACTCCATCCCCTGTGACCACCGTGACCACTCCACACCCCCCTGGCATTTCACACTGCTGGCCCCCCATCCCAGGGTGGGGAGAGGCTGGAGGGGAGAAAACCTCCCCAGCCTTAAACCCACCCCCTCTCCCCATGCCCAGGAGTGCCGAGGGGCTGCATCGTTCGAGGCGCCGACCCTGGCTGGCACATGGGAATGCTCTGATCCCTGGGAATGGAGTTTCTCCCTTAACAAGCCGCCTGCGCTCTGCGGGCCGGGCGGCTCTTGTCAAGCTGCCAGAGGAGGCCGGAGCAGCGTCACACGCCGCAAAGTTTTCCAAGGCGGGCGAGTGTCTGGGGAGAGGGGACGGGAGAGGGGAGCGACGCACGCACGCGGCGGGACGCGCACATGGACAAACCTCCTCCCGGCTCCCTCCGGCTCGCACCCCGCCGTTTATTATTTTTATTTCAGCCTCCTTTTCTTCTTCTTTTTATTTTATTTTTTTTTTTTTATTGGAAGAACAAAGACTTTGGGGTGGGTTGGCGCGGTTGTTTTTCGGGGGTTG
>JAWWEE010000069.1:2006128-2026506 GCA_035221455.1 Xenops minutus | reverse complement strand
CCTCCCCCTCCCCCCCCGGGCTGGCGGGAGTTCTGTCGCGGCCACGCCCGTTCCGCCGCTCGCGACTTCGCCCGCCGCTATCGCGACTTCGTGGGCTCTCACCCCCAGCTCGGGGGTCCCGGCGCCGCCGCCGCCTTCTCCCGCCGCTTCGCCAGGAACTTTCTGGAACATTTCGAGGCCGAAGTGACCCGGGCGGCCTCGGAGAGGGGGATGGGCGAGACCCCCGCCCCTCCCCCCCCGACCCCGACCCCCGTTGCCCCTCCCCCCCCGCCCCACCTCAAAGCAAAACTTCCATTGGTGAGAAGTGCCTGATTTACAGCTGCAGAAAATGCTGAGCTCTGTGTCTCCACAGGCCAGACCCAAGGGGAAAAGCTTCCCCCACACTAGACCATCCATACAAGCAGCTTCACCACTCCAGGGACCACTTCTGGTGGGCAAAGAGTGGGTAAAAGGCAGCCAGACTGAATTTGGCCTTTGTGGGCTCCATCCTCAGCCTTTTCACAAACTGTTCCAATGGATTTGGGGGCACAAGTGTCACAGGATCCTTGGAGAAACCCATCCAAGGGAGAGCTGATGCTGGAAGCTTCATACACCATGGGGAACGTGATGTCCAAAGGCACCCAGATGTGATTCACTCTCTGTGCCACCCCACAGCTGGGCCTCAGACAAAGCAATCCCATTTATTTTCCATCCTGCACCTCTCTCAGTCCCTAATTTCCCTCTGCTTTTATTCTGCAGCACCAGTTTGTTATGGTGGAGTTGCTCGTAGCTACTGTTTAACTTCAGTGATAATTGGCTGCTGTGGAAGGTGAGGACAAAGCGAGGTGGCTGGTTTGTTATTGTAGGGTTGCTCATGGGCACTGAGCTGTGCTGTCTGGCTTTGCAGTTGGAAAGCCCACGAGATACGCAGGGTTTGGCATGCTGGAGTTTGTCACAAGATAGTCCTGGCCACAGGAAATGGAAGAGAAGTAGCCCAGGGAAGGACACAACCAACACGTGCATGAAGAGAGGTCTGCAGGGTCTGAGAAGTGGCTATTGTGTTGTTGAGGTGATGACAACCAAATGTCACCTAGTTCTGGGAGGTCTGGGGGGTGGTGGCTTTGCAAACACCTCTCCTGCTCATTGCCCACACCAGTGCTGGTCTGTGCTGTGGCTGCTGCCAGCACATCAGTGTCACTGCCCTGCGGAGCTTAGGGACAGAGGACCAGCCTAAGGGACATGGCCCTTCAGCCCAGGTCAGTCCAGGCTCAGCCAGGACTGGGCAGGAAGTTTCTCGTCACCTACAAGACCATGACAATCACTGTGCTGCTTCCTCCTCCTCCTCCTCCTCCTCCTTCCATCTTGAAGGCTCTGCAGAGCAGCCACAGCCACTTTTGGCTCAATCTTCAGGGTCTGGTTTGAACTCACAGGGTTGTCTGTGCTGATGTTTTAGTGCCAGGCATGGGGACCTGAAGCAGCTTTGCCTGGGCAGGGAAATTCTGGGAGTAACACCAAGAATTCAGGGAGTGGTTCTCCTGTCCTTTGCTCGGTGCTGGGCATGAGCTCTGATGAGGGGAATGGAGGCTGCAGGGGCAGCAAGTGGCATCCTGGCATGTGGAGCCAGAGTGGCTTGGGGGCAGGCAGCAGGATGGGAGCAGGCTCATCTTCTTGCTCCAAGTTTGACAACAGAAGCCTGAGCTCAGGCTGGCAGTGAAGGCACCCTGAGCATGCAGGGAGACAAGGTCCCAAAAGCCCAACTTTGAGCAACAACTTGGGTTATAATGCTTTCTGAGCAGTTTTCATGTGCAGACTCCACAAAAAGTCAGGTCAGGTGCTGATACCAACGTGACCAACAGCTGCACATCTGCTCCCAGGGCTCCTGTCTCTGGGAGAAGGATCAGGATAGGAACCTGGGAGCTGAGCAGCCCCACAGGGAGGATTCCTGGGATCATCCCTCCAGCCCCTCTGTCTTGGGAGTGCATCATTGCCTCAAACCAGAGCTGGGGTGGATGCAGAGGGACAGGGATAAAGGAGGGCTTTGCTCCATTCTCCAAGCTGGCTGTACCATAACCAAGCAGGTGATGAAACCCAAGCACTCAGCAGCTCTCAGTGTCCCAGGAATAGGATTAGAGGTGAAGTCTCCACCATCACCTCCCAGTTCAGTCTGACCAGTCGTCCTGCAGCCTTCTGGGGGATTCTCTCTGCTGTGTTCCATCCACAAAACCTTCTCTCCAGCCTGCTGGGGGATTGTCTCTGCTGTTTCCCATCCATAAAACCTTCTCTCCAGCCTGCTGAGGGGTTGTCTCTGCTCTGTTCCATCCACAGAACCCCCTTCTCTCCAGCCTGCTGAGGGATTGTCTCTGCTGTATTCCATCCACAAAGGCTCCTTCTCTCCCTGGCCCCATCAGCCCTGTGCTGTTAGCACACCTCACATGCCACCCCAGGAGCAGCTGCATCTCAGCAGAGATGTGGAGAACACACAATAACACATCCAGCTCCAGCAGTCTTTGCTGTTCAGCTTGCTCTTGCTCGTCCTGAAATCTTCCTTACTCTTCAGAGAGGCAGCAGCAAAAGAAAAGTCCAGCAATGAGCTCCCAGAGAAGGGAAACTTGAGCTGGTGGAGCCTGTGCTGGAGCTGAGAGGCAGGGGCAGAGCTGGGGAGTTCCCATCTGGATCTCAGCTTTGCAGTCCGAGCCCTCTCCTGCCCAGGGGGATTAGTGAGATGTGGTTCCCAGGGCGGGGGAAGGGGCTAATGAACAGAGACAGGATAACGAAGCAGGTAAGGGCTTCCTGTACTTCAGGGCTCAGGAGGAAATCCTGCAGCTGGTGAATCTGGATCCGATTAGTGTCCATTTCTCCCTGTGTAATCAACCCATCTGTTCATCCTTGCGCATCAGCCACACATGCCCCGCTGCAGGCAGATGCCTCCCGGGCACTGTTTTCATCCCTGTCTGCCCTGGCCACTCCAGGCAGGCTGAGAACAAGGCTCTGTGTGAGCCATGGCAGTGTCTGCTCCCTCTCCCTGCTGGGCTCAGCCAGGCTGGAGGGATCCCAGGAGAGCTGCTCCGACAAACCCACCACGATCCCTGCAAACAGCAGGAGCAAGCCCAGGAAAAGCCTTTTGCCCAGGGAGCAGGGTGGGCACCTCCTCCAAAGGGCTTTGAAAAGGCATTCAAAGAGATCCCTGTAGCTCACAGAGAAGCTCAGCTTTCCTCACGCTGCCCCCTCATCCGAGCTCAGCAGGTAGAGGTGGGTTATGTTTGGCTGCCCGGCTTCAAAGCCTTCTTCATGCCCTGGGATGCTGAGGACAGTCCCCACGTGGTGGTGGAAGGCACTGGGCTCTCTGTCCTTGCCCTCTTAAAGCTGAGAGGTGCTGGTGAAGGATCCTGAGGACTCACTGCACCCACCTTTTCCTTGGCAATCTTGCCCAGGCTATGCAGAAAACATGGGGCAGCCCTGCACTGGCTTACAGATGTCGGGCTTGGGCTGAAATGAAGTGAAAGGAGGAGTTTGAGTATGGGAAAATGCTTTTTTGTAGTGCAGTGGCTCAAGCTTGGAGGGTCTTTGAGGGTCTTCTGAAAGGTCAAGCTTGGTGACAAAAACCTACCCAGAAATTCGCAGTCCCAGTGTCCTGCATGCCCAACCTGTGTCCACCTGAACTCATATGAGCTCTTCCTTGTGGTTATTGTGTGGGATCCATCCCAAGTGCTGTCCACATACAGAGGGTCCCTCCCCTGAGCAGTTTCTGTGCTCAGCCCAGCTCTCCCTGTGTGGTGTTCAGGGGTCCAGGCACCTGATCCTGCCCTTTGCTGAGTGCCAAAGTGTCATTACAGAACAATCTGAGGAATGCAGCACAGGTTAAACATTTAATTTGCTATCAAGGGCTATTTGTTGCTGCATTTCCAAATGCAACCCGTCCTCAGCCCCTGTTATATTGCTCTGGTCTGCTCTCGGGGTCCTAAATCTTCTGCTTTTTGTTTGGCTTGGAATGCACTGATTTACCACTAAGGAATAAATGAAAAGCAAAAGAAAACAGCAGCAGTTGTTTGCATAGGCCCTACATTGTTCTGTGCTCTGGTGCTAATGAAATAGGAGTGAAAAATCCTACTCCCTGGACAAGAGAGAGGTTTTTGGGTGGTGGCTGTGTGCAAGCAAGGCCAGGGAAGATAAACAAGCAGACAAAAATTGTGTTTAGGAAATAGCAGTCGAGGATGGTCAATCAACAGATGGGTCAAAGCCAACACAACACCATCAATTAGCAAAGCCTTATTAATATTATTTCTCCAAGGCATTTTTGCATCCACAAAGAGGGCTGAGAGCTGGATGTGTGTTATGGTATCTGTGGTCAAACTTGGCTGCAATTAGGAATCTGTACCGTTTCTGTTGCAGGGGGGGGGAGTTTTATAAAGAACTTTACATATAGAAAATCTGTCCACAGTTCCAGAAGGGCTCAGCCAAAAGGGTGATGAAAATCAGCCCGTTGGTGTCATTGTCAGAACTGCTGGAGGTGGGACCGTTTGCCAATCTTGCTTATTTTAAGGGCCCTGCTTTCAGTTCTGAAAATGCAGCTCTGAAATCTCAGCCCTTGAGAGTCTCATACAATACACGCCTCAGCCTAAAGAGGGATGAATTTTTCACACTGTAGGTTCTTGCCCACCTAATTATGATTTTCAGCTTCTTAAGATTAGGTCTTTGCATTGTGTAAATGTGACACAGAAGGAATAGCTGTGACATTGCCTTGCAGTTTCTGTTCCAGCTGGGGAGGAACTCAGCTAAACCTGCAGAGTTTCTGAGCTTGCAGAGCTGATGTGGAAGGAGGAGAATTTAGTTTCAGGTCTGGAAATCAAACTCAGTTCCCTGAGCAAACTAAACTGTCACCATTTCTTTGCCATCCAGCTCACCCAGGACAGCCTGGGAACAGTGTCACTCTTAAGGGGGAACTCTGGCACCCTGATGCAGTGCAGGGTCAAGAAAGCTTTCTGTGTTCATGCCAAAAATGAATTCAAGGCAAGCAACCTTCCATCAGCTCCAGTGGTTACATCTCTCTTGGCACCTTTCAGCAGTTTCAAACCTCCTCTAGGGGCTTTGACTCCCCTTTTCAGCTGCCTCCATAGACACATAAAATGGCTTTTGGGTGAACTCAGGACTGGCAAAGTCTACAATGGTTTGGCTTGCAGGACTGGTGCAGCTCCAAATCCAGTTCAGGCTGGGTCCCAATGATATGAGAAGTGAAGCCACCCCTCACCTGAGCAGGCAGAGTGCTCTCTGCCATCCCTGTCACCATGAACCTCCTGGAAGAGAGAGGAGAAGCTGCCTTGGGTGCAAGGAGTCCTTTGGAGCAGGGTGGGACGTGGGTCACAGATTGCTGGGCATGTAGCAGAACCCCCAGTGGGGATTTCTGTGTCTCCTTGGTCTGGAGCCCCCGTGTCTGGGATAAGGCAGCTCCATCTTCATCCTCGGTGGCAGGAGCAGGCAGGGAAGGACTTGGATGGACTCTGACCGGTTTTGCCTCAGAAATGCTGTGGAAACAGCATGAATAATGTATGTAAGTTCAATTCTTTTCTCTCTGGCTGAGGGCAAGGTGTCCCAGCTGATAAGAACTGGGAGCCCAATCTTGTTAAAGCCAGTATTAGACTTAGACCTTCATGAGATCTACTGCCTCAAGCAATTCCATTGTTCAAAGCACATTCGGTTAATTAGAACATTAACTAATTAACCTTCTCAGCATCCCAGGTAGGGAATATCTGTCTCCCAGAGGAGGAAACAGAGGCAAAGTGACTCACTAGGACTGGATGCAGCAGCTCAGCAGTGCAGCTGTTAAGTCTGGCTTTCCCCTTCCCATGTGATTTTGGTTTTGCTGATGATGTCTTACCCACACAGACAGGAGGGAAGGAGTCCTAAAAACTCCCAAGAGACTGCTCAGGCCCAGTGAGGAAAAGAACCACTGGGCAAACCTGGAGAAGGACTGAATCCATCCAAATACCCAGAGAAGGCAATTTGCTAAGGAACAAAAAGCCAGTAGCGTTTCCCCTCGTTCACCAGGAAAGTTTTTCTCATCACCAAAAGACTAAACCTCCCTTTGCTTCTCGCCCATATTCCCATTCACTCTAAATTTCATGACCCAGAAGTGAAATGGCCACTGTGGGGAGGAGAGAGCATGTGAGAGATGACAGCAGGGCTGTGTTTGTACAGGCTCACTGGGATATGATCAGATCAGAGGGATGAGACCTGAAGAGACTCCAGCAAAGAGCCAGAGGGGAAACTTTGATGCTGAGGAAGTCCTCCGACTCAAACACATGATGAGGAGCAGCTGATTTCCACAACTTTGCAGTGTGGGAGGAAAAAAAACCCAGGGCTAAAGCACAAGGGTAAAGTTCTTTGGCTTGCAAGACCCATGACAGCATCACAGACCCTTTCTCACGAGCCCTGGTCACGAACAGAAAGGGAAGGCTTGTTCTCCCCACCCAGCTCTGAGACTTCTGTGCTCTACCTACTATCAAATGACAATCCCTGGCAGCAAGGGTATGTGTGTGAAGAACAAGAACCAACTCCTGCATGCAATGATATGTCCCTGAGGAAGAGAGTCTCCCAGGGCTTCATTATGGGGCCATGTGCTCAGCAGTGCTTTTCTCCTGGCTTCCACCCAGCCCAGGCACTCACAGCCCTTCCCACTGGAAGCTTGAACAGGAATGTCAAGGGTGTGCCTTGAATGAGAGCTCTGGTGAGGCCACAGCAACAGCACCTGGAAGCACAAAGCACCAGAGAAAGAGGCCTGTCCTGGAGAAGGGACTCCTTTCATGCCCATGTCTTAATCTACTCCCAGTTTACCAAGCCCACAGCAGCTCAGATTGGAGACTACAAAAATATCTCCCTTGCAAAATTCTCCCTTGTCCTTTGTGAAGCTCCAGCATTTTAATCATGTTCACACCTCCCTCTCCTGACACAAACCATCTCAGCTCCCTCAGTATCCCAGGTCCACAAAACCTGTGCATTCCTGCTCTCATTCCTTTGGTTACACAGTCAGACCCTCTCCCCTCCATAAACCTCCCAAACATCCCCTTTTTTTTATTCTCTGTATTCCTATCCTTCACTCCATACCCCCCCCAAAATGTGACTAAGATATATTCATTAAGTAACTAGTGCATTTTGGGTGTGCTATTGGTATCTTTAACAATCCCAGCCCCGTGCATGTCCCTAATTCCATCTTGCTCCATCCCAGGACCACCAGGAAGGTGCTGCCTGGCTGATCCAGAGACCCTGTTAGTGGGAAAGGCAAACCACCCTTGTAAATGTATCTTCTTGTGTTCATTTTTACATAGAATAAGGGTCAAAATAGAGTTCCTCGGTTTGTCAGGGGGTTTCTAGAAGAGAGCATTGTTGCCAGAGCAGGTGAAATTGTTTTTCATTTGGAATTTCAACCTGACAAGCTGCATGTGGCCATTTTTGTCTATTCACATAACAATCCAGAGCCCTTCGGTCTTTATTCTGCAACTTGTCTTGCTGCTTCTCCTGCAAAAGTATTGCTCAAGAAATGCAAAAGCATTTTCAAGCAAGCCTTGCCTTCCCAAATCCTGGTAAAATTAACCAGAGTTGGGCCTCTGAAATACCTTTAAAATTCCCAGACTTCAAGGGCACCCTGAAGTGCCAAACCTACCTCTGGTTTGTCTCCACACCACAGGAGAAGTCAGGATATCTTGGGCAGGCTCTCAATAGAGTTTTTTTTACAGGTGATGTTTCTTTTCAGAGATATTTTAATAAGCCTAATCAATCACAGCAACCTTCTAATGTTACTTTACAGGATGCTCGTGAGGATCGGGTAGTGAGGAATAGTGGTCATTAAAAGAAGTCTTAAGATTTCAGCTTCTTCACAGGATAACTCAAGATGCTGGCATTCTGCTCCTGCTGGAATTGCTCTGCAGAGGGATTTCCTTCCCCACCGACCAGATAAAGCTGAGCAGGTCCTTCCTCCACTGCTGAGATTTATCCCATAGGAATATGCCAAAAAGTGCCTTGTCCAATTAACAACCTTCCTTAAAGGATTTTCCTACAAGTCCTGTAATATCTTCAAAGCTGTGCACAGTTTTGGCAGTTCCAGCTCCCTGCATCCTTAGGGGACTGTGAACTCTTACCCATCCCAAATCCTGGGAATGGCCCTGATTTTCACTGCTTGTCCCACCTACAGAAGCAGAAAGCCCAGGGGGTGTTTGATTTGTGTCCTTTCCATGCTGGGTACTCTCACACAAGGTCATGAGGTATTTCCCTTGCTCTAAAACCTCTCATTTCTTTTTCTTTTCATCAGGATTTGAAGGGATTTAATGTTTGTGTTCAGGGGTGGGATTTAACTATGCCTCCTGTTGGATGCTAATTGTGACCTCAGCCCTGTGCTTTGGGGACGGGGGATCCAGTGAATAACCTGTGTGGCTCCCCAAGACGATGGGCAGTTGTGATGCTGGTCCGTGGGAGGGCAGAGAGACACAAGTCGTGGATCTTGTGAGGGTTTCACAGGCACGAGGTCTTTCTGCTCAGAGCCCCCATTCCCGATGGGAAAGAGCAAGGAGACCTCGGCTTGCTCATCCTATTCGGGTCGGGGTTGCCGAGGCCGTGCTGTCCCCAAGGTCCCCTGGCCTGCGTGGGTTCCTCTCCCCCTCCCTGTGGGTGTTATTTACACCGTTTCCTGCCCGGGGAAGTTCAGGAGTTTGACGTGGCTGGGTTGGTTTCCGCTCTCCTGCCCGGCTCCCACCAGGAGCTCCGGCAGAGCCCCAGCCCTGCCCGTGCCCGCGGGTGGGATGGAGGTGCCAGCCAAGCCCAGGGGAGGAAGAACAACCCCTGCCAGGCTGCACAGCTCGGGCTCAGCCAGCCTGGGAGGGCTGCAAAAGCCGTCTCCATGTCCATCCCTCCACCTCGGTCCTGCCGCAGGGCTGGACCGGACGAAGGGGGGACGCGCCCGGGCATCGCTCGCAGAGCTTTTGGGTTCCTGCCGAATCGACGCCCTCCCTTCTCCCTCCCTCTCCCCCCCATCCTTCCCGCCTGGCCTGCGTCTCCCCTCCCTTCCCTTCTCCCTCCCATCCCGCAGCAAACAAAATGGCTGCTCCATGGCCATTTTGTTTCCAGCCTGGAATGGGGAAGCCAGGACGCTGGGACTTGGCTCTTTTTTGGAGGCTGTGGCCATGACCGAGCCCAACTCTCCCTTCTCTACGTGGCACCGGCTGTAGCGGGAGAGAGACAGAGAGAGAGAGAGAGAGGAAAAAAAAAGGGAAAAAAAAAAAAAAGGACCTTTTGGAACGAGCCCAAAGTCAGAGAGTGGGTAGTTTTGGCGAATGTTGAGCACTGAAAATGCCTGGAATTGCCAAAGTGAGCTTTTGTGTCAGCAGCGTCAGGCTACTCGGTGCACGCAGAGTCGCAGGGCTGCACGGAATAGCCGGACGGAAAGGTTTGTTGGCTGCCCTCAATAAAACAGCCCTGCTTTCTCCTGGGTTTAGAAAGTACCAGAGAGCACTGTTGTCTCGTTTGTTTTCGGGCGGGCGGGTGGTTTTACACATCGGCTTGGTCTGATCAGAGCCGGCCATTGCCGGACCGTAGCGTTTTAACCTGTTGTGTGTCCTCTTGTTTGTGGTGGATGCGATATCCGACCTTCCCACTGAGCTGGCAGTGCCTGGATTTGGCTGATGTCATCCGGAGGATATTTTTTTAAGGCTTTTTTTTTGGTTGTTTGTTTGTCCGGTTTGTTTATTGCCTTCTTGCCTTGAAAGTTTTCATCTCAGGAATGGAAAAAACCCCCTTGATTTAAATGTTAAAAGCGATAGCTGCTCTTGGCTTTCTAAAGCCCTTGCTTTTCTCCCAAGGCTGGAGCTGCTCTGTGACAACAACCTGTTTACTGCACTCTGTGTGTATCCTGCACACGTTAAGGTGTGATCCACAACAGAGACACCACCAACAGTAACACGCCTTGAAACTTTAAGACAACTTGCTGGCGTTGCCATAAAATTTTGCACAGAAACGTGGCAAAAACGCCACAACATGCGCCAAATAAAGGCAATTTTTTTTTTTTTTTTTTTTTTTTATTCAAAGTGATTCTGCATTTCCTTCAGTAGCCTGGATGCCTTGGATTTGGTAGTCATGTCGTTCCGTTCATGGGCGCTCCGAGGAGCAGATCTCTGTCCCGTGGCACGGCGGGGATCGGGCTCTGACAAGGCACCAGTGCCAGAGGGATCGTCCTACCCTTCCTTGGGTGGCTGTCCAGACGTGTGGAGAGAAGCAGACACTCCCAGAGCCCAGAGAGGAGCTGGGAAGGAGAGCAGAAGGAGGCGAAATGGCTTTCCTTGCACAGAAAGGTATTTGCCTCCATATCTCCTTGGCTTGTTTACGAGCAGGCAATGCAGGGACTGTGCATGGGGATGGTGGTCCCGGAGCTGGGGCTGCTTGGGCGGGCGCTGGGCGGGTGGTTTGTGTTGAAAATGAGGGATTTTGGTCCAAATCCACGTTGAGGTGGACGTTGCCTCCACACCTTTCACGAGCAGCTGATGAACTCAACATCGAGGAGGAAAACAGTGTTAATAGAGGAGCTTTATAGGATGTTACAGCCAAGGATCTTCTTTCTTTAGATTTTTGAGTTCACCTATAGGATTGAGTACTTTACGGGTAAAAATAAGCTTGAAAGATATTTTTTTTGGTCTTATTTTTAGTGTTTGAAGAAATTGCTCTGGAATGTAAGTAGCGCCTGTCTTTTGTAGCAAAAATTCTTGGATTTTTTTTCTTTTTTGTTTTGCTTCAGGAGAGGGCAAGTTATATGCAAATTTACATAGTCTACAAAAACCATTACCTTTGTGGCCACCTCTAATAATGTATTTGAGATGGTTTTATAAAAGATAAGTCACATAACAAGGGAGGTACAGATGCCTGTATTATAGATAAAAATACCAGATTCATTAATGACGAGCCAGATGTTTAGAAACATCTGACAGGACTCGAGACAAGCCCAAAGAGATGAGTACCTATTTATTAAGATACGTGTTAATTGTTTAATAATAAATGCCACCACGAAGTTGATGCGAAACCTTCCCTATGTCATTAAGAGTGTGTGGAGGGAAAGCACCGCTGAGAGACAGGGGCTGTTGGAGGATTTAACTTGAAATATTTTTGCTTCCATTTCCCTTTCCCTGTCCATGATACCTTTGATTCCCTGTCTCAAAGCGGGATATTTAATACTGACTTTAGGCTCGGCCTTGCTTTGCCGAGAGGTCCGCCTTGCCTGGGAGAAGTTAAAAGCAATTTGCCCTCATGGCTGGTTTGGCAAATGTCATTTTTCTGCTTTCCAGTGGCAAAGGATTTGTTCAAGATGGGTTTTTTGGGCTGTTTGCTGCTTTTTGGTGAGCGGGTTCCTCGCTGCCCGCCGGTAACGCGCTGGATGCCGAAACCTTCCATGCTTGGCTTTTTTTGCTCCGTTTGGGTTTGTTTGTTTGTTTTTTTTTAATTTATTTTCCTTTTGGCCTGCTGGCTTTGTGGTTTTCCCACCCCCAGCAAGGCGGTGAGGATGTGAGCGCCGCGGGACGCGAAGCCACGGCCGGCTCCTCTCCAGGCAAAGCCAAGGGAACAAAATGGCCACATCCCACCATTTTGTGCCCCAGCCCAGCCCGTGCTCAAAACCCTCCTGGAGACTCCGGGCCCTGAATTCCCACTGAGAATTCCTGCCTGTGCCCGGCACGCTTTGGCACCGGCGCGGGGACCTGGGCTGCACAAAGGCTGAGAGCAGCGTCAGCTTTTAGAGCAGAGCCCTCGTTGTTCCATGGTTTCCCTCCTCCCCCTTCCTCCATTTCATTCACTGCTCCTTAACAAACCACACCAGCTCCTCAAAGCTCCCAGCTCCTCTCCAAGGCTCCTTCCCTGCTTTAAAAGGCAGAGACTTGGCCGTGCTCGGGCGCCTTCGGTCCGTAGATGCTCCAGAATTTTGGGGGGCATCAGCTTGGGTGGTTTGCTGGGGTCGTCATGAGCCACCCCAAGCCTTGCTAAATGAGGAGCACTTTAGGTCACCTCTTGGTGCCAAAGCTGAGTCTGAAAGGTGGACTTAGAATGCTGTTTTCATGCCGGCCTTATTAATGTATTAATGCTTTTCCTGCCAGTTTTCCTCACCCCTACAAGCACCTCTAGACAGCAGGACCATGTGGTGACACACTCTGGGCACAGGGACCTTCCTGCAGTTTCACAGAGACCCACCAAGTGTTTGCATAAAAATCAGATTTTGGCATTTTGAAGGATTCCTATGAATCTGGAAGGGGAAAATTTCAGGGCTGCTGCCTTAAGGCCTGCACAGATAAAGGTGCTTTTCAAAGAGGTCCAGTTCTTGGCAATCAAGTCTTTTAAAAATCTTCAAAAGCTGGGCTTAAAAAGCTCACAAGGCAGTGAGTGGCTTTGGGTAGAGACCTCTGACTCCTACAGACCCTGTGGGCTGTTTTATGCAGAATTTTGCATATCTACATCACATCCAGGCGCTTGTGAACCCAATGCTTCAGCAACAATATTCCAGCAGGGAAAATTCCATGTCTGGAAAGCAGGGCAGAGCTGAAACACGGCTCATTTCGGTGATTGCTGGGGGATTTTTGCTGAGAATCTTGGTAAATATGGAGTTTGCCCAAATCTGGTGGCTGAGTGCATATGTGACTAATTCAGAATGCCTCACTGTGAAATCCCAGCAGGGTTTTACCAGGGAGCTGTCAGAGACAAGTCGGGAGAGAGGGATTTGGTCCTGTCCTAACCTGGTTAGGCTGGCCCAGGTAAACTGGCAGTGTGACTAGAGCCAGACTTCCCAAGGCTTTACCATGGACTTGCTGTGTGATTTTGGGGAAATTTTGGCACCTCTCTGCTTTTTCTTCTTTCCCCATCTTTTCTTCTCTTGATGGTTTAGACCATGAGCCATCAGGAGAGGGTATTGCTGTCATTGTAATTTGTATAGGACAAACAAGGGTGGGATGCTCTGGGTGATCCTTACTGGGCAGAGTATTTCTAAATCCTCCTCTTTGACTCCTTTCTTCACAGGCAAGATCAGGATTGCAGAGTCAGCAGCTGGGTATTCCCAAAACCTATACTCATTAAGACAATTATTGTAATTAAATCTTCTGTTTTCAGGATTACTTATAGAAGTCAGAAGGGATTTTTTTTTTTCTTTTCCCTCTCTCTCCATGTATAATTACACCTATGTGAACTCAGAGTTATTTAATGTAATTTCCTACCCACAGTTTGAGATTGGCCCAAATGCCTGTACTCTGCAATGGTATCAAGAGTGACCTTTTAAATGCCTGGCTTAGACATCTGGCTTATGTGTTTAAAATAATATGAGCCACCAAGCTGGGAAAACAGGGAAAATTGTTCCTCCAGGTCAACTGGCAAAAATCTCAGCATGCAGAAGGATGAGCATCCTCTGCATCCATGAATCAGCCAGGAATCACCTGGGCCACCCATTTTCCCAGTCCCCTACCAGTGCAGCACCCACTGGTTTTCTTCCCACCATGGCTGAGAACAATGTGCAACCTCTTTGCATCACTTTCTATGCCCATAAACCAGGAAAAACAGTGTTTGCTGTCAGAAGGCTGTTTGGGATGGAAGGTACTTGGCACTGGGGATGGGTTGGGTATGAAATGCTGTAGGAATCAGCCCTGCCACATTGGTTTTTTGACGTTGTTTATACCCTGTCACACCAGGAGAGCCTGGGCCAGATGGCCTGGCACAGTGGGTCACTCCTTGTGAAGGATCAGTGTTTCAAAGGAAATTAAGAGAATTACCTGGGCTGTGTTGAACTCCAGTGAGGAGGATTCATGGAAAGCTCTGCAAAGGAATGGGGCACTTCCCAAACCTGCTGCAAAGATACCCTAGGCCATCCTAAGCTCTGACAAGGATTCCAGCTACAGTAGTTCACCAAACCTTTGGGAATCTCAGGCATTAGGCAGCTTTTGTCCCTTTGGGGACTTCTGCCTTAGCTCCCCCCTCCCACTGCAGCACATTTTGGGGGGCTGGGGACATCTCCTGCTGAGCCCCCATGGGAAGTTGTCTTTGGGTCTCTGCTGGGATGCACATGCTTGGCATGCTACTGGTGGCTCCCTCATCAGTGTGGCTCCCTTTAATCTCCGAGGGGAATTCTTTCTCATTGCAAAAGAACCTCGCACGTTTCTTTTCAACGACCAGCTTAATACCTTGCATCTGTATTTGGGTGTACAGAGAATGAGAAAGTCTCAGAAGGTGAGCCAAGGGCTTGGGGGAAAGCCAGTCTGTCTGGATCCACACTAATACCTCCTGGCTGGGCTGCAGCATTAGGGGGACAGCAGGGCTGCATGTTGCACTCATTTGTTTAGGAAATCAGATCTGCCTTGATGTACTCGCTACCATTACATTTGCAGCCTAAAAGCTTCCTTGTACTCAGTTATTTCTAATCTGCTCAATTCCCTGGAGTGCACAGCAGCTAAATTGATGGATTCTCTTATCTGGCCTGGCAGGTTTGTTCTAGATATGCTGTGTGTTCAGGAGGTGAGGTCAGCCTGGCTGGGTGTGCTTGGCACTGCTGCACTTTCCCCAGAGCTCTGCTGTCTCCATGTGTGGCCCCGGGCTCCAAGGGCAGGGCTGCTGCTCCCCTACACCCTTGGGTGCATAAAGTTTGCAGCCAGTGGACTGAAGGAGGTGGAAAGAAGGAAGGAGAGCTCCAGGACAAGGTTGGGTATATGACTTGATGAATTCTGATGATTTTTCCTGCATTTCTCCCCACAGGAGCTGCAGAGCAGCAGGTGTCTGCATGAGGATCATCTCAGTGCCTTATTCTGCCACGCTCCCAAGCTGTCCTTGAGGCTGAGGTAGTAGATTGAATAGTTGTGGAGTCTGGTCCTCCCTTTGAGCTAACTATACAATCTACTGTCTTTCCTAAGGAGACAGTCAAGTCTTCAGGTCCCACCATCTACTTCTGCACCAAGTTCTCACCATCTACTTCCACCCTCAGCGTGGAGGCAGGTGGTGCAAGCCCAGCAAATGTGGGGACCTGCTCTGCCCAAGAGGGGGGTGAGTCCTCCGCTCTGCTCTGTGGAGGTGAGGTAGTAGGTTGTATAGTTTGGTGGGAGGGATTTGATCCCATTTCAGGTGATAACTATACAGTCTATTGCCTTCCTTGAAGAGCAGCAAAAGCACCGGAGGAGCTCCCGAGGCATCGCTTCTTTCTGTTGAGGTTCCCAAAACACAGCATGGCATTGTTGAACAACTCAATGGGTCTTCTCTTACAGCATTCAGGATTGCATTCTTCTTCTTGCTCCGTGCCTCAGGAATTCAAGCAGGGAGCCACCTGCTTGCAGGGAATCCATCTCTGTTTAATGGGTACAAGAGAATCGAGTCTGTGCATCAGTTCCTGCTGTTCAGTTCTACTCCTTTTTTTGCAGGAGATGAGCTCAAGTTGTGAAGTGTTTAAATCTGTTGTTCTTTTCTGGTCTGTCAGGGCTGGAGGGGAGCAGATGCTTTGATATAAATGGGACAGATCTGAGCTCACGATTTCAGTTTGTTGCACCCAATTCTGAAGTTTGGGTTTAGAACCAAATCCAAGGGCAAGCTTATCCTGTGGCCTCAGAGCCCTGGAAGCTGAGCAGATCTGGCTGGTTGGCCCCTGCTCAGGAAGTGCATTTTGTTTTGGACAAGTTCCCAGCTGTCCCATGGTATGGAGTTACAGAGAGGTGCTTTGTGATCTGATAATTCCTATCAACATAACTCACTCACATGCAAACCCTGGTGAGGAGGTTTGGGCTCATGGCTATTTACATAGGATAAGCCAGTGATTCAGACTGAAAACTTGTCCTAAGTAAGACAGGTAAAGGAAGACACACAAGCCAAAGGGAGCAAGTCCTAATCCTTCTGGGTTCTCCCAGGCATATATCTGACAACAGATATGTGAGAAGAGATCACACTTCAGAGCTCTGGCCCTTGGCAAGGGGCAGGGAATTGTTAATTCCACTCTTTCCTAGGAGCAGATGGGACCATCCCTCTGCCATTTCCCAAAGTAAGCAGGATGGAGACCACGAGTGGAGCTGTAACGTGATCAGGGCTGCATCAGTTCTACGAGGCCAAAGGACATTCCAGGCCATTATCAGGACCATTTCAGCACCAGGGAGACATGTGAGACACCAGGAGTGAGGGAGCAGGGGACACCTTCTCACATGAAGTGGGAGGGAGAGAACTGCAAAGAGAAACTGGAGCCCTCCAATTTCACCCTGGGCGAACACGCAGGGACAGCCAGAGCCGACTGCTTGGGCTGTGGGAATCCTCCCAATGAAGCAGCTGGTTTAAGGCTCCTCTGCTGGGATGGGGTGTAGCTGCAGGGACACAGCTGGTGGGTGGGGATGCTGCAGTGTGTAGCAGGGAAGGAATGCAGCCCTCTCTCCATAAATCTGGCTCTTCAGCAGTCCTGACGACTCGCTGTGCAAAACTAGAGCTTGGTCCTCTTAGCTGCATTATTATCCTCTAGCTGCTTGCTAAGGGGCAGAGCTGCTGCCCACAAGTTGCCTGGAAGGCACTAAAACAGCCCCACAAGCACGGGAAGAGAACAGCACATCCACTTCACATTTGAGGGCTATCCCCTCAAAAAGAACTAATCCTGTGTGTCCCAGATGGAATCAGTTCAGTCCCTCTCCACGGCATTGATATTAATGCAGAGAATCTCAAGCAGTGAAACTGTGTGAGCTGGAAGCCATGAATAAAATATTATTGGAGATACTCCCTTGTGAAAATAAACTTGTTTTGACTTGCTTAAAACAGTGTCTTTCTTGCCCTGAAGTGTGTTTGGCTGGTGAACTGGGACCTCCAGAGGGGTGGCTGCTCTTATTGTCTGACCAAGACCTTGAGCATGGAAGGGAAGCCCCAGCCAGGACATGATGAGGATGTGGGGCAGACTGGCTTGGCCAAGCAGCTGAGATCGTCTGTTTTGGCTGCCAGGAGGGGCTTTCTTGCCTCAACACAAATCCTACATGAAGCCCAACCTGCTTCCTCACCCTCAGCCAGCTCAAGGGCTGCAGGTTGGGCTTCTCTCTGCCCTGGATGGTCCTTGTGTGGTTATAACTGGTACCAGCATGAGGGGAACACAGGGACTGCCAGGACCCACTAACCCCAGTGAATTCCAGCCAGGCAATATTTAATTTCTCCAGTGCTCCTGGCACGAGGGGAAGGGCAGCCTCTGCCCAGGAGGAGGGTGAACAGGCTGTTCTTGGGTATGTGGTATGTTGGGTATGTGGGACAAGCACGTGATTCACTGGCCAGGATCCCACAGCACATCTCAGCAGGGCAGCAACATCAACCCTGACCACAATGGCACGGAGGGACAGACACCTTCTTTTACCAAAAAGCAGCCAGAAAGCAAGATCAGGAAAGGTGGGTGCCCCCCAGCACCTCCCAGGACGCTGTGGGGTGAGAGCACTTTGAGCACAAATACTCTGAGGGATTATTTGGCAGCTCAATGGACCTACCCATCATAACCCCAGGTGCAAATCCCCCAGCACAGTGCTCACCTCAACCTTCCCAACTCACCGTGCTCAGGAGTCTGAAGCCAAGAAACCTCCTCTTGCTCAACCAGCAGCAGATAATCCCAGCAGAGAAGTCCCTCTCCCTGCTGGGAACAGACCCCATGTGTGGAGACAACCAAGCAAGTGGAGCTCACCCAGCAGCCAGGCCTTATAAACACCTCAAACCCCATGATTTTAACCCAACTCACCCCAGGAGATGGTTAATGCCTTCTCCTCCTCCCACCACACATGGCCATGGGGCTGTAAGACCTGGCAGCATCTTTGCCAGGGTCACCCCAGTGGTGGAGCATCCTTCATGCCAATGCCAGAAATGAAGTGGAAATGCTGGAAAAGTCTCCCTGGAATATTTTGTGTCCTCCTCTGTGCACCACACGTAACCCTGCCCTTGCCTAAACCCCCTAAAATTTAGGATTAAACCACGCCACCCCAAATGCCTGTGTGAGAAGGGCTCAGCCCTGCTGGCCTGGGGTGCAGGGGAAGAGGAAAGCGGATTTCCTCCTGGTTTGGAGTTTTCTGCCACAAGGAACTCTATAAATAGGCCCTTGCACAACAGAGTGTCTCCAGAAGTCAAAACCTTAAGGAAAGCAAAACTCAACAGTTTTCACGAGGCTCACTAGCCCCCAAAGAAGGATAAAATACTCAAGTCCTACAATTACTTTGGTGGTTGTTCATCAGCAGCACTCACTGGCTGCAGCACTGCAAAAAAACAGGTGTTGCCCAAATACCCTGATTTTGCTGGGAGGAGAAATGCTTTTCTGCTCTTCGTAGGGAATTCCTGCTACATTCTCCCCCACCCAGATGCAAAACCAGACGTGGTTCTGAAATGCTCTCCCAGCTCCAATCCTTCAGCCCTCGCTCCAGGGGAGCAGCAGCTGCTCTGGCTGCATTTTTATCATCTCTCCATAACCTCAGCATGGATTTCCCCCAAAAAAGAGCTCAGCCTGCACTGAGAACGTGCAGCAGCCGCAGCACCCGGGCAGGAGGTTGTTTTTATTCTGATTCTTAACTCCAGGTGAAGCTGGCGATGAAATAAAGCCCTGAGCTCCGGGCAGGGGTCTGTGCAGGGAGCTGGGAGCTGCCCAGTTCTCAGTGGTGTCTCTCCCAGTGCCATCTGCCGGTCACTGCGTGGCCGGGCTGGCCGTGACCGTGACCTCAAAACACCCCACGGGCAGCTGGTTCCTGCAGGAGACCTGGGGCTGCTGCAGCAGGGTCTGGGGAGAAGGGACATGTGGGGCTGCAGGGCAGATCTGGGCAAAGCAGGGCCATGGGGAAAAGCAGAATTCAAAGGTGGAACACGAGTGATGCTCCTGTGCCCTGAGTCTGTGCTTTGTGAGCTCCTCTGCTGCTCCCAGATGGATGCTCTGAAGTGAAAACGCTGCAGAAACGTGGGATTTGGGGACCAACACTTGGGTTTAACTTCTCTCTCTGCTGCAAAGATGAATTTGTGTGTGTTGAGGGCATGAGAGGCTGGTGCTGGGTTTCCTAAGACAGGGAACCAGAAGCACTCCAGCCCAAGTTTTCCTTTTTCTCTTGCTTTCCTTGCCCAAAAATTCCTGGTGGGGACACATTTTTACTTTGCACTCAGCTGGACGCTCGGGGAAAATTCCCTACATTATCCCAATCCCCACATCACCCTCAATCCTCCCCTCCTGCTGCTTTTACACAGGTTTAAAAACCTAAAGTCACACCTTTACAAAAAGCAGCACCTGGATGCTTTTGGAAAGCCCAAAACCCAAAAACGCCCAGAAATCACTTTGTTTTTTTGCAATTCTCCCTGAGCAGACAATGAGGAGCATTTTAGAGGGGTAATAAGTGGCTTCCAGGCCTTCAGATCCTGCAGGGAGACACTGCACACCCCACACAGAGTTTCACAACAGGATTTATTCAGTGCACAGGACAGAGCAGCAGGTGGGAGGATATGAACTATGGCCTTCAGGTCATCCTCCACCTCATCTGTGGAACAAATCAAAGGATGCAGTCACCAGAGAAGGGACTGTATCTTCCAGTTATCTTCCTCCCACCAGTCTGGAAAGCTTGTCAGATATTCAACACACCTGACTGGGAATCCTCAGGTGAAGGGAGATGTGGGGCAACAAAACAGTGTCCCAGACAATGACAGTGGTTCTGCAGCAACTCCTGGAGCCACCAGTGACCTGTAACTTCATCCCTTGGCTCTCTTGAGCTCGGATTGTACCAACTCACGTGGTGACTTGTTTCT
The DNA here is from genome assembly GCA_035221455.1 of Xenops minutus. Lineage (NCBI taxonomy): Eukaryota > Metazoa > Chordata > Aves > Passeriformes > Furnariidae > Xenops > Xenops minutus. The sequence continues at coordinate 2,006,778 of JAWWEE010000069.1, read as the reverse complement.
CAGAATCCGTTTCTAAACTCAAATATGCTGAAATTATGCAAAGAAAAAAAGCCATGCAGGGCAAAGGGGTAAGAAGGAGCTGGGGGCTCCTCCCAGGGCTGAGGGCTCCTCTTCTGTGTGTGCACAAGGGTGCAGGCACAGGCGTAAAATAAAGCCATGGCAATGGATAATGGCAATAACTGAGGCATGGGACGTGGGGCAGAGGGAGGAGAGAGGGAGGAGGCAAGGGCTGCAGAGGTGAGGGGAGGAGGGAGAACATCTGGGTAATACTGGCCAAAGCTACACCAGAACCAGGAGGGAAACGGGAAAATAAAAAAGTCTTTCTTTGGACAAGAAGGGAAAGAGATAAAACTTGCCAAAACTTGAGACAAACAGGCATATTGGGATGGAGGAAAGAGCATTTTTGCTGGAAACTCAACCTGACAAACGCCAGAAAACATCAAACCCAACCAGCATGTCTCATCCACAAACACCAAAGCCATCCACCATGTCTCAGTGCCACTTGGGTCCTGCTGTCCCTGGGGACACGATGTGGCAGGACCTGCCGGCCACACAGGTGGGTGGGACAGCTCCCCACTCCCAGTCTGGAAACGGAACAGAAGCCCAGGCTGGCCAGGAAGAAAGGAGAGGCATCCAAGGTCTCCAGCATT
>JAWWEE010000069.1:1961786-1987581 GCA_035221455.1 Xenops minutus | reverse complement strand
ACCAGCACAACGGGAGGGAGACCCGAGCTCAGCATCGTGCACTCGCCTTCTGCTCTCAGCAGCCCACGGCTCTGGCACTGAGATTTATAGCAAGGAACACCCAACAGCTTCAAGATTGGGGAGGAAATGTATTTATGAGAGTTTTGGAGCTAAAATGGGATGTGGGGCACACCCTTGATGAAGAGGCAGCACTGTGGCTGGTGCCAAGGAGTGCATGGGACAATTTCTGTCTCCAGAGAGGGAAACTCCACGTGGTTCCTGGGCAGCTGTTCCAGGGCTCTGACACCCTCCATGGAAAGAAGTTCTTCCCCATGTTGAGGTGAAACTTCTTGTGTTTATGGCCATTGCTCCTCGTTCTGTCACTGGGCACCACCAAAAAGAGTTTGGCACCATCCTCTTGGCACCCCCTGGAGATATTTAAATGCATTAATGAGTTCCCCTCTCAGTCTTCTCCAGACTCCACAGGCCCAGCTCCCAGTGCCCCCTCATAGGAGAGATGCTCCAGTTCCTTCATCACCTTTGTGGCCTCCCTCCAGTCGCTCCTTGTCTTTCTTCAACTGTGCAGACCAGAACTGAACACGATGCTCCAGACATGGCCTCACCAGGGCAGAGAAGAGGGGCACGATCCCCTCCCTTGACCTGCTGTCCACACTCCTCCTGATGCCCCCCCAGGATCCCACTGTCCCTCCTGGCCCCCAGGGCACTGTGCTGGCTCAGGAACAGCTTGTCATCCACCAGCACCCCCTGCTCCTTCTCCACAGAGCTGCTGTCCAGCTGGTCTCCTCCAGCCTGTGCTGGTACCTGGGGTTATCCTTCCCCAGGTGCAGGACCTGCCCTTGTCCTTGTTGAACCTCATTAGTTTTCCCTCTGCCCAACTCTTCAGCCTGTCAAGCTCCCAATGAAAGGCAGCAGTTTCTTTGTCCTCAAAGTGTTTCTTATGACATTTCCCGAACCAAAGCGTTCAGACTTTTCATTTAAAATTATTCCTCTTAGAAAAAGTGCCCTATAAAGGGTTAAATAACCCCTCAATGGCTGGCATGCAACATGAGAATAAAAATGAGAAAAAGGGAAAAGGTGCATTAACACTTGTATTTAATTGCAAAAAGTAAAAACTTTTTTATTCTTCTTACATACAAATCTCATTTATTTACACACTTTACAGGCTTTTCCCAAGTATTTACAAAGTTTGCAATATATTAAATTATGACCATCCATAAAATTCTGCATTAAGTGCATATTTACATTCTTTTTTTTTTTTTTGAATCCACCACTGAATTTAGTGTTCAGCATTGAAACAGTCTTTATGCATATATAGCTTTACTTCCCAGCACCCCTGAGCCTTTAGAATGTGGCTCCTCTCCCCAAGACAAAGAGATAATGCTAAAAATAAATCACCTGCCATTTATCTGAATGTCCAAAGCAAAGGGGAAGTCCAGCATCTCCCTTGTCTAACTCAGCAGGACACTAAACCTGCCCTTTACAAGGAGGAGGTTCCTGAAGAGGAGAACATTGAATTTTACCCATAAAATTTACCAAGAGGAGAAAGTTTGGTTTGCAGGAAGCAAAAGCTCTTTGTGCACCCACCGAAGGAAATGTCTGGTTCTCTTGGGGACCACTGAGCCTGGGACTGGGTGGATGTGGAATATTCCCTCCTGGAGCAGCATTACCGAGGTGAACCAGGGGGTTTCAAGGCAGGAGGATCCCCTTTCTGAGACATTGGTGTTGACAGAGCTCACATCTTTACCATGAGATGTCCTGCTCCCACCTCCTCCTGCTTGGGATGCTCGTGCTGCTGGAGCCCAGGAGGGGAGGGAGGTGCATTGATCCAGCCCAGTCAAACCAGCTTCTCCACCAGAACATTGCCAAAACAGGGAGAAGCTCAAGTCTGGAGACTCACAGGAAATCTGACTCTAGAAAGCTCTCCAGGGTGTTGCAAAGGGAGCCTGAGGCTGGGACCCCTCTGGGGAATCAGTGTGTGCAGTGCCAGTGGGGAGGAAAAAACCCAGAAAAGAAACAAAGAAAGCAAAAAACCCAAGAATCAATAGGAACTGTCAGCTTGGCTCCCGTGGGGGCTGCTGATTTCCTGGTACTGAAGTAAATCATAATAGTCCTTTCTCCTCCTTGCAATTACCCTGAGTTCAGGACTGAGAGCAACGGTCAGTGACCCCTGCTTTGGGAAGCAGCTTTAAACCACGATCCTCCTGCCCAGCTGAGGGGGCACAGCCCACCTTCCCAGCCTGGCAAGGGGAGAGGTGACCCCTCCCCACCCCTGCCCTTGGGTAGTACCGATTTCTGGTGTGATTTCAGAGCAGCTTTGCAGCCTCTGGGATGTGGGAGAGCAGGAATCCATCTCCCAGCTCACAGGCTCTGAAGCACAAAGGGATTGTACAGCACTGGGATGCACATGAAGACTGGGAACCCCTCTGAACTGGGCAGGGTGGGACTGGGGGATTGTCCAAAGCAGCACAGCGAGTGCCAAAGGGGAGCTGAGGCGAGGAGACCATGGTAGGACCCCCCCTGTGTGACTCATCTCATCGTGTCTGTCACCACAATACCTCAACAGCTGCAGAAATGGCCCCATCCCTCCAATTCAGCCTCACCAGCCTCTCTAGGGAAGTCCCAGCCTCCTGCAGCCTTTCCAAGGGCTCTGTGAAGCTGGAGCTCTGGATGAGAAACACAACCAGGGCTCACTTGCAGCTAAAGGTATCAAAAGCTCCTCTTGGCCATCCTAGTTTTGCCACTGTGGCCTCACCTCCGGGTTTCCCACCTGGCTCCTTGCCCGCGATGCCGAAGGTGTGAGCACCACTCTCTGGCAGCTGAAGACAGGAGCTGCTCTGGAAGCTGTGCTGCAGACTGGGGCTTGGCAGCCTCAGCCAAAATCAGCTCTTTATCAGCAGGAGAACTGCCCTCCTGTTTTAGTTTAGCAGCTAATTCCTTACAGCTTTTGGAAGAGGAAGAGAAAATATACTGGAAAGCTTAAAAACAAATGATGTAAACTCCGAAGGGAGCAAGGTTGGGACATATGCAATGTATCGCCCAGACACCGAGCTGGAAACTTATGCAGAGCCCATAAAGTGCACTTGGAGAGCTCTCTGCAAACAGGCCACACTCACCAGCTCCTGTCCAACCAGCTGCAACTCTTTGAGGAAGGGAGAAGCAATACGTGAGAACACTTTCACTAAACAGGCACAAACCTGCCCTTTTCTCCCCCTTTTCCCCTCAATCTAAACAGCCACTGTAAATAGATCCATTTTCCTGCTTCTTCCCGGAAGAGCCAGACAGCCACAATGCCCTAAGTGCACTCTCAAAATGCAGGCATTTCACAGCCACTTGGGAATTGTCTCCGCAGCTCTTTTACAAGTTACAGTCAAGGACACTTAGCAGTGACAGCGTCACAAACCGCTGCAATCTCAGCAAGGAAGGTCCAGCAGCATCTCTGAGCAAGTGCTTTACAAAAATGGGTCAGGTACAAAAGCAGGGAGAGGTGAAGGAACCTTGTCAGCCTTTGAATCTGATTTGAGAAGCTGCCAAAGTGTAAATAGCAACAGTCACTAATGAGGTTCTGATTCTGCCGTCACCAAACTCCCAAATTTCCATTAACTAAGACCCAGGTTTTAAGGGGAGGGAGGGGGGTGGTGTGTGTGTGTGTGTCTTGGCATGCACAAGACTGCATGTAGTGTCATGAGTGTAAAATACACCCCAAGCTATGAGAACACTAATGAAAGACTTATTAATCCAATTCTCTTTACTATTTTGCTACAAATCAGATTAGTCCTTTTCTATCCTGAGAGAGTCAGACTCTCCCCCTTTGGTTCTACTACATGTGGTGTGTGTTGGTCCAGCACCGAGGGTCATTAACACAGACTGACACAGGTGCTGGGGTTGTTCTCAGTGTTTTGACAGGAGAAAAACAAGGGTTATGCATAGAAATGTTTATAGTGTCAAGGCCTCAGACTAAATTCTTTGGAGCAGGAACTGTCCTCTGCCTTATCCTTGTACAGGAGCCAGACGTGGTCATCCCACTTGGCAGCTTTTGTCAGCCTCTAATAAGATCAGTACGATGTTTGCTCCCATTTTTCTCAAAAACAAAGGCTGGACAGACTTTTTTCCAATCTGTCATTTTACACGTACCTAAAACATTTACAGAGAAAAAAGGCTCCTGCTCCTGAGAACAGAATTAACTCGCTTGCAACCCAAACCCCTCCCAACTCTATATTAACAAGTGTGAGAGTATGTGCTGAGCCCCAGCCCTGGCCTATGAGTTCAGCCTGACACATCTGTAAATGATCTTCAGCAGCGAGATGGGACCCAAAGGATCAGACTTGGAAGGGCCGGCAGCATCCGCAGCCTGCAAACACTGAACCTGAGCCTCTCTCAGGGCACTGGAGACAGCAGTGCTCCAGCAGCAGGAAACATGGAAAAGGCAGCTTGGAAAGGACCCAGGAAAAACCAACGTGCACCCTGAAGGCAGAACTCCAGGTCTGGAAGGAGTCGAGAGAAAAAACGGGCCAGGGATCAGGGAGCTTCCAGGTGCTCCCGTAGGTACCCTGGGCTGGGAATGCAGGCAGTGCCTCCAAAAACAAGAAGGAGCTGAAAAAGCCCTTGGTGTCTCAGGGGAAACCTGGACAGAGGTGCTGTGCTCTCAGCCCCATCTCCATCCAGAACTCCTGCACTCCCAGCACCAGCACCACTTGTGTTGGTGTTTTTGCAGGAAAGGAGGTGCAGGGGGAAAAAAGGCAGAATTGCTATTGGACTCACAACCTACAGATAGAGAACCACAAAAGAGTGATCACAACAGAGAGGCCTGAAGAGATTCTTTTGGTGCAAGAATGATGCAGTGGGCAAGGGGCAGACACCCTCAGGCTCAAGGCTCCCCCCAGCCCAGGAGTACAGATCTGGGATCAGCTTTGGGGGGGACACAGCCATGGATGTGAGAGAGAGGTAGGGTGAGGCTGGGACACATCACCAATTCATTCCCTTTGTAGAACTGGCCTGACAAGACAGGCTCAAAGCTTCCTCCTCAGGAGGAATGTACACAGAAATGTCACACACCCCCTCCACTCCCAAACCCCCCCAGGAAGTTTCAGAAGTGCCATAATCCACAAAGGACACAAGGTGAATCTCATCCTGAGAAATCCTTCTGCTGTTCCTGGAACAAAAACCTTTGCTGCAAACCCAGGGCTTACCTGAGGGGACAGGGAAGGTCATAAATAGCTTGAGCTTCTCCCAAAACACATTTGAGGAAAGGCAAAGAATTACCTCAAGGGTCAGGAAAACAGTCATTTTTAAACACTGTAAACATGCAGGGTGGCAAAGCTGCCTGCCCCAGTTGCCCCAGCTGGCTCTCAAGACGTTGCCCCAGCTTCAAAGCTGAAAGTCTTCTTGTCCTGGGAACAGCTCTGTTTTCCCACCCTTCTGTCCTTAGCTGGCAGCTCCATCACAAACCACCGCTGGCTCTGTCCCTTTGGCCATGAAGCTCATTGTCCAGTAATCTGTGCTGACATAACCTTTGGGAGAGGCAATGCAGAGGCCACATTAGGTGAGTCCATCCTCCAGTGACTGCTCCCATTTTCCATGAAGGGATGTGTGTGTGCTGGAGCTCTTTGGAGAGACCCTTCCCTCAGGGAACACTGGGCTGTAACATCCCTCATGTCTTGGGTACCCTACACTGCTCAGTTTTGACACTGAGCATCTTGTGGTATTCCACTGTTTGTGTTCCAGGCCTCTAACTAGCAGTCCAGAAGGATCATCCACCCTCTGTACTGTGACAATGACACACACCAGTTTGGGAGTGACAACAGCACTGACCAGTCTGGACATGGCAATGGCACACACCAGTTTGGAGGTGACAAGCAGGCACACACCAGTCTGGAGGTGACAATGGCACACACCAGTCTGGAGGTGACAATGGCACACACCAGTCTGGAGGTGACAATGGCACGCACCAGTTTGGTGGTGGCAATGGCACGCACCAGCCTGGAGGTGACAATGGCACACACCAGCCTGGAGGTGACAATGGCACACACCAGCCTGGAGGTGACAATGGCACACACCAGCCTGGAGGTGACAGTGACACACACCACTGTCCCAGGTCTCAGGAAAGCCCCAGCTGGAAGCAGCCTCCTGACTCCAAGGGATCCCGCAGTCCCTGCATGCCACAGCTCCAGTACTCACCCAAATCCCCAGCTTCCAGCTCCACCTTGAACATCTCACAGTGTCCCCTGCACGTGTCCAGAGGTGCAACAGTGAGGGTGAGCTGCCCACTTCCAACAGCAAAGAGGCTGTGCAGGCTGTAGCTCTAGGATGAGAGGACAGCATTTCAAAAGCCTGCCCAGCTGTCCTTGGGTCTGTCTGTCCAAAGGAGGGCAAGGCACTGCCTTGCAGGCAGGGGAGACTCTGCAAACAACAGGTTTGCTGCTCCCCTCAGCTACCAGCACGTCACAGAATCACAGAATCTTGGCTAAGGCAGCTGCATGCAGGGGTTCTGCTCCCCTCCAAGGCAAGGCAGGCCCTGCACACCCCCAAAATCCACAAGAGAACAGAGGCCAGAAGCCTGAAGGGTCACTGTCTTCAGTGAAACATCTCTATGGGCAAGTATTTTGGGATGGGTGGGACTTACTGCCAGGAACAACTCCTAAAATGCAACTCCTAAATGAATTTGGCATAACTGTTCACAAAAAAAGATCATCCTCTCACCCAATGACAGAGCAAGGCCAGGATAAAAATGTGAACAGAGTTGGGATCCCACATGGACATCCCTGCAAGGAGGGGTTGAAACAAGATGATCCTTAATGTCTCTTCCAACCCAAAGAATTCTGGGATTCATTCTCTATGACATCTCCAACTGCTGAGGTGGACATGGGGCATCTCCTGCCCAAAACCAGACACAACTGCTGGGAGGTACAACCACCCTGAGGGGCCACTTTACAAGGGATGGACAGCCCTAAAATGCTTCTCTTCAGGATTGTATCAACTGGAAATGCCCTGCAAATCCCATAACAACTTGGGAGCTGCTGGAAGACAATCCACAGGCAGGAAAATAATGTCTCTGGGATGAATTTCTCACCTTATTCCCCAAATCTGGGTGGTGGGTAAGGAAGCAGCTCTCCAGGGACGCTGTCTTGGGGAAGGACTGCAAAGAGGATTCAGGGAGAAATTCCTGCAGAATCAGAGATTTGTTCCTAAACAGAACAAACCAACCCATATTAAGGAAATATCACACTGATAATGTTTGCATTTAAAAGCTACTTTCCAGATAAAATTCTTCACAAACATTCATGCTTAATAAACACATCACAGACTAATTCTGGGAGCTGGGAGCAAAATTTCACCTCTCAGCTTCTACACCAGAACTCCTTCCTATCTTCCTCTTTGTTCCTGCAGCAGGACCATGTGAACAGGGACCAAACAGATCATGATGGATGGTTAGTTTTCCTTTCTTCTCCCCTTTAAATGATCCGAGTCATTGACTGGATCCATTAATTACAAAAGAGGCAGAGAGGTGGCATTGTACACAACCATAACTGAAACCACATGGCAAGGCCACAGGGATCCAAGCTTATTCTCTAGACCAAGAAATGTAACTGGAAAAGGCAGGGTGGGGCTTGTTATTTTTGACATGATTAATACTTCTGTACCCTGGCCATCCCTCTACCAGTCCTTGCTCTGCAGCATTCTCTGAGCTCTTCATGTCTTGTAGCCACACTAAAGGCTTTGGCTAAAAACCTTTGGTTAAGAGGAGGCAGGATTAGGGTTGCCCTCTTATTCTGCATGAGACCAAACACAATTTGTAGGATCCCCTGGCTTTCTGTTACTTCTCAGTGTTTGCAGAAGTCATGGAATCTCTTCTCAGTCACTGCTAGTGGTGGGGGATTCCCACTGAGCAGACAAGGGTGACCAGAAATGTGAATCAGTTGCCTCAGGTGATCAAACCACAGCCTGAAAAACAGGACTGAGCAGTCACTGGGATATTTTTGTCTGGTAAGGGAAACAATACCTGAAGTCCAAGCTGCAACACTCTACTTTTAGTGCAGGAGTCTCAGAACTCATCAGTGGCAGCAAGCAGAGAGAAACCTGTAACCCACTCCTGTTCTCCTTCCCTCCAGCCAAAGTGCAATTTGCAACCCTGGTGGTTCCCACAGGCAGTCTGTGTCCATCTCTCACAGGTTTTGTCTTTGACTCACCAGCGAAATGGGCAGCTCCACAATTCAGCTGAATTTCCTTCTGTTATAACCTCTGCCAGTTCTGCATCCTGGGACTGGAAATGCTTCAGTTCTTCGTAGGAGAGATGATGCCCTGTCTTAAAGGACATGAAACAAAGATCAAAGCTGTGCACTCAGGGTTCCTCCCTGCTCCCCTTTCCCTCCTCCCAAAGACATCCAAGATTGCTAAGTTTCCAAATACAATGACCATTAGTGAAAGGAGTGAACTCTCACCCCTCTATCTTTATCCTGAGGTGAAATTCCTTCTTAGATATTATGTTCTCCCTCAATCAGCAGTTTGAGTTTGTGGGTGAAAGCACTGGCCCAGGGTCTTTGGCTGCTGCTGCTCAAGAGTTTGGACTAATCACTGAGCTTTACAAATCCATGCATTACCTTGATTAGAAAAGGCTGGTGCCTCTGGAACCTTTTTGCTAGTTCTCCCAACTCTGTCAGTATCTGAAGGGTTTTCACAGCAGAACAGACTGTGCAGTTTGCAGGAAGTGCAGAAGTGTTCTGTCTGCAACCTGCTGCCCACCAGTCTTGGCATTCTGGGGAAGAAACAAGAGAAACGTGTTTAATTAAGACCAAAAATGAAATGGAAAGGAGACAAACTCTATGATAAACTCATTATCCCTAACATGAAACACTCAGATTTCTTACAGTTTAGGATGGCTGTAGTTATCTCCAAAAGAACAAGTTTCAGTGGGGCAGGGAACTCAAGAGACTGTTTCCAGCACATTTTGGAGATATGGCTGGAGGTTGTGAGAAACAGGAGAGCTCCATGGAAATTCCACAAGCCATACAGGCTGAACTACCCTTTCTTTCTCAACAGAAGGATGACACCCATCATATGTGGTGCAATTAAACTGAAACAAGTCCACAAGCAAAAGAGCAACCCGATGTGTTATCAAGGAAATAACACCCAGGAGTCAAAAAAGTACAAATCTAGATTGGCAAGAATAGCTGGTGCCATGAACCTTGCTAGGAAATATCTGAAATCACCATCCTCCTCTTTACCTCTGTGTTAATTAAGAACTACTTTGTCCTAGGCAATGTTTGCCCAGTTTGCAGAAGGTGCCAGGGAATGTGGGATTTCACCAAGATTGCTGCTGCTGTTTTGATTCATTCCATGCACTGACTTGAAGATGGAACAGGGAGAAGAGTCCCAGCATGAGGAATCCCTGGACCACAGCTACATCCATTTTACATTCCAGAAATCATTGTTACACCACAGTCAGCTGAACAATGAACACTGCATGTGTTTGCATCTTCAAAAATTCAATTTTTACATGAAAGGACAACTTGATGTCTATATCCTGTCTCCCTTTCTCCAATTTAATAGCCCTCCCAGCACAAAAAGGAAGCAAACATTAAGACAAGGGACATGTTGTAGCACAGAATGAGCAGGACAATGGTGAACACCCCATGTGTTTCTGTGCTAAAGATGTGCAGCAGCAGCCCCCACACTAAGGAGAATACCCTGAGTTGGACCCACAGGATCATCCAGTCCAGCTCCTGGCCCTGCACAGACACCCCAAAATCCCACCCTCCTTGGGCTCTGACAGCCTTGGGGCCATGCCCACCACCCTCTGGGGGAAGAACCTTCTCCTGAGATCCAACCTAACCCTCCCCTGCCATAAATGTCATACCTGAAGATACAGCAGAAGGTTGCATGAAGGAGGAATTCAGAAGGAGGAATGGGAGAGCTTCAGGGAAATTCCACTTCAAACACCCATTTTGTGGCAGCAACAGCTCTGGTTCCACAGCTTTAATCCCATGGGAGATGTTTAACTTGGGAAGTGGCAGCAAACTCATCCCAGCTCCTGATCTGTCAGGGTGGGTTAGGAAAAACCCAGGGCCTGGGACACATGTCACAGGAAACATCCAGAGATGTGTTCTCACAACAGGCCCACCCTTCCCAGCACGAGTCAAGACAGCTCATGTGTCCTGGACACTGCTGCAAACTTGGGAAAAGGAGGGGATGGGAAAGGGGAGAAAAGAGTAAAGCCTGTCTGAAAAATAAAGTTGGGAAACCAGGATGCACAGCAGCTTTTTGAGGGAAAACAACCTGCCTGTTACTGCCATCACCACTTCCAGCCACGCTCACGCTCCTGCACAGGGGAAATAATGGATGAACAGCACTTTAGAGGAAAGCTCTTGTTTTATTTTCCCCTCTGACATCTGCAACAGGCAACAAGGAATGTTGTAGAGGATTTAGGGTCATTGGGACATGACAGCAAGGAGCAGATTGGGATTCATTTTGCTTCTTTCTTGCTGAATGTTTCCAGTCAACTCCCAAATGCTGCATTTCCCACCCTACTGCTGGGATATGGACTGAAAGGGATCAGGATGTAATTCCTAGTCTTTCTGGGAGATGCAGCTACACTGCTTTCAGGGAAAGGGGAAAAAAGGCAAAACAAAGTGTAAAATCCTTCTTGCGAGCAGAAGTCCCACTCCCATGAGAAAATGCTCCGACGTACTTTCCCTCCCCTGCTCACAAGAGAAAAAAGCAAATCTTTGTTCCCCTGCCTGGAGAAAGCTTCAATTTTACAACAACAAAAAAACTCAACTCACAAAAAACAGCTGGTCAGTGACAGGAAACAAAAGGCTGAAAGATCTCACCAGAGAAAGGGCAGTCGTCACGAAGAGAGCAAGAAAACACATCTTATGGTCTTGTCATCAGATGGGGAGTACCAGGACTATAATTTCTCTCTGGGCAAAACTCGGGAAACCTCATCCCAGAGCATTAAGCACAGTTGTCCCCAAATTTTCTCTCTGGGCTCAGGGCAGCACCCCACGGAATGGGATGCTAATCAGCTTGACAGTAAAGAGCTTGATTCCTCTTTTGAGGCAGGCTGGGATATTTGCATTCTCAATTGCTCGATTCAGGAGGTGATTTCTTTTCCCCATGAATAACTGAGCACGGTTGAGATGCATTTCAAATGCTGCAAGAGGGGTTGTGGGATTGTTGGCTTTTTTTTTGGTAATTAATCTTTTAGATTTATTGTGGAGGGTGTTAGTCTGTGCACCAGCATGTGTGTGACTGGCATGACAAGTACAGGCAGCCCCTGCCCTTCCCAGGGAGGGCGGGAGGAGAGACAGAGGAGCCAACATGAACTGCACACTGGGGGAACAAGGCAGGATTTTACCCAGGATGCTTCTTTTCTCCTCTTTCCCTCCCTGCATTCCTTTGACATTATCACCCTCCCCAGACACCGTGGGGGGCTGTTTTGGTGGAAGGGGAGCTCCCTGTCTGTGAGCACGGGGATAGAATGGAAGATGGGCTCTGCAGCCCAGCACAGCCCAGTCCCAAGCACTCACATCCCCAGTGCTGGGTGTGGGCAATGATCCCTGTGGAGCTGCAGTGCAGGACAGCAGCTGCTACCCTGGACTGTCCATTATGTGACAGCAGTGCTGGCCGGTCCCATCCAACCTCTCCTCTGTGCTTTCTCACCCCTCTCTGAAGGGCAGACTTCACTTTGTCAAGCAGAACTTCACTTCCCCATAACCACTTAATACTCCCTTTTATGTGTTATTACTTCTCCAGAACAAGAGCTGTCTTCTCTCTGTGCCAGGAGAGCTCCTGCCAGCACAGCCAGGGCTGGGATTTCCAGCTGCTCACATAGCAGAGACCAAGAGATAACAACTTTCCCTTGAAACACATCTATGATTAATGCTACAAGGAGTTTATGACTCTACTCTCCACTATGCAGAAAAATAATTTACAACTCAACATCAATTTAAAATGAGTACCCCGCCCTTCTTGGCTGTTTCCACAGAGGATCTCCCAAATTTCTGGCTGTCCCCAGCACTACAAAGGGGTGTGTGTGCACAGCCCCAGAGATGCTGGGTGTGGATGATCAGATTGAAAGCTCAGAGGTTACTGAGAAGACCTGGCCCTGCTTCTGCCCATTGCAGCAAAGCAAATTAACTTATGGAAACTTGCCCACATGGATCTGGGAGCAGGATCTCAGCAAGCCCTGCTCTCTTTTAGGGACCATATGGAGGGCGCAGGATCAATCTGTCAATGCAGCAGGTTCAAAGGGAACCTTTTGTATCCTTTTGTTCCTGCAGGATACAGAGCCAAGGGCTGCTCCTGACCCTAACAAAGTGCTGAAAACATAAAACCTCCTGTGTGTAGAACTGCAGGTGCTGAGGCAGCTTGCTGGCTCCTCACCAAGCTGCTTTGCTCCCCAGCACTCAGGACTGCAAGGCTGGAACAATCCCCAGCAGGAATTCTGGTCCAAGGGAAAGGAGAATTCCCCCAGGACTTCAAGTGTTGTATCCATAGGGGCTGTTGCTGCCATCACCCATTGTAACTCCAAGGAAGCTCCCCAGAGGGCTGGTTAATGCACCAAGCAGCTCCACAACCTGCAAAGGTTGGTTCCAAATGCCTCATTCCTCTTTCTGGGGATGAGATTGTTCCCCAGTGCCACCACATACCTCACCAGGGACCAGTGCTGTGAGGATCAGGCAACTTCAGCAAGCCTTGGATGAACTCAGGGCTCCCAAGAATGGCTGTGCACTGAATATCCCCCAGATATTTCTTTGTCCTTTCTTGTAGGTCCACTGTACAAGTCTGGCTGTTCCATTAAAAGCTGACTTTGCCCCCTCTGCCCTGCTCAGGTGAGACCCCACCTGCAGAGCTGCCTCCAGTTCTGGGATCCAGCATCAGAAGGATGTGGAGCTGCTGGATTGAGTTCAGAGGAAATCATGGACATGCTCCAAGGGCTGGAGCTCCTCTGCTCAGGAGCCAGGCTGGGAGAGCTAGGGGTGTTCACCTGTACAAGAGAAGGCTCCAGGGACACCTCAGAACCCCTTCCAGTGCCTAAAGGGACTCCAGGAGAGCTGGAGAGGGACTTGGGACAAGGGCCTGGATGGACAGAACAAGGGGGAATGGCTTCCCACTGCCAGGGGGCAGGGTTAGATGGGATATTGGGAAGGAATTCTTCCCTGTGAGGGTGGAGAGACCCTGGCACAGGTTGCCCAGGGAAGCTGTGGCTGCCCCATCCCTGGAAGTGTCCAAAGCCAGGCTGAAAAGGGCTTGGAGTAACCTGGTCTAGTGGACGGTGTCTCTGTCCATGGCAGGGGATGGGATGAGATGAGCTTTAAGGTCCCTCCTGACCCAAACCATCCTATGATTCTATGATAAAGAGACCAGGAGATCCCTCAGTGCTCTGACATCCAATTCCTACCACCTCAGAAGGGCTGCAGCTCTCCTTGCAGTTGAACATACCATGCTTCCAGATGCTGGATTTTACAGTGCTGCTTTCCATCACTTTAAGGGCAGGGATGTGCAGGGTCCTTCCTTTACCCTTAGACTGAAGCTGCATCTCATAACCTGCTGTTATTGCTTTGACAGCCACAGAATGTACAGGGCAGGTTGCTCTTGCTCTGGAGATCTGACAAGCCACTTGCTGCCTTGGCACCACTGCAGGCTCAGATACCCCTTGAGCAAACAGCTCGTAACCTCTGCTATGCCACTACAGCAAGATATACTACCTGCTTATCACCACACCCCTTTTCCCAGATTTTAGAGAAAGATAAACCAGTATTTAAAAAACTCAAAGCAATTTAGATATCAATTCATGATCACAATCTATGGCATGGGTAAATCCCATCATTCTTACTTTACAGATGTAGAAACTCCAAGCTCTGTAGTTACCACGTGGCACAGTTTGGAAGAGGCATTTGGAGCACTTTGTTGCCTAAGCAATGTTTCTCAAACTCTGTCTTGCTGAAATTCTTCACTAGGCTAAAAATTAATTTGATCATTTATAATGTCATGTCAAAGTCAGGCTAAACTGATGGGTTCTTAAGTAAGTCAGGCAGGAAACATAAGGATTATTAATTACAGCCTGGGAGTGCTGATTAAGGACTGCATCACAGTGGGGGTTTAAATATATACTACAAGGAGTGTCCCTGGCCAGCACAAGATCCTCACCCCTTCCTCATATTGAACTGCTATTGTAGCTTTGAGCATACTGAATATATTTATGCCAGAAGAAGACAGTACCTCCCAATTTGGTCCACAGCATTTTTAGGAACAGTCAGGAACAAAATAACAGCTACAAATAAACCCATCAAGGAACCTTTATTGTTGTTCTGGGTAAGAAGTCAACAGCTCGAAGAACTACTCATTCATCTCACTAATGGGTACCGGCTGCTCAAACAGCCCAAGGATGATTAGTCAGTCTCTAGCAAAGCACGAAAATGATTTTGATCCAACGAGACATTGTGAAATCAAGTCTGCTGAGCCGAGCCCAAGAGGAATTCACAGTCCACTGGGGCAAAAGAGCATTATTTCCAAGAGAAATCTGCACCTACCAATCTAGAAAATGGAAGGCAGGGGCCAAGCTGTCAGGAAAACATCCAAAGTCCACTCCAGCTGCACCTCTGGTTACCTGCCCCAGACAGCTTGTGCTGCTCTGGCAGTGGCTGCATGAACAATCTGCCTTGGAGGAACAGCTTGTGAAACAAATCCCCCCCAGCTGCTGTCACCTGCCTGCTGGTGGCTTCAGCCTGTAAAAGGTTTGACATGTGTGTGTCACAAAAGGGCTCTGCCAGGCCATTAAATGCCTCTGCAACAGACCACCCATGGCAAATGCTCTTCCCAGGGAAGCAAATCCAAAGTGAGAATTCACTTGCTCTGCAATTGAGAAAACAACAAATCCTGGAGGCATCACAATATAGAAGCAAAAGGAAGAGTTTCTCGTGTTCCAGAGCACCACAATGATCTGGAGTGAGTTTACTGCCAGCAAATCCAAATAAACAGTGCACTGGCTGAACAGGGGCCAAAGTAACGCCGTGTATGAACAGCCTGGCACCGCCCTGCTCTGCACAGTCAGCCTTTTTATCCCCTTTGAACGAGCCAACACATGTCTGTTGGCCTCTCAGGTTATATCATAAAAGGGTTGTTTACACACACACACACACACAAGATCAGCTAAACTGGCAGCTGTGCAGAGATGGGAGGGAGCCCTGCACAGTCTGTGACCCACAACCACCTTCAAATGCTCCAGCCCCCCGAGCGGGTGCACCAGAACACGCAGCAAAACAACAGCAAAACCCAGCCTGACTTTGCTTAGGAAAAAACAAAGTCCTTTGTGAGCAGGAGGAAAGAGCCATGCTGAAGGCAACGAGTTAGAAATCAGAGCCTGTCTTACCTCCCAAGCAGATTGTTGTGCAACCCTTCCTTTAGAGCAGGCCCATGTTCCTTGGGCTCAGACATCCCTGGACCCCACAGGTCAGACACAGCGTGGGCTGCAAAGCCCATGGGGAAAGGCTGGCTGGATACCTGGAAGCTCATCCCACACTGCACTCAAGAAGCAGAAAGTCCATCTTTGTGCAAGGCAGGCATGCTGGATTGCTCCCTCTGCACAGAGCTGTGCCAAGGATAAACACACTTCAAGGCTACAGTCAGAGGAGTGAAAGGAAATGTGTTTGGCCCCTTGCAGGCTGCCTGCAAAGGGTTAAGATCAGAGAGAAGACAGAGGCTGGCCAGGAGCCAAGGCAAGCCTCCAGCTAAACCCAAGGTGGCCAGCCAAGAGGCAGAGGCTGCTGCCCTCTCCCAGTAACCAGCTGCTGTCCTCCCCCAGTAACCCAGCCTGCTGTGACCCATCCCCACAAATAGCTTTGGCACCCAGCAGGCCTTGGGATGTGACAGTGACAGGCCATTTACAAGGTGCTGCTAAACACTGCCCCTCCAGCTGGGTTCCTTGCTCTGAAATGATTATGTCTAAACCCCACAGACATGATTTTAGCCCTACTGGTCTAAGGCAAAAAGGAGTATTTAACACAAGGAGCGTTCTCCGAGCTGGGGGTAACTTGCACAGCATCCCTCTTCCAGTGCTGATTCCAGGTGTGCTGACCCAGTTAAATGTAGGATGAGTGTGGCCAGGGCTGGGCCTCATTATGAGAAGCAAAGCTGGATTTTCCTCGAGGCCATTATAACCCCCTGCTACCATATCAGTACAACGTGCAAGTTGGGTCATTGCTGGGTCACAGCAGACATCAAAATTCATAGTTAGGTGTTAACAAAGCTATAGGGATGACAGTTATGAAAGGAAAACCACTGAAAATCAAGTAGAGTGACCACCACTGTGGTTTTAAAACTTCTGTTAAAAGAAGAGAAAACCCCTTTTCATTTGGCTTTGATTACTCCAGACTTGGAGAGCTCATATAATTACTTCCTAATGCTTGTAAGGGAGAGGGACATACTTGTACCCCTACTTTGCACTAAAGAAGTGAAACACAGAGGGAATAACTGGTCCATCCCAGCCTATGCAAGAGGACAGAAATGAATCCATGTTACACAGACCCTACTTTCTCCTTGGAATAGCAATAGATAGCCTTGAGTTAGCCCACATGCCCATCAAAATCCACCGTGTTCCTTAGAGCAGGTAGACACAGAGGTCTGACAACCCATCACTTCCCTGGGGCTATGTGAAGCCCTGATGCACCCAGACAAGACCTGCAGGCCTGAAACAGCCAGTGTGACCCAGGACTGAGGCTTTCACAAGCTCTGCATAAACACCAGCTCAGGAAGAGCAAATGCAAACCACATTTCCACAGAACTTTTCCCTAGCTGAAGGAATCTTGCCCTGGGAAAACAGCTGAAAGAGAAGTACAGATGCCAAACCCAAAGGTCTAAGAGTCAGCTTTGAAGAAAGAAAGGGTGAGAACACTAGGTTTAATATGGGAATTGATCTGGGGGAGAAAGGCAGCGAGCAACAGAGCACAGAGAGAGGCAAAAAGGAAATTTACTTTGGATGTAATCCTACAAACCTAAGGCAAGAGAGCTTTGTGGATGCTGCTCCTCACCTCGGCTGCTCAAAGGTCCACCCACAGCCACCGCCAGACAGACAGCCCTTGTCACCCACAGCATGGCTCCTGGGTGAGGGGACAAGGAAGGAGGTCAGCTCACCATGAGCAGGAGGGAGAAGGGAGCACATCCTGCACTCCTGCTCCTCCCAAAGCCCCATCACTGCTCTGACGTGGGGCTCTTGGGGGAAACCGAGCAACTGAGCTTGCCTTGTTCTGCAACACAAACCTGGCTGCTCAGCCCACACCTACCAGGGGACTGGGCTCCAACCTCAACCCCGGACACAGGAAAGCTGCCCCACAGCTCAGGGGGGACAGCACATCCCAGGCTGCAGCCCCACAAGGAAGGAACCAGACCCTCCGTGCACCCACGCTGGCCTTGGCTGGGCCGTGTCTGTGCCGTGGGAAACTCTGCCAGCACTGCCGGTGGGCCAAGGCAGCTCCAAACTGACAACAGGTGGCTTTCAACAAGAACAGCCCCAGCTGGATTTGAACTGGTGCCCGAGCACAGAGAGCTCCAAGTTTCATCCTCAGCCCCCTCAAAATTTTCATCAACCAGGATCTGTGTAAGGAAAGGAAGAGCAGTCTGTACAGCGAGTCCCTTCCTCAGAGGTTTGCTCTGCTGCTCAGTCTCCCTACACATGTGCATTTTAGGGAAGAGGAGACTGAGAGGGGATCTCATTAATGCATATAAATATATCTCCCGGGGGTGCCAAGAGGATGGTGCCAGACTCTTTTCGGTGGTGCCCAGTGACAGGATGAGGAGCAATGGCCATAAATTAAAACACAAGTTTCACCTCAACATGAGGAAGAACTTCTTTCCATGGAGATGGCAGAGCACTGGATCAGCTGCCCAGGGAGGGTGTGGAGTCTCCCTCTCTGGAGACATCCCAAATCCACCTGGACACATTCCTGTCTCACCTGCTCCAGGTGACCCTGCCTTGGCCAGGGGTTTGATCTCCAGAGGTCCCTTCCAACCCATACCATTCTGGGATTCTGTGATCAGAGACCACCAGACAAGACCTCCCAGCCTTATGCTCCCAGCAACAAAAAGGATGACAAGCAGACCACAAGGCCAAAAAATTAGGGGTAAAATAGTACAAATGTGCACAAGGCAGGGCTGAAAGACCTTATTAGACCACCCAGCCCCACACTGTGAAACTCCCCCTTCCAGATCTCTGCTGGATGGCTTTACCAGCATCCTCTCAGCAGCAAGCTGTGAAGGTGACACCAGTGTCACTGGGACAGCCCCGGTGGCCACAGCTGCCTGCTGGGAAGCCAGGACACGAGGGATTCCCACAGGAACCCTGCCAAGGTTCAGGCTGGGTGCTGCACTCTCCCATTCAAAGAGCCAGGGTCTTGTCCAGAGCCCTTTGCTGAGGCAGGATCAAAGTAACCCCAGTCACCCCTCACCAATCTGTTAATTGGGACATGCTGTGGCTTCCACCACAACCTAATACTGTGGAAAACCAGAGTGGGAATTGCCTCATCCCCTTGTCCCCTCTCCTCCTTTCCCTGGAACTGGCTTGTTGCCCACCCTATTGCTCACCACTTCTGCAGATTTCCAGGACTCAAGGCTGCATGAGGGATTTTGTGTGCATTTAAACAACATCACATCCTTCCTCTCCATCCACTCTTCCCTTTTCCCCTGTTCCTTTTGGGGTTTGCCAATCTCCTCACCATTCAGCTTGTTTTCCCAAAGGTAGCCTAGAATTGCTCCTGCTCTTATTTATCTTCACAAGAAGATGCTCATGATTTCAGGCAGCCCTTTCTCTACAAACCTTTTGCTGTCCCAAGGAACCTCCCCAGGCTCTCCTCAAACCAACCTTGTGGTAACTGAAGGAAGAACCTGTCAACTTTCTGGACAAATATCATGGAATCACCAAATGGGGTGGGTTGAAAGGGACCTTAAAGGTCATTCAGTTCCACCCTCTGCCATAGGCAGGGACACCTTCCACTAGCCCAGGTTGCTCCAACCTGGCCTTGGACACTTCCAGGGATGGGGCAAGCACAGTTTCTCTGGGCAACCTGTGCCAGGGCCTGCCCACCCTCACAGGGAAGAATTTCTTCCTAATATTCCATTTAAATCTGTTCTTCATCAGCTCAGGGCCATTCCCCCTTGTCCTGTCACTCCATGCCCCTGTGATAAGTGAAACAAGCATTTAAGTTCCCATGTCCAGACAGGAGCAGAGTGGTGTTCACTTGTGGCAAAGCTGAAATGCAGTAGATAAGCAGTCTCCTAATGTCAGGTGCTTATCAGAGCCGTCTCCTCACCTTTGTTTTTCATTCCCAGAGGGATCTCTGTGTCTAAGGAAGGAGAGGAACAATGGGGGATACCCTGTCCCACCCATACAGACCCCAATCAACAGCAAACCCACGTCAGAGGAAGAGAGGGAGACAGAGAATACAGAATGGTGCTGGCATTTCGGGGAGCCCTTTATAGCTCTGCCAGGAAGGTCAGAGCCAGCACAGACAACTCCAACACAATGAGGTGCCCAAGCTAAATATAAACCCATCGAGGGCACGGGTACAGGAGTTTGTTTTTACAGTGAGCCGACAGACCATCAACACTGTGCCACGTCCCTGCTCCAAATAATTCCCAGCTTTATCATTGCCGACAGTCTTTGTGTTTTAGCAGGGAGGCAGAGCCCAGGCTCGCACCCATCTGCCAGTCTAAGTCAGTGGAAATGATTAACTGACAATGAGCAACAGCCAAACTTTTCCATTTCTATTATGCCATTCTAGGAAAACCCATGATGTTCCTCTCCCGTGATGGGATCACCTCATTAGGGAGCCCTTATCTGACTTCCTCACACATACACACACACACTGCCCTTAATATTCTATTAACACCACAGCACTCAAGCCCCCAGTCCTTTCCCAATATACCACTTGGCAAAAACTACTTTTCCCTAAAACCCGGGTCACACGTTGAGGTTTCTACATTTTGCTCAGATATATCAAAATTTGGCTGAGAAACTGTTGTTGCATTACTCAGAGAAAGTAAGAAAAGGTGACATTTACCCAGCAGAGCTATCCCAGTTCTGCTTCTCAGAACTGCAGAGATTTCTAGAGGAAAGGGAACTCTTGAGGAAGAAAAAGCCTGAAGTGTTAAAAGCAAGGAAAAGAGAATGTGCAAGAACAAAATTATCAAGTTAGAGATAAAATATGCTTCAGCCCCAATGAAGACAGAATTCAGGATGCTATTTTTAAATACAGTGGTAGGAAAAGAGAAAACCACGATGCCAAGCCAGTAACACATTTGCTATTTGGTGCCCTGGGTGTTATTTGGTGCCTCAAACGATTCATGGGGCTGGTATTTAAGTTGGTATTTCTTGCTAGGCTTATGTTACAGCAGAGAAATCATTTCCTTACTCTCGAGCATGTACTTCTTGGCAATGGGCAGAGGGAGCAGCCGGATGTGGCTGAGGAGGGAGCCCCAGGCCTGGGCTCTGGAGAGCGGAGCTTCAGGAGGCAGAGGGTTGTAGGGCTGGATCACGAAGTAAACAGTCAGCAAGACCAAGCCCAGAGTGAACAGGCCCTGTGAGGGAAAACAGGCACAGAATTAATTAAGCTTGCAGGGAGCTGAGGTGTCCTCAGACCAGGACACACCTTCTGGCTGGTACCGAAGGGCTGTGGTTGTGCACTGCAAGATGAACGCTCACATTTTTGCTGTGGCTCCTCGTTCAGCTGCAATGCTATTTATGTACAGAGCTGTCACTCAGGTTTATTATTAGGGCTGCCCATGGATGAAATTAAACAGCCTTCAAACCCAAACCACACAACTCTGTTCCTATATTTCAGCACTGCAAATAATCCAGTATGAGATCAATGAGGATTACCTACAGATAGTTCCGATTCCTCCCACCTGATCAAATAAAAGTTTGCACTCCTGCCATGCCTCTTACACAAGGAAAACCCTGTGGCTTTTGCAAACACCCATCAAGCCTCGAAACACTTTGGCAGAGTTGGCACCAGCTCCCTCCTCCATACCAGAATCCCAAATAAGCCTTCAAGAGATGACATGACGCATTTCTCCCCCCGGCCAAAGTCAAACTGAATCAACAGCAAAAACAAGAACAGAAGCTGAAAGTTCAAATTTGCAGTTTCCTGTTCTCCTGCCTCATTTGACAGCTTTTTATAGGACATGAGGAAGAAAGCTTGGATTTTTTTTTTCCAATAGAAACCATTGCAGTGGTTTTGTAAAGATGACATTAAATTATTACTGAATATTATGTCAGTGGGAAGGTTTTCATCCTTGGAGCAAACACCTGCTCTAGTGGAAGGTGTCCCTGCCCATGACAGGGGCTTGGAATTAAGTGATCTTTAAGGTCCCTTCCAACCTAAACCAGTCTGGGATTCTGTGATCTCAAACCTACCTAGGGAATAGCATCCTTTCACCCACTTTCCAAAACTTTTTACAGCATCTTTTAATTAAGGCTTTGAAAACACTTTTTCTACCATCAAGTAGGAGGGTAACAGGTTTGTTTTATAGATTGGAAGGAGAATAAAGAGAAGTAGAAGTTTGTGGCAGGGTCAGAAACAGAGCTGGGTTCATCACTCAACCCTGAACTTTGAGAATTTCCTTCCTCATATTTCCACTGAGGCTGGGAATCTTTATCTGAAAAATCACATCAAAATCTCATTATTTAATAATTTAAGGGAGAGGAAGGTGTTGACATGGTAAATTCTCAGCACATATGAGCAATTTCAAATCTTGGTCAGCTTCTCCTGCTCTCAAGCCAGCTCATGGCATGAAGGAAGCTACACTTCCCAGCTTTTTAAACAAAGATCTTGGAAAATTCATCAAGAAAATGCAGTGGTAAATAAAAGGCTTTGGTGCAAAAGGAGGGCTCTGACCCTCCAAGGGTGTATGTGTACATGCACAGAAGACACCTTACCTTGTAGAGAGCCACTAAGAGAGGGTACCGTGGAGGGCCCCTTTGGGGCTCATTCCTTTCCAAGAGCTGCTTGATGAACTTCTCAATGGCTTTTTCTGACATGCCACACTGGTGGCCAGTCTGCCTCACCAGGTCAATTGTCTCGGAGAGCTTGTCATAGATGCTGAGCTCACTGGCTGAAAGCTCCATGGTCTCCGGTGAGAAATCCCTGCGGAGAGATTGGGTTTGTGACCAGAAATCCCTCTGTGGCCACACAGGGATCCCAGGAAGGTGGCAATGCCCAGGAGAGCAGGAAGGCTTTCTCTGGAGCAAACCTGCTCCCAGCCACCAGCACAACACTCAGCTGCAGCCCTAACAGTCTCTGCTGCTTCAGGATCTCCCGCCGACTCAAAGAAGCCGTGAAATTTCCTGACAAGAGCAGAACCGGCTGAGATTCGCAGCTTATGTAAATGAACAAAGCCTCCCCGAAATCAATGAAACTCCATTTATTCATCTGCTCCCAGTGAATCCGTCCTGTAAAGCGATTGCTCACCCAGCACAAAAGGCAACAATACAAAGCTGATCAGCACACGCTGCAGCCGAGTTAAGCTCTCCTGCGCTATAATTTTAGTTGCTTATTTTAACCCGGATTTGTTTTCACCAAGTCCCCCGTCAGCAATAGGAACAGGACAGAGGAACAGGCAGGATGTGTGGGGCAAAGTTCAGCAGTTTACAATTTGTTTAAATTTTCGCAACCTAATGTCCAGGCCAACTGATTATTGAGTAACAACAAGGTGATAGCAGCTGCTCTGCAGGCAACAAAGCTCCCACCTTCCTCTCCACGTTTGCCTGCAGGTTGTCACAGGCAGAAATGCCACAGAACTAAATACCCCAGCAAGAACATGGGCTTGTAAGAACACATCTATGAGCAAGAAACATTAAATGGCCAAAAAAAGGAAATGTGTTCCTCTCCCACTCCCCCTCTGCCACAAAGGCCTCACCTTATCAAGAGCAGCAAATGGGCTGAAGAAAAGATGAAAATAAATTGCTGGACAAGGTAAAAGCTGCCAAGATGAGAATCCAGTTGTTAGAGAGACATTTTGCCTTGATAAAAAACAGCTGGAGGAAGGGGAGCATCTGGGAGGTGTCACTTTGCCTCTTGTTTCTGAGCTGGGAAACTCTAACCTGGATCAAACTGGGACAACTGGGCAGACTTTAGCAATGCTCTGCCCTGAGAGCACACGCTGAGGATCATCATGGAAAATCACAAGAAGCACAATCAATACTCACAGCTGGAAAGCAGGCCCCTGTCCCCCTTTTGCACTAAAACTACCTGACCTCAGGAACCAGCTCATGCTGACAAGCCCCGTGTGAAAGTGCCACCTAAACTTAGATTTGCTCAGCTGTGACTCGCCCTGGCTGCTCCCACAGCACCAATCAGCAATGCATGGATGGATGGATATATTAAAAAAATAAGATTTTCTTGTTAGGCAACCAAATTTGAACTCTGGTTTGCCTTTACAGCACTGGCCAACAGCTCTGCCCCTAAACCATGTGCTCCTACATGTCAGAACTCAAGCAATGGCAATTTTAGTATCTTTTTGTCCATCCTGCTAGGGTGCAGTTCCAAAAAAACCCTCATTCTTCACAGAACTACCAGCTTCAGCCATTGCTCCTCTCCTCCCAGGATCAACTCCCTGTCCTGCTCTTGCACACTTGTTTATGTGGTGAATCAGATCAGGAAAATTATCTGGCTGGAAAATAACCCTGATTTGTTTGGTCAGCAGCTGCCTAAGCATCCAACTCCAGCAGTTTATGTCACATGTTCTATTAACATTAGGGTCAAATTTCTAGCCACAGCCTTACAAACACCAAGAGGGTAAAATGCCAAATTAAAACCTAGTCCTAAGTGCACAATGAGAACACACTGCACCACATTGCCAGGTTAATTAGCTCCTGGTCCTCTTTTACCGACATTCCCTGTGTTCCATGCAAATATTTGTCCCAGATCTTACCACCTGAGCAGCCCCATGGGCAAGCAAAGCTGCCCCAAAGCAGGTTGGATCAATAATATCTCATTATAGATTAAGTTCTCCAAGGCAGGGACCTTTTCTTCTCGTCTGTAAAGCACCTGCCACACACATGATGACAAAAACAAGCCATTGCTTTACTAACTTTCATTCATGCAATACCCTGATTCATGTAACAAGCACGAGCCAGCACATCTGCAGGATATTAAATGCCCTTTTTTCCTGATTTCTCCAGTTGCCTTGACACTGTAACTGCTGTGCTAAATGGTCTGAAAGGTTATCTAGTGTCCTCTGGCTGCCAGTGCCAAAGCTTTCACGTGTGAAGCTGTCCTGTGCCGAATTCCAGGGGATCCATCAAGCTTCCCCTGCTTGTAGGATCTGCCTGGAAGCACTTAGAACGATTATCCCCACAGAAATGCTGTCAAACACAGTGGTTTCCCCCTTTTCAAACCGCACCAGAATCCTACTGTGATACAACCCCGAGATCCACCCCAGTTCCCACCCCTCCACATTTACACTCCGCTCTAAGCAAACACGTTTGGAGACAAGCCCTGCAAATCACAACCACTAAAAACCCAAGGCAGCCCCTTGACAAAGTCAAGAGTAACCCAATCCTCTGCTAGGAAATAAGGCATTTTGCTCCCACATTGCTGGGAGAACAGATGAGGCCTTAAAAATCCAATAACAACCCATTATTTGCCTTCCTATTCCAATAGAATCGACAAAACAACCCACTGAGCTGGGCTCATCCCTTGCACACCCCTCAGTCAGCCCTTTAAACAAGGAATCCATATGTTATTTGGGTTTTTATGAACTCCAGCACGCCGGGAGGAATCAGCAGCTCCCCCCACAGACACAAACGGCGATGGTTTGAAAGGGTTGCACCCGAGCAGCCAGTTCTGCCCTGGATGTTTAACCCGAGGCTTTAGAAAGTAAATATTTAGAGAGAAATGCTGCTGAAGGAGTCTTTCCCTTTTAAAGGGAAAGCTTGCTTGCCTTGCTGGGGAGCCTAAACCAGAACATATGTATATATATATATATATATATACATATATATAAATACACACACACACATATAAATGTATATATATTCATATATATACACACAAATATATATATACACACATATATAAAAATATGTACCTATATATACATATAGAAATACATATATACCCACACATAGAGAAATATAGATGTAAACATATATATAAAAATACTGATATTTACATATCGTTTCTATATGCATATACACATTTCTATACGTATATATAGGTGTACATATTTATATATATATACACATACATATACATACACACACATATATACACACACATATAGATATACACATAGCCATATATATACACACACATATATATCCATATATATACCCATGTATATACACACATATATATATAGATATACATATATATATATACATACATATATATATAGACACATATACACACATATATATACACAGACATATATACATGCATATATATACATATATATGTGTATATACATATACGCACACACACACAGACACACACATATATATAAATAGATTCCCATCTGCTGTACCCCCCTCGGTCCCTCCCTCCCCCTGCCCCAGCCTCAGGTCCCACCTTGGCCTGCAGCCCCTCAGGATGGACCCCCCTCTACCTCTGCCAGGCACAGGAGCCCCAGGCGGGGGGTTCATCCCCAAAATAAATCAATAAACCACAACAACCCCTCTCTCCCACCCCCAGCACTGCTCGGGCCTCCATCTACCCGGGACCCCCCAGGCCCACCCTGAGGGGTCGCTCCGGCCTCCCCCGGTGCCCCCCACACCTCC
The DNA here is from genome assembly GCA_035221455.1 of Xenops minutus. Lineage (NCBI taxonomy): Eukaryota > Metazoa > Chordata > Aves > Passeriformes > Furnariidae > Xenops > Xenops minutus. The sequence goes on along the minus strand of JAWWEE010000069.1, from coordinate 1,961,813 downwards.
GGTGCCCCCCACACCCCCAGAGCCCCC
>JAWWEE010000069.1:1946631-1961686 GCA_035221455.1 Xenops minutus | reverse complement strand
AAACATCTTCGGGGGGCAGAAATGAACACTCTGGGGGGCAGAAATGAACACCCCGGGGGGAGAGAAAGAAACACCTTCGGGGGGCAGAAACACAGCCAGGGGGCAGAAATAAACACTGGGGGAGAGAAAGAAACACCCCCGGGCATAGAAGCATCCCCTGGGGTACAGAAACATCCCCCAGGGTACATCATCATCATCATCCCCCGGGGTACATCAGCACCCACCGGGGTCCATAAACATCCCCCAGGACCTGCTGGTGTGCACAGAGACCCTTGGGGTACAGAAACATCCCCTGGGGTACAGAAACATCCCCCAGGGTACATCATCATCATCATCCCCCCGGGGTACATCAGCACCCACCGGGGTCCATAAACACCCCCCAGGACCATAAACATCCCCCGGTGTCCCCAACAATCACTGGGGTCCGTCAATATCCCCCAGTGCCCCCAACACCCCCAGGGTTTATCAACATCCCCCAGGGTACATCGGCACCCACCGGGGTCCATAAACATCCCCCAGGGACCTGCCGGTGTCCCCAACAATCCCTGGGGTCCGTCAATATCCCCCAGTGCCCCCAAAACCCCCAGGGTACATCAACACCCCCTGGGGTCCATCAACACCCATCGGGGTCCATAAACACCCCCCAGGACCTGCTGGTGTGCACAGAGACCCTTGGGGTACAGAAACATCCCCCAGGGTACATCAGCACCCACCGGGGTCCATAAACATCCCCCTGGGACCTGCCGGTGTCCTCAACAATCCCTGGGGTCCATCAACATCCCCCAGTGCCCCCAACACCCCCAGGGTACATTATCATCCCCCGGGGTACATCGGCACCCACCGGGGTCCATAAACATCCCCCAGGACCTGGTGGTGTGCACAGCACCCCACAGGGTACAGAAACATCCCCCTGGGTCCATCAACATCCCCCGGGAACTACCAGTGTCCCCAACAACCCCCGGGGTCCATCAACACCCCCTGGTGCCCCCAACACCTGTTGGGGTCCCCCAATACACCCCGGCTCCACCAACACCCCCCTGGTGCCCCCAACAACCCCCAGGACCTCCCGGTGCCCCAAACAGCCCCCAAAGCCCCCTGGGGTCCAGCAACTTCCCCCAGTGCCCCAAACACCAGTCAGGATCCCTCAAGCACCCCTAAAGCTCCCAGTGTCACCCCACAGCACCCACCCATCACCCCTCCAGCCCCATTAACCTCCTCCAACCACCCCAAGGAGACCCCCCCCCTTCAACCCCAGTTACCCCCAAGCCCAGGGGTGCCTCTTCCCCCAGCTCAGGAGACGAGCAGTGAGCATGCAGTTAACACGCTCCAAAAAAATGTGGAAAAGCCCTAAAAAATTGTGGGAAAGGCTTCCAGGAGTAAAGGGCTGGGAGATAGAGCAAGAGGAGGTCCCTGGAGCAACCCCTGGCATGAAAAGCTTGGGAGAAAGGAACACAGGGTTGGTCTCACCCCACTCTCAGACCTGGACTTTAGTCCTTAATAGCAATCAAATGCATTTTCAGGGTCGGCTGTTGGTGGTGAGACAGGTGATTTTGGGGGCTCTGTGCTCCCTTTTCACAGAATCCTGGGAATGTTTTGGGTTGGAAGGGACCTTCAAGGTGGTCTCATTCCACCCACCTTTATTCCACTGGAGCAGGTTGCTCAGAGCAACTTTGTTGAAGTTCTCAGCCTCAACAACTTCCTGCAGCTCTGGATTCTGCAGCTGAATTCAACATTGCAAGGAAAAGGATTTCCTCTTGCCAGGTTTGGCTTTCCTGCCCTGTCAATCCCAGCACAGGGAGCGGGATGGGCTCCCCATCCCAGTTTTACTGCTTTTTGAGAGGAATGGGATGAAATCCCAGGAGACCCAAAACCAGTGGCTGGGGCACTGAAAGTTTGGGTTGAAGATTTGTTCCAACATGTCAGAAGTTCCTTTGGATTCTCCAAGGTGGATTCATCCAGGAGAGGAAATGCCTGCTGAGTTTGGGCTGCTCTCTGAGATCTTCCCCATCTTGGCTTGGCTGAGGCAGCTCCTCTAATTCTTGTGGAATTACAGTTTAAAAGGAAACAACCTGATTTAAAATAAATAAATAAAAAAATGAATTCCTGTGGTCCAAACAAATATGCATTTCCCTCTTGCTATTAATATCTCAGGCCTTGATCTCTCTCCAAACTCCCAGGCAGGCGTTTAAGGGCTTGCAAAGGAGCAGTGCCTTTGATTCCAGAGTGGGAATGTTTACTGGGATCGTGAATTATTAAAGAGAAAAGATGCTTTCAAGTGCAATCTTTTCCAGCTTGATTTATTTGCCTTCCTGGTGCTTCTCCCAGCCAGGCAATGAAAAATTCATTTCCAGGTTTGGTGGGGAGCTTTGGAGTGCTTTGGGCATGAAGTCCAGCCTTTTTTTCCTGGAGATAATTTGCAATGGAGTGAGACAGACTTTTCTTTCCACCTGCTGTTCTGGGATGCCTTTTATTTTTCAGCTCCCACTCTGGGCCCTGTTGGAGCTCCCTGGTCCTTCCTTGCAGCAGCAACGTTGCAGTCAGGAGGAATTGCTGCCATCTAATGGGAGAATCCAGCCTCCACAGATAATAAAAATAAATAAAATAGGAAAAGAAAATGAAAATGAATAAGTAAAAAAGATGATAAAATAAAAAAATAAACACAATAAATAAAAATAATAAATTTGAAAATTAAAAATCAATCCATAAGTAATCAATAAAAATAAATTTAAAAAAATAAAAAGTTTTTCCTGTGCCATTCTTCTGCCACCCAGAAAAGCAGCATCTTCCACATTTAATCCCAGCCCGTTCAGGCAAAGGGAAAAGCTGATCTGATGGGTGGCTTTGCATAGGGGAGTGTTGCAGACCCAGTAAAAAGAACCTTTTTGGGTTGATCCCCCGTTTCACCTTCTCTTATTATGGATCAAACTTTATGGATCTTGTTATGATGAGCCTCTTATTGTGGATCAAACTTGCCAAGTACTCTTGAATTGATATTACTCTAAGATAAAAGCAGAAATAGTGAAGATGAGCTTGTCAACAAGAAGAAACCATTCTAGAAATCCCAAATCACAAACCCTTCCCAAGCAGCTGCTCCAGCAGGAAAGGTATTGAATAAAGAAACATGGTGAAGAGGGATAGACATGGAATGGGAGCATAAAACTAAAGTATTTTAATGATAGGGCCATGGGAAGATGACCTGGGACAGGCTGGGGGAAGACACACAGGGGATGGAGAATTTAGGGTACAGAGGGGCTGGGGGGATAAATTGGGGTGTGCAGGGGAGATAACTCATCCTAAAAGGCTCAGAAATTCCTTTGGCACTGCAGAGTTGTACCTGGCTGCTGAGGCTGATAGATATAAAATCTATATAATTATATATAAAAGTATACAGTGTTACTAGAAACCCAACTCTTGTCACTTTATTTTTCTAAAGCAGAAACTGGCTGCTATTATGCTTTGCCATTACATTCATATAAATAATAATGGCAACGAAAAGCAGACCCAACCAGGCAGAATCATTTCCCCAAAACCTGCATATAAACACAGTCTTTGAACAGTCCTGTTGAACTGCTGGGAATTTACACAGCATTTATAAAAATACCAAAATGTAGCACTTGTATTCTTATTTCTTTAGTTCGTATGGTTGCTGTTTGGGGTTTTTTAAGTGCATTTAGGATATATTGAGTATCTCATTGTTCCAGATCAAATCCAGTAGCAAGAGTCCCCACTGCCCAGAGCACCAACAGCCCCAAACCCCCTTGTTTTATTCACTTGGGTGGCTCCAGGTGTTCATTCCTTCTATCTCAAGGCTTGGTTTTGCTCCCTGCTACTTCCAGTGTCATTCCAGCATCTCAGATCCACCTGGGTTCCTTTGCTACCTCTTTTATTGTTTTTTTTATTTCAAAAAGAAAGTGATAAAGTTTCCCAACAAGTATTTTGGAGGGCTGGTGTGCCCTGGGGAATGGCAGGAGCTGCTCTCAGTATCCAAGGAGTATCAGCCAAGGAAGATACACAGGGAGCAGAGAAAGTGGCCAAAGGTTGTTTTTATGCTTTTCTGGCTGTTCCTGCAGGTTCAGATCACAGTGTGGGGGAGTCTGTCCATCACCAGCAGCAGCTCTTTTTCTTCTGGGGTGCTTTTGGTACCTCTTCTGTCTTATTTTTTTGTTCATCTTCACGAACTTTGAGCAACCTGGGAGAAAAGGAAGCAAATTAGTTGGGCATTTCCTCTCTATTTTACTTTGCACTGCTATTTGTCTTGACAAGCCTCGGTAAAGGAGGCTCAGCAAGGCTGAAAGGAGTCAGGAACCTTCCAGCTCCTCATACTCTGAGACTGTGAACTCTGCTAAAAACACCAACCCAATTCAAATCACAGACAGAAACTGTCTCAGTCAACCCAGGGAGAAATCAGCAGCATCCCCCAAAGGGTGTTTATTAATGCCCTTGCCATGCTGACTGTCCAGAAGGCAACTTGCAGCACTTCTCTGGCTCATCCCAGCCACCCTGAGTTGTCCCTGGTGTTTGGGCACACGAAGTCTCTGGTGACAGTGACACCCCAGCATTTGCAGCTCAAAAAGCAGGGAGGGAGCCCATTGAATGGAGGAGAGCTGGCCAAAGGCAAGGCCAAGCCTCACCTGCTGAAGCTGGCCATGGACTCCAGGACATTGTGGCCCGAGGCAGCGCTGCACTCGTAGAACATGAGCTGATGCTCCTGGAAGACACAGAGCCCAAAGAGAAATGGGATATTCTTGCACTGGAATAGCTTAATGTGGGAATAAATAGCCATGGGACAGTCGCTGTCGAGGGGAAACAGGAGGGAATCAAGGAAACAAATAATATTTCCTGGAACATGAGGGTGAAATCCAGTGTTTCTGGTTGCTGTGACACTAACTTTTAATACCTGCTGCAGGCAGAATGAGATGGGATGTCCTTTGGTTAGCAGAGACATAACTAGGTGTTCCCAGCTCTTTTGTGCCTGACAGTGACCAGTTTGGGAAAATAAGCCTTTATCCCCCTTGTCTTGCTGTCTCCTTTGTAAAACATTTCGATGGATACTGGCCCAAATCCCACAAACTTTAAAATTAATTCAATAAACATGAGATTCTTCTCATTCTTCACCCCTCATTTTTATTAACCATCTGTATTTGTAGAGACTAATTTAAGTGTTTCAGTATCTTTAGAGCAGGATAGGGCTTGGTGGGTTTATTGTGTTTATGATGCTGAGAAAATGTGTGACACTTCACAGCAAAGACAAGCAGAGCTGAAAATGTTTTAATTTATAGATCCAACTCCATAAACTGATTTACTGGGGGGATGCTGAGCTGAAACTAAAGTGGCAAAGGGAAAGCAAGGCAGGCAAGGGCGAGAGAGGAGTTCAGAGAGCACTTTGCCAACCACTGATGCCTGAGGGGTAAATTAGGGGGTTTCATCTTTCTCTGCCTCCTCAGGCTGGTGGAATCCATCCCTGGCTGTCCCTGCCAAGCTTGGCTGGACACCCTTCACCACCTACCTTGGCCAAGCATTCCCCCTCCTTCGTAGGAACCTGTCTCTTGGCAGCACAGTCGGTTTTGTTCCCAAGAAGCAGAATAGCAATTCCATCCTCTGCTGCTTCCTGGGTAATCAAAGAGGGGAAAATCAGGAGAGCAGTGGAATTTGCCTTGAATCCCAGCTGGCTACACTGTCTGCACACACCTTGAAACACCAGGAAGGATGTCCATGGGTTTGGGTTGATACCAAAACTTTGAATTCTTAAACAAGTTTAACAGCATTTAAGAAATTTTTTTCCCCCTCAAATCATCTGTCCTGGTCTATTCACTGGGTAGAGCACTGGATGAGTTACCCTTGTAATGAATTTACTCTGTGTTTAGCTTCAGGAACCCTCCTGATGATGTTCTGCCTGGGATTTACTTGCATTTGTCAAGGTAACATCCTATTTTGTTCCAGCAGTTTTGAACACTGGCTTTATACTCAAATGGAAATCTCTGATAAGAAGTTTTTAGTAAGAGATGAATCACCTCCCGTGTTCCAGGACTCAAAGAGGACAATTTTTGGTTTAAAAGCATTACCAAAAATCAGTTTCAACATTTTCCATTTCTCCATGCTGGTTTTTAATTTTTTAAGAGTTGCTCATTATCTTAACAGTGCTATCAACAAATTACCCTGGGGAAACACTGGGAAATTATGAAAAATGTCTCTATTAGATTTAAATCCTCCACGAAAAAGTGTTTTAGAAGCAAAGCCAAGCGGAATCCCCTCGGGCACCCCCAGATGTCCATCCCTGACCGATTTCAGGGGTCAGGTGGGGAAATGCTGATTTCAGAGCCACCAGCAGGTCCAAAACCTCGTGGGCTTCACCTTGACCCACCTGGATGCAGCTCAGCCAGTACCTCACGTCGGAGAAGGAATACTGGGATGTGACATCGTACATGAGCACCACCCCATCCGCCTTCCTGAAGAACTGCTTGGTCATGCTGTGGTACCTGTGTGCATTTCACAGGGAAGGTTAAGGAGGTTTGGCCTCAGGGTGGTGTGACATCCTAGAGGGAAAACTGGGAATGCCTGTAAAAAAAAGGCCACCCCCAGCTTTGGCTCCTGTCCTGATGGCAGAGGCCAGCCTGAATGCCAGTTTTATCTTAATGACTTCCTTTATTATGCTTTATCAGATCACTTACTGTACAGAGTCCCTCCTCAAACAACCCCTCCTTTGCTTAGCAAAGCCAAGAACAGTCATTTCCACCAAACTACCAGGAAAAGGAATGCCCCAGGTTGTGTCCTTAGGTAAGAGCACAGCTCCTCACCTCTCCTGGCCAGCTGAGTCCCACAGGCGCAGAGCAAAGCGCTTGTTGTCCACAACGAGGTTTTTGACCCGATAATCCAGTCCTAGGAAACACAAAAGGGGATATTTTAGTACTGGAGCATTCTTCCCTATGACAGAGGAACGTGGTGTAGGGTGGTCTGAGGCTGCAGCTCCAGGGCTTGCTTTAAGAGAAGTGGATAAAACCCTTATACTCTTGTATTCAAGAGAAAAATATATTAGAATGTAAGTGTACAAAGCTTAGCCAAGCCATAAGAGATAGATACAATATTTACCTTTATGTATTTAACATGTTAAACAGCCTTATTTTTGCAATTGAATGGTACAAAAAGATTGAAAAAATGACCTTAAGCCATGAGCACTGCATGTTTGCTTTCAAGTTGAGGTTAATATACCCCTGGAAAGAGATCTGCAAATATTATCACTAAATCCTGTTCACCACTCTCTTAATTCCAGAACATGGACCCTGGGAGAAGTGTGGTGAGAAGAGACTAGAGCTGGAAGGCAAAGCAGAGAGGGAAGCACTAGAGCCACTGGTATTGGTGTGCTGGGAGGACTGGGAGGACCAGCACTGCCTGCTCATGAGCATCCAGGCGTGGGGAGTTGGTGGTTCTGCTTGGTCCCTGGGGACAGGCTGTACAACACGCTTGGTGTGAGCTGGAATAGGTGTGTAATGACCACCAGAACCTGTGGGGTGGAGGAGAAGAGCTGGAGGAGCCCTTACCTACTGTGGCAGTGAGGTTGGGGTTGAAGCTGTCGGCGTGGAGCCGGTACAGGAAGGATGTCTTCCCCACGTGGGAGTCCCCGACAAACAGCACGTTGTAGAGGTGCTCTGGGTCCAGGGCAGCTTTAGGACAACCCTTTGGGGCAGCTTCTGCTCCAGCTGCAGTCACAGCCTTTGGTTCTCCTGCGTTGGGCTCACCTTCCTGGCTCATTTTCAGATCAAACTCTTGTGGCTTCTCTTGTTGACCGACATTGGGGTCTTGGCTCTGTTCCCCCAGGAGCTGCCCCTGAGGCTGCACACAGAGGTTGGCTGTATCCCCCAGGGAGCTGTCTGGGAGGACCATCCCCAGCTGATTATTCCCAGCATCTTCCTGTGGTTGGACCCTCAGGTGGAAGGTTGACACTGGTGGCACCTCTTGCTTTGGAGGCTCAGCAGGTCTGGCAGCCACCTGCTCTGGTTCCATCACACGTGCTGCCTTCCCCTCTGGCTGCTGGGCAGGAGTGTGAATCCTCCCCTGATGTCCCCTGACCTGCTCCTGGAGCTCACTTGGGGCTGCCTGTCCTGGAGCACAAAGCCGCCACACATCTGGAATGAGAACATCCTCCTGCATCATCCTTTCCAGCTTGGCTGTGCCAGTTTGTACTGGCATGTCAGAGCCCGGGGCAGACACACCATCATCGTGGCCCTGAGGCAGTCCTACACCCTGACTTTTGACTACTCTCCTGGTTCCTGCCTCCAGCCTCTCTCCCTGTGCCACTTCCAGACCTTGAGTTCCATGCAGAGGCCGCCCCCCTGCAGCAGCCCTCTCTGCCTGTGCTAATTCTGGTGCCTGGGTATCCTCTGGGATCTGCCCATCAGGACCAGTGGGTGCTCCCAGCTTTGCTTCCAGACCCTCTGCAGCAGTGCCAGGCTCAGCCTCAGCTGGAGGAGGCCCATGTGCAGCTGCAGGTCCCTCCCCTGTGTCTGCAGTGTGAGCTGCACACAGCCCTGTCCCCAAACCTGCAGTCAGGCTCTGCTCCCCTTCCCACATCCCAGCTGCACCCAGGGGTGCCACATCTGTCTCTGTGCTCCCTCCCGAGGCTGATTTGGGCTCATCCTCCTGGGTAAACAGCTGTGTGTTGGCACCAGTGCTCTGCTCCTCCAGTGTGTCCTGGAGTTCAGCCTCCTCTCCAGGTTGTCCTCCTGGACCAGCCCACTCTCCCTGCCCAGCCCTTGCTCCCTGTGGATTCAGCCCAGGATCATGCAGCAGCCCATGCTCACCCTGTCCTTGTGCCCCATCCTCAGCCTCATCCCTGAGCTGCTCAGCTGCACAGTCCCCCTTTTCCTGTAGGGTTTCTGGGCTGGCACCCCCCCACAGCTGTGTGTCCATCCTGGAGTCCTGTGTCTCTGTTTCCACCAACTCTCCTTTATCCCCCTGATCCAGGGGTTGCATTCCTGGATCCACACTCCCTCCCTGCTCTGTCCCCAGGGAGTCAGTCTTGCTTGAGGGCTGCAGATCTGCTTCCCTGCTTCCTCCTGGGATCAAAGTGAGCTCCTCCACCCCTGCAATCAGCTGCATGTTGGCATCAGTGCTCTGGTCCTGCAGTGTGTCCAGCCCAGGCTCCTGTGGCAGCTCACACTCCCACTGTCCTTGTCCCCAGTCCTCAGCCTCCTCCCTGGGCTCCAAGGCTGCATGGTCCCCTTCTTGCTGGGGGGTTTCTGGGCTGGAATTTCCACTCAGCTGGATGTCTCTCCAGGATTTCTCTGCCTCCACCATTTCCACTGACTCTTCTTCATCCACCTGACTCAGGGGTTGCACTCCTGGAACCACAGTCCCTCCCTGCTCTGTCCCCAGGGAGTCAGTCTTGCTCAGGAGCTGCAGAGCTGCCTCTGTACTTTCTCCTGAGGCTGATTTGAGCTCATCTTCCTCTGCAAGCAGCTGCCTGTTGGCATCATTGCTCTGCTCCTCAACAGTGTCCAGCCTTTCAGCCTCTCCCCTTAGCTGCACAGCAGCACCAGCCCCCTCTCCCTGCCCAGCTGCTGCTCCCTGTGGATCAAGCACAGGCTCCTGTGGCAGCTCACCCTCACCCTGTTCTTGTCCCCCATCCTCCTCCTCCTCCTCAGTGTGAGTGGCTGTTCCACCCCCTCCTCCCCGTGGGCCTCCTGGGTTGAGACCCCCATGCAGTCTTGTACCTTCCTGGGCATTCCCTGTCTCCATTTCCACTGACTCTTCTTCATCCCCCTGACTCAGGGGTTGCACATCTGGATCCAATCCCTCTCCCTGCTCTTTCCCTGGGGATCCAGCCTCACCCCAGAGCTGCAGAGCTGCCTCTGTGCTCCTTCCTGGAGCTGATTTGAGCTCATCCTCCTCTGCAAGTGACTGAACAGTGACAGCAGTGCTCTGGTCTTCCCCTGTGTCCAGGCTTTCAGTCTCCTCCTGTGGCTGCACTTCTTCACCAGCCCCTTCTCCCTGCCCGACTGCTGCTCCTTGCACATCCAGCACAGGCTCCTGTGGCAGCTCACACTCACCCTCTTCGTGTCCCACATCCTCCTCCTCCTGCAGCTGAACAGCTTTTTCACTCTCCCCTCCCCATGGAGCTTCTGGGCTGACACCCCCACCCAGCTGTGTATCTGTCTGGGCATCCTCTGCCTCCATTTCCACTAACTCTCCTTCATCCCCCTGATCCAGAGGCTGCACATCTGGATCCAGTCTTCTTCCCTGCTCTGTCCCTGGGGATCCAGCCCCATCCCAGAGCTGCAGAGCTGCCTCTGTGCTCTGTCCTGGAGTCAGTTTGAGCTCATCCTCCTCTGCAGGTGACTGAACAGTGACAGCAGTGCTCTGGTCTTCCCCTGTGTCCAGGCTTTCAGTCTCCTCTTGTGCCTGCACTTCTTCACCAGCCCCCTCTCCCTGCCCGACTGCTGCTCCTTGCACATCCAGCACAGGCTCACACTCACCCTCTTCGTGTCCCACATCCCCAGCCTCATCCCCAGGCTCCATGGCTGTATCATCCTCTCCTCCCTTGGGGGTTTCTGTGCTGGCAGCCCCACACAGCTCTGAGTCCTCTGTCTCCATTTCCACTGACCCTTCTTCATCCACCTGACTCAGGGGCTGCAAATCTGCATCTAGTTCCCCTCCCTTTTCTGTCCTTGGGGATCCAGGCTCACCCCAGAGCTGCAGATCTGCCTCTGTGCTCCTTCCTGGAGCTGATTTGAGCTCTTCCTCCTCTGCAAGCAGCTGCACATTGGCACCTTTGCTCTGGTCTTCCCCTGTGTCCAGGTTTCCAACCTCCTCCCCTGGCTGCACAGCAGCACCACTTTCCTCTCCCTGCCCTATGGTCACTCCATAGGGCTGAGGCACAGGTTCCTGTGGCTGCCCAGACTCACCCTGTCCTTGTTCCCCATCCTCAGCCTCATCCCTGAGCTCCATGGCTGCACCAGTCTCCTCTCCCTTGGGGCTTTCTGTGCAGACACCCCCACTCAGCTGGATATCTCTCCAGGAATTCTCTGCCTCCACCATTTCCACTGACTCTTCTTCATCCACCTGATCCAGGGGTTGCACACCTGGAGCCACATTCCCTCCCAGCTCTGTCCCCAGGGATTCAGTCTCACCTGGGGGGTGCAGATCTGCCTCTGTGCTCCCTCCTGGGGTCAGTCTGAGCTCATCCACCTCTGTGAGCAGCTGTCTGTTGGCATCAGTGCTCTGGTCCTCAACAGTGTCCTGGCTTTGTGCCTCCTCCTGTGGTTGCACAGCAGCACCAGCCCCCTCTCCCTGCCCAGCTGCTGCTCCTTGTGGGTCAAGCACAGGCTCACCCTCACCCTGTCCTTGTGCCTCATCCTCCTCCTCCTCAGCATGAACTGCAGCTCCATCCTTCCCTCCCCACGAGGTTTCTGGGCTGAGACCCCCAGGCAGCTGCACATCTGTCTGGGCATCATCTGCCTCCACCAGTTCCAGCATCTGAGACTTAACTGGGAACAGCCCACACAGGTCTGGGCCCCCTGCAGGTGTTTCTGCTGGGGAGGGACCCTCACTGTGCACCTCAGAAACCCCCATTTCTTCCCCCAGCCCTAACTGTGGCTCATCCTCCTCCTCCAGTGGTTGCACCCCTGGCTCCAGGTGCTCTTCCAGCTCTGTTTCCAGTTTCTCAGACAGCCCCAGTGATGGTTCCTGCAGTGCCATGCCCAGGTCCTGCACACATTCACCTGGAGTTGACTCTGGCTCAAGCTCTTCCATGGCAAGGCACTGTCCCACTGCTAGACCTGCTTGCCCAGCCTCAGGTGGCCCCAGACCTGCCTCCAGACTTTCTCCCTGGTTTATTCCTGCTTCCTCAGCTTCTCCCAGGAGCTGTGCCTTTTCCCAACCTGGTTTTCCCTGCACCCACCCTGCTCCCTCCACCTCCATCCCTGCCTGCTCTCCTGCCTCCTTGCTCTCTCCCAGGTGCTCTGTCACCTTTAGCACCATCTCCTTCACACCAGCACCCTTTCCTTGCAGGAATAAGCTGCTCTGTGCCTCCTCTGGGCTCTCTGCCTGCTCTGGCCCTGGCTCCTGAGCCATGTGGTGCCCGGCTTGCACCCACGCACCAGCCTGTGTCACATCCAGGGCACGGAGCTCAGCTGTGCCTGCTCCTTCTTGCAGCTCTCCTTCAAACAGCTCGTGGCTGACGTGGCCAGGGAGGCTCTCCTGCAGGATCCCAGGGGTTGCTCCATGGGCTGTGGCTGCCTCTGGCCCTGTTTGGGGCTCAGCATCATCTCGGGGGTGACTGGCAGCGTCTGCCAGAGCAAGGGGTGCATCTGGTGCCTGTGCCTTCAGATGTTTGCTCAGAGCTGCTATTGCATCATTCATCTCTCTTAGCAAAGAGCTTTGGTCAGAGAGGTGTTCCTCTTTCAGAGATTCTGGGAAGGGGTCCTCTTCTGCAGAGCTCGCTCTCACTGGGGCTCCTGAAATGCTTATTTCTGCTGGCAGCATTTCCCAGACCCTGGAAAGGGCAGAAAAGGGAGGGGAATGAGCTCCAGCTCCCTCCCATCCCTGGCCAGTCCCAGGAGGCCTCTGATCTACCACCTCACCCCATCCCTCTCCAAACCCGATTTTCTTTACCCTCTAGGTGCCCTTGGGGTTCACCCAGGCAGCAGTGGGGACAAGGGAAAGGGGCATACACCCTGCCTGGGTACACATGCCTCTTCCCAGCACCTGTATCAGCACTATCAGCCATGAAAAGACAACTCTCAGCCAGGTCCAGCAAGTTCCTGAGCCAAGGGAGTGATGCTCTGGGATAAGAGATGTGATCTCCAGGATGAGAGATGAGTGGGTGGGAGGGGAGTGTTAAAAGGACTAAATCTCATGGTTTGCTTTGAGGGGGTGGAGGGATGACCTGGGGGCTCAGCAGCAGTTGGCAGAGCCCGGGGGCACACGTGGGCACAGCAGCTGCTGCCCAGGACCCCTTACACTTGGTGGGTGTTCCTGGCTTTGCCCTCTCTGCTCTGGGAGCCCAGCCTGATCCGCATCTCCGAGCGGAACTTCTCGCTCGTCCCCGGACTCATCTGCAGGACAAAGGGTGGGGAGAGGAAAGAGAAAAGCACTTGGTGAGGGAGTGAATCCACCTGAGGCGATGCTGAGCTCCCCAGCAGGTATCCAGATGCAACCCCCCAAAATCTTGGGGGTACCAGGACTGAGGTGCTGCTGCTCCCTCCCTTCCCCAACATCTGCATGGCACCGTGGCACCCCCATCTGAGGAAGCTCTTAGGGGAGGCAGTGCCTCAGCTGCAGGAGCACCCTGTGCTCTTGGGCCCCCCAGCATCCCAAACCAACCAGCACAAGGCCCTGGAGCATGGACACCTCGTGCTGTGCCCACACCCCCAGCTAAGTACCTGTGGGGACATTGGCACCTCGCTGGGTAACTCTGCCACCGCTCTGTCCCTGCAAACACAGAGCACAGGGCTCAGGATGGCAATTGCATCCTCTTCAGCTCATCCACCCCAGCCCCGGGCTTGTCCTCAGCCCCCAGGGCAGTGATAGAGCAGGACAGCCAAAGCCATGACCCTTGGATCAGTCCTGGCTGGATCCCTGTGGGTGAAGGACATCCCCATCTCTGCGGGGATGTCCCCTCAAGGGACAGGTTCAGTGCATGGTGCTGACAGTCCTGCCTTTCTTCCTGATGTTCTTCACACCAAGCCATGATTAATTTATACCACGGAGACCTCTGAAGCCCCGTGATGGTTGAGACCCCCCCAGGAGGAAACCACATTTATCCACATGTGTGTGTATGTAGAGATGTATGTATGTGCACATACATCTCTCAGCTACTCACCCTGGCTCCTCCACGTGCTGCCAAGCCACTGTGGCCCTCATTGCCCTCAGGTGGCCCTGGGTGTGCTGCAGCTGCTGGTGGAGGTGCTGCAGGTGATCCTCCAGCACCCTGTTGCTCTCCTCCAGCTCCCGGTTTTCCGAGCTGGTGACTCGCTGAGTGCTGCGGAGGCTGCGGCACCGCTGCTCCAGCTGTGGGATGGCACCCGGGACACTCAGCCCACCAAAACCCCCCACTCAAATCCTTCATGGATAACCATCCCCTCGAGGTGTGGGGCTGAATTCTCCCCCCGTGGGGAGATGGTGGGTGGGGAACTCAACTTGTGTCCTCTGGGAATGCAGGGGAGCGTGGGGATGGGGGTGGAAAAGGTGGTCAGGAGGGTCCTGTGTGACAACCTGCTGCAAGGACTGGTTGGGGATCAGACAGACTGGGACACACTGGGATCAGCTGTCCAACGCTGTGTTGTTGTTACAGCCCGGCCCAGAGACCCCCTGACACAGAACTGGGGACGGGGGTCGGGGCCAGCCCACCTCCATCTGTGCTGTGACCAAGCGCTGCACCTCCCTCTCGCTGGCATCCAGCCCCCTCTGCAGCTCCACGACGTGCTGGTGGCTCCGGGCCATGCTCTGCGATGGCAGCAAGGACATTGGCACCTGGCTGGGAGCTGCCAGGGGGGCTTGGGGGTGCTGGGGTGGGCAGCAAAGGGAGAGGAGCAGCCAGTGACCCACCTTCTGCTCCAGGCGCTGCTGCTCCTGCTGGATCTGCTGCTCCAGGACCTCGCAGAGCTGCTGCACCTCCTTGTCGTGCTCAGCCACACGCCTGTGGGCACAGCGAGGTGAGGGGTGGGTGGGCAGACCCTGCTGGAGGGGGTGCAGGTCCCTGGGACCCCACATTGCCCATGGGACCCTCTGGCTGCAGCAGGGTTTGCCCAGAGGGGTTCACTCAGAGTCCAACCCTTTTGCCATCCCATTTATGACTGTAGAGGGAGCCCAACCCCAAACGCCAGTGAAACCTCTGCTCTGGCCACTGATGGAGATGCTGAAAGCACCCAGGTTTTCCCCCACAGCTGGGATGATCCATCCCTGTCCCTATCCCTGTCCCCATCCCACCCCATCCCCATCCCCACCCCACCCCATCACATCCCCATCCCCATCCCACCCCATCCCACCCCACCCCACCCCATACCCATACCCACCCCACCCCATCCCACCCCATCCCACCCCACCCCATCACATCCCCATC
>JAWWEE010000069.1:1906811-1936409 GCA_035221455.1 Xenops minutus | reverse complement strand
CTTACACATCATACACCATACACCATACACCATACACCGTACACCATACAGCATACAGCCCGGTCCTCTATGGGACCCCCCGCATCGATCCTATACACCATACACCATACAGCCCGGTCCTTTATGGGATCCCCCCGGTGCTCTATGGGACCCCCCGATTCGATCCTATACACCATACACCATACATCATACACCATACAGGATACAGCCCGGTCCTCTCTGGGACCCCCCGCCCCTCTCTTACACACCACACACCATACACCATACAGCCCGGTCCTCTGTGGGACCCCCCGGTGCCCTATGGGACCTCCCCGCAGCTCTCCCGGTGCCCGGTACCGGGAAGGTACGTGGTGCCAGAGGGAGTGGGATGTGCTGGGAGACCCCGGGTACAGGGAAGGGGGAACCCTCCCCTTATAGGGAGTGCAGGGATCTGGTGTTAGGGGCTATAGGGACCCCCTTCCTTGGGGGGTGCTGGGATCCC
Organism: Xenops minutus; assembly: GCA_035221455.1. NCBI lineage: Eukaryota > Metazoa > Chordata > Aves > Passeriformes > Furnariidae > Xenops > Xenops minutus. Next base: position 1,935,928 of record JAWWEE010000069.1, on the reverse strand, counting down.
CCCATCAGGGAACACAGGGATCCCCCCATTAGGACACACAGGGACCTCCTTCCTAGGGGGTTGCTGGGATCCCCCCCATCAGGGGATACAGGGATCCTCCCATTAGGACCTCCTTCCTTGGAGGGGGTCAGGGACACCCCCAGTAGGGGATGGAGGGACCCCCCTATCAGGGGATACAGGGACACCCCTGTTAGGAGACAACCTCCCTCTGTGACCCTCCTCCTGGAAGGGATGCAGGGGACAGAGGAATAGAGGATACAGGATAGAGGGTACAGGGACCCCCAGCCATGGATACAGCAGCACCCCATCCCAGCTGGCTTTAGTTGGCTTGAGGTCAGGGGGAATAATGGATGAAGGAAGGGGTGGCTCAGCCCCTCGAGGTGCCCAGCTCAGAGCCACCCTGGGATGATGCTCCCCTGGTCCCCAGGTGCTGTCCAACCTGTCCTGGACCACCCCTGGCCCCTCCAGCTGGATTTTCTCCCCCGGGCCTGGCTCAGCTCCACCAGCTCGACCCCCGGCACACGCTGCAGCCAGAGAAAAGCCCCTGGGGAAGGACCTGCTGCTCGGAGTGCTGCGGGCTCCAGGGCAGGGATGAGGAGGAGAAACAAGTCTGTGCATGTCCTGCAGGAACCTGTGGTGAGGATTTGGGGGGATCTGTGGCTTTGGTGGAAAACACGTGCAAGTCCACAGGCAGGAGGGGTGGGAAGCCAGGGCAGCTTCTGCTGGGGTTGCACTGCAGGGCTGGAGGGCAACCTGGTTTTGGTCCATCCCTGCCCTGTGGCAGGGTAAATGATGCCCCTGGATTTATCCCACCCGGTGCACAGGGGCCGTATCCTGCAGCCCCCTCCCAGCCCAGCACACACTGCCCAACACTGAGGCATCGCAGCCTGGGCACACGGGGACAAACACAACCTGCTCCTGTGGGCACAAGAAGGTGACAGCACACTTCCAAGTGACAAATGTCATGTTAAAATGATCCCTTGGGAATGCCAGGCCTCTGCCCCTGGAACCAGGGGGTGCTGGGGTGTTGAGCAGCATCCTTGTGTGCAGGACACTCGTGCTTTTCCCAGCTGGACCAGCAGCTTCCCCCTGGCTGGAGCAGCTGGAGAATATGTTTGGGCATGTTTGGCTGGAGGCTGCCACACACTGCAGGAGGGTTTTGCATCGCTGGTCCCACTCACTGGTGCTGGGCCAGCCCAAGCTGCTGGAATTTGGGTGGGTGGTGGCTGCTCAGCACCTTGGCTGCCTCCGGATGGGCACGGTGGGATGGGCAGGAAAGGTGAAAGGAGAATGAAAAGCATCTTAAATTAATACTACACACGGCAGGAAATCCATCCTGGAAAGCTGCGGTCTGGACCCAAACGCTGCCAAATTCATCCTGTCATCCCATTTGTAACACGCAGGGAGAGGAGGGGGCGAGCTGGGGCAGGGAAGGTGCTGCTGGTTTTTCCAGCTGGGAATGATTTGTGCCGCTGGCTGCAAGGAGCAGCTCTCAGAGCTGCCCTGCAGAGGGTGGGTGTGAGGCTGGGGGATAGTGGATCCCTTCCTTGCCAAGCTCCAGCTCTGCTCCAGCTGCAGGTGTGGGTTTGTTCCCTCTGGATGGGGGGGATTCGATGGACACTGAAGGGAATCCCAGTGCAGCACCGTGGGCATCCCCTGGATCAGCACAGCCTCCAGCTGGGGCTCTGGGATGAAGCAGCATTTACCAGAGGATGCTTCCTGCTTAAACCACCTATTTTTCCCCCATGAAACCCCCCACCCAGTACACAGAAGGGAATGGGAACGTCAAACCAGCAGCTTTTTAAAGAGGCAGAGGAAGGGGGTTGTGCAACCTGGAGCAGCTCTGAAGCTGCTGATGCAACAGTGAGGGATTCAAAAAGCATAGTGACATGAGATAACCGACCAGCCTGGCTGCTGGGAACATCCCAGTTCCACCAGGGGTTCATCCAGCCAGAAAGTCAATCAGACACAGATTTTTCTGTTAGGAAAGTTAATTCTAAAATTTTCTCCGTGATTTTTTTTGTGGAGCAGGATCCACTCCCTGTGCCCTGGGATAGGGAGAGCAGGTTTCTGGCTGTAGCAAACTCCACTCTCACTTCCCTTCCTCTGGGAACTGGGGAGCTCTGGCTGCACGGCAGAGTCAGTGTCAGAGGAGACCTCAGCCAAGTGGGTTGTTGGAAATGGGAAGTGGGGAGAGAGGTGGCGTCAGGGTCTGGGTCAGGGAGTCCACGGGCATGTCTGCAGTGACATCACCAGAGAAAAAGAGGAGGGAAAAAACCTGTGATTAAGACAGAATGAAGTACAGGAACTTTGAAAAAATAAAAAAAAAATCCTAGAGGTGACTCATGTTGGGTCCCACAACAAGGAGGAGGAGGAGGAGGAAAGCAGATCCTGGGGACCAGGATCAGTGCCGAGAGCTGATGGGCTATTTCCTTCTCACCATTTACAGCCACCGTGTGGCATCTGTCACCTCCCCTGTCCCTCTCTCCAAGGAGTCCCAAACCCCCGCCCGGGAGGGGTGTGATCGTGGGAGAATCAGTCTTCATAATTTCCTTGAATAGCTCATCCTAATGCCTGGAAGCAAAAGGAATATATTAAGTGCCTGCACATTTCATAGCCTTCAAAGGAACTCCCTTCCCAGCACTGGGGGCACCCAGATACCGAGTGGCAGCCACTGCCTTGGCCAGGGAGCCTTCAGGAGGGTTTCATTCCCAGGGGATCTCCCCAGGTGGGTCCTGCAGACACTGAAGGGAGTGGGAGCCTCTGCAGACACGGATGCAAACACATTACTCACTGCAGGAGAGTGACTCAGCCCGTCCTCAGTGCCGGGGATCCATCAGGGAACATGTTGGGGCACATCACTTCTGACTCCCAGCCTCATCCCCTGCCCCTGTCCTCCTCTGACATGGGGAGCAGCACCCCAAAAAGACAAGGGGATGTGGGTGGGAGTTCCAGAATGGAGCAGGGAATGGTGTGAGTTGGGTGAAGGAGGGTGGGATGGGAAATGGGGAAATGTGGCTTTGTGGAGCTACATTTGATGGGAATCACACACTGAGGTCCAACCCTTGCTCATAACAAATGTTCTAAATGCACACAAATACCTACCTGCAGAGAATTTAGATTTAGTGGTCAAAGGTGTATTTGAAGTGGATATCTTTTAGGGGGGTGGGGAGGGAGATCTTGTATTTCTTTTAGATCAACCAATGTAAAGGGAAAAACAGCAAAGACTTGGGCAGATGAGCAACCCTGGGGTCTTTTGGGATGGAGCTGGCAGAGATCAGGGCACACACTTATTTTTCAAGGTGGGATAAACATAAACTCTGCAAAGACCTGAATTTCTACCCAGGGAAACAACCTGAGAATGAGGGGAACCAACACAGGACCTCCATCCCAGCACAGAGAGTGGGACAAGCCCAAGGGGTTGGGGTTCAGTCCTGCAAAACACACTGTCCTACACCCTAAAAGTCCACCCAGGGCTGTGCCTCCCCCTCTGTGGGGCATCAGGGTGACTTTTTCCCCTCCTCAAACAGCTTTTACTCATCAAAACACCCTGGGCAGGTGTGAAATCACTTGAGCTGCCACAGCAGATTGACAGGGGCTCACTGGAGGTGTAGGAGGCTCTGCTGGGACAAAGTCCTGAGTATGCTGGCAAAAAAAAACCCTCTTCAGCAACATTCAAATCACCAAGAATTTCTTGTGTGTTTTTTTTTATTATCTCTACTAACAAGCTTTTTTCTTTAAAGTGGGAAACGTGAAGGGTCTTAATGAAAGCCTCACGCTCCAGCAGAAATCTAAATGAACCCAGTGTTTGGCTGGAGGGCGTTTATATCCCAGCGAAGCCTGTTTTCCCATCAGCTCTTTGAAGTGCCCAATTAAGTGATTTTATACTAATAGGATTTTCCCAGGAAAGAAAGACAAGAATGACAAAACGCTGAATGCTTGATTAACTCTGCCCCTAAAAGAACTCGGATCGTGTTAATTGACTGTTTCCCTGCCATATCCAGCCCTTGTTTGCCCCATTTATGAAGGCATTTTGATGAGACACCGGACCCAGCAGAGTGGAAATACAGTCCCACCAAGCACAAATGGGGGATGAGACAGTCCCTAAAACAAGGCCTTTGCTTACTGGAAATATTCCTGGATGCGGGAGCCGGGCTATGAATCGGTCGCTTCATTCGGGCCCTCACTCATTTTCATCCAAGATTGTTTTTAGCCCCATTCATGGTCATTAACGTAATTGCTTCACTGACTTTCCATGAGCAGCTTGGAAGCTTTGTGGTGGTTTTTTTTTTTTGCTGGCAGCAAAGGCCTCATTGTTCAGAGCATGGCTGGGGTACCTGGCTCAGAACCCCATGCCCATCTGCCCCTTTATTCACTTGCTGCTTCACCTCATTGCCCACGGCCCCGGAGCAGGACAGGGCAGACCCCTGGCACCACAGGAGGGGCACAGACATCCCACTGGGAACCAGGGCGAGCATCTCCAGCCTCTTGCAAAGCTTCCTGCAGGGAATAAGGTCCATCCAAAACGTCCACAGGGGGTTATTTTGCAGCCATCAATTCCCTGCAGGCATCGCAGCGGGCAGGGGGAGGGCAGGGACTGCTCCAGGAACACTGGGATGTTCCACAGCAGGATTCACCCAGTGGGTGGGAATAAGGAAGGGGAGCATGGGGTGGGATTGCTCCCATCCATGCAGCTCCTGGGGTCCCCAGCCCTTGGCAGCTGTCAGTGCAGCCAGGCTCTTGGAAGCCCTTGCCACTTCTTCCCACTGTGGCTAGCGAGGGATTTGTTGCTCCCCAAGCCATGGGATGGTTTGAAATCCATCGGGAGCTCCATCTGGCCCTTTAGAGCCCTGTGTGAGAAGGAGGTGGTGGTAGGGAGCTGCTGAGTATGCACTTGCTCATGATGTCACCTCTAAAACAGTCCTGATTTGGTGGAACACCCTCTGCTCAGAGCACTCAGACAGGAGGATGGAAGGTAAGGCCTCTGCCCCCGCTCCAAAATAAGTACTCTGGTGATACCAAAGCCTGAGGGTTTGGGGCTGTCCCACACAATCCTGTGCTCAGGGAGGTGCGTGCTGGCCCATCCCGCTGGCTCACCGTGTGTCACCATCTCCTGGGATCTCCCTGTCCATGTCATGCATTTTGGGAATGCCCCAACTGCAGGTGAGGGAAGGCACAGGGTCGTGATTCACTTCTCCCTTGTGCTGGGGGGTGAGGAGTAGGGCTGGGCATGGGGAGAGGGGAGAAGGGGCAAAGGGAGGGAAGGGGAAGAACCAGGGGCAGATCCAGTCCTGACCATGCCATGTAGGAGGGCAGGACTGGGTCTGTGGACAGATGGACAGACCCCTGTCTTGTACAGTGGCTTGTGCTGGTGCACAGTGTGGTGTGGAGCAGCAGGAATGGGAGGGGACAGCTGAGATGGCAATAAAGCCATCAGTGGTGATATGAGTGCCAGCACCTTGACACCAGGGCAAGGGTTGATTGCACTTTCCCTTCCCTGTGCAGAGCAGGATTTCCAGGAATGGGGATGAAGCAGCAGCTTTCACCCCACACTGAGCCCCTACTGGCCCTGGCCCCCAGTGCTGACCCAGAGCTGGGCCGTGGACATGGACATGGACATGGACTTGCTCCACACACTGTGGTGGGAGCTCTGCCCGGGGCCACCAAACAGGGATCAAAGACAGGGAGTTCCAGGTGCCAAAAAAAAACCCCTTTTTCTTTCAGTTTCAGCTGCCCTCGCTGGTTTCTCAGCCTTGCCTTAGAGAATTCATGTTTGCACCAGGGAAGGAAGATTCGCTGGGATTTGGAGCTGCTCTCAGCAGGGCCACAGAGGATGGACAGAGGTTTAAAATGCCCCATACTTTGCCCACCAGCAGCAATGCTGCACCAGAGCCCTTCCCACCTCCGTAACAAACCTGGGCTTTGCAGAACACCAAAAAGTTTACAGATGATCAACTGTGAATCCACAAAGGGAGCAGGAGGGAGACAAAGAGGGAGAGGGACATCGTGAACATGGGAAGTGACTGTCCCTCTGTGCTGGGCACTGCTAAGGCACCTTGAATCCTGGTGTGAGTTCTGGGCCCCTCATGACAAGACAGACATGGAGGGGCTGGAGTGTTCAGGGAAGGGAATGGAGCTGGGAAGGGGCTGGAGCAGCAGGAGGGGCTGAGGGAGCTGGGGGGGGGCTCAGCCTGGAGAAAAGGAGGCTCAGGGGGGACCTTCTGGCTCTGCAACTCCCTGACAGGAGGGTGGAACCAGAGGGGGTCGGACTCTGCTCTCAGGGAACAAGGGACAGGATGAGAGGAAACGACTTCAAGCTGTGCCAGGGAAGTTCAGGTTGGACATCAGGGAAAATTTCTTCCCCAAAAGGGTGGTCAGGCACTGGCACAGGCTGACTTGGAAGTGTTAGAAAAGCATGGGTGTGGCACTTGGGGACATGGGTTAGTGGTGAACACGGCAGTGCTGGGAGACTGGTTGGACTTGGACTTGAGGGCTTTTCCAACCGAAATGACTCCACGATTCTATGAAACCATGAAAACACGTCTATAGGTTAAAAAATACCCCCCCAGTCCCTGTCAAACGTCCCCAGGGCAGGGGAATTCCTGCGTCCAAACGTGGTGAACTTTCATCGCCGCGTTTCCGAGCGGCACGTGTCAGGCAGGCAGCTGAGGGACAGCCTGGCAGGAACTGCAGGGGACACACCTGGAGCCAGCCTATCTCTCAGCTCGGGCAGCCTCCTCCCACAAAGTTTATAGTGCAAGTGCATGAAAAGCTGATCAATCCAGCACCAGGAAGGTGCGGCTCCAGTGCAGGTGGAGTAAAACCAGCGGTGTTAGGGAGAAATCCTTGGGGAACTCACAGCACCTTCCGGTGCCTGAAGGGGTGACAAGGAAGGGGAAGGGGGACTCTTCATCAGGAACAAGGGGGAATGGCTTCCCACTGCCAGAGGGCAGGGTTAGTGGGATATTGGGAAGAATATTCTCTGTGAGGGTGGTGAGGCCCTGGCAGTTTGGGCAGAGAAGCTGTGGCTGCCCCATCCTTGGAAGTGCCCAAGGCCAGGCTGGATGAAGCTCTTGAGAAACCTGGGCTAGAGGAAGGGTGGTGGAATGAGATGGGCTGGAAGTTCCCTACCCACCCAAACCAGCCTGGGATTTTATGAAACACCGACTACAAACACTTTGCATCAAATACTGACGCTGAGCTGTCAGTCAGTGGGGAAGGCCGGCACAGTGCTGGGTCTTCTTCATGAATATTGTTGAATATTCATGTTCTAAGCAGCCTCTGCCCACAGGGAGATAATGCCTCTCTCACAGCTGGCAGGGGTGATTTTCCCAAGTGACACCCAGGGTGACACAGTGCCCCACCCCGATACCACAGCCCCACCCTGATAGCATGGAGGGCTGGGGCTGCCCGGGGCCTGTCCCACCACGTCCCCATCTTCAGGATGTTTTGGGGGTGGTGTCGGGCACTGGTGCCATGTCCACACGTGCCATCAGCACATCACAAACTGTCAGTGTCTGGGACAGCCAGCAAAGCGCCCAAGGACAACAATCTGACTGTAGCAGGATGAATCCTCTGGTAGTCAGGGAGTAGCATTGCTGTAATCAGTGACAGAATCTATCCAGGAAGGACATTTCCCTTTCCAGACCGGGATCACTCCCACAGAAAATCTTACTTAGAGGACTGAGCACAAACACCACCCAAATCAATGTGAAGATTGTTCAACTCCCAAGTTATGTCAGCCACTAAATTATTAAATAATAGCCAGATGAATCACTTGGGAATGAACATAGCGTTCCTCTTGCATCGTCTACTTTATATTTGTCTGGATCTCGTGTTTATTTTAGTCCCCCCCAGTGTTTGTTTGAAGGGCACTAACAGAGGGAACTCATGGCTGTGCCCCAGTGAAGCTGCAGAAATGAAAGAGCAACCCCAGACAGTGACTGTTTCTAGGAAGCCAGAACACTTCCCACACAGGGGAGATGCGGCTTCAGCTCCAGCAGCCGCTTTACTGACTGACTGTAAGTGTTGCCAGGCTAAAATTGGCTTTCTTTTGCCTCTCTTTGGCAGGTTGAGGTGTGAAGTCAGAGCCAGCTGCATTCCAGCAGCAGGGAAATGCAGACCCACCCCTCTACGACAGGTCCCAGTGCTGTGCCAGCACCTCATGTGTGGGAGCTAAGGTCGAACCAGAGCGACTGGAATTGCACTCCTGCCCTTGGGCCTTCTGTTTGCAAAAGGGGTTGATGCCCCGGTTTTCTCACTGTTTTTTCTTTTCCAGCCAAGAGACTATGCACTACAACAGCACCAAGAGCAGGGGATTTCATGGTAGGGAGTGCAGCTCAGGTTTTGGGTGGCATTCGAAGGTGGGTACAGGACAGGGATTAAATCCAGCAGAAATTACAAAGTTTGTTGAATGTTTGGGCGCTCTGAGGATCTTTATGTCATGAGACACTGGGGCATCTCATGGTGATGAGATAATGGCAAATGAAAGTAAAACTGGAAACTGAAAAGAGGTGATAACAGCAGAAAAACCCTGCAGAACTGCATGGGCACTGGTCGTGTCCAGAGGTGGGTTCTGCTGGCAGGTCCCACAGAGGCACGAAGAAGGTCAGAGATAAGAACCTGTCACCTGCTCCAGGCTGGTGCAGAGTATCCACAGATACTGTATGGTTCTCTAATCTCCTGTAACTTCAAATAAAAGAAAATGCAAAGGCAAAGAAAAGATGAAACACAAGGATCTTCCATCAGTAACATATGTTAGTTCCTGGTGTGGCTGGAGAACAAGAAGGGCAGAGCTCCAGAACCAGGCTAAGTCTGGAGGAAGGGTGGGGGATAACACAGCACACCTGCTTGTCCAGGAGAAGAAAAAGCTACTACATTTGGCTCTGGACTTCTGAAGTTTCCTGCTCTTTTAGCAAGGAGGCAAATCAATTTAACAGAGGAAAAAGCAGGAATTGCCAGGCTGCCCCCCTAAACAGAGCTTTGGCACAGGGAGGCTGCAACTCTTCCCAAGGCTTGACTTTGAAACCAACACTGGATATGATCTACAATGGCTCCCTTCAGCTTTCTGAAGAGGGTCACTTGTAGCCCAAAACCTGGTCAATTGGAGTGGAACAAACAAAAACTAATGTTACAAATACCCAACTCTGTTTTCAAGGGAATTTTTTACCTTGTTTTTCTTAGCATTGTCTGTCAGCATTCCTTTTCTCATTTTCTGTCACAACTACCATATGGATGTGGACGTGTCATCCTGCACACTGAACTTCAGCAGCTCCCCAAAGTAGCTGAAACACAGGTTTTTTAAACCAGAAGCACTGTTGTTGTTGGGGAAGGTCACAACTCCTCACCCAAACACCAGTGAACAAATCCCAATGAAAGCAAGAACATCCTTAACCTCTCCCTTTTCTAAGTGCGAGGCACATTCTTAGCATGATCTTCTGTCATAAACAAGGAGCAGCATGGACATAAAAAGAAAAAAGACCAAGATCCTTTTCTTTGCAAACCCATTTGCACACAATGATCTCCCCTGGGACAGTGTGAGAAAAGAACTGGGATGTGCTCAGGCACTGATGAGGAGCATGAGAGGAACTCAGGATTAACCCCAGGATGCTCCTGCCTGAAGCAGCAGCAGCTGATCCTCTCCTCAAATTAGAAACACAGCTGAAATCACTGTCAACCCCAAGAAACAGGGCCCTGAAACAATTTGGAAGGTGTCAGGCAGCAGTGATTGCCCCATCATCCCCGGGCTGTGGCTGAGGGACAGGGTGCTGCCAAGGAGCCCTGGGGAGTGTCCCTCTGTCCTCTCCTGGGCAGGACAAACTCCTTGGTGGCTCTTCCTGGTTTCAGAATCTTTGAGCAGAGGTAAGGGATGTCCCTGGTTTTAGAACACCAACATTCCCTTGTACATTTCATTTCAGAGGATTAAACACAATCCACAAGGCTTTACCTGTAAATCACACTGCCAAGGCCAGTCACTCCTTCAGAGACAGGAATGGGAAGCCTGAAATCCATGAATGTGTTGCTGCATCAGAAATAACTCTGGCTAATTACACCCTGGGAGAAGGGCTGACCAGTCAGCATTTATACATATTTATATATTTCCCATCTTTCCCTAGAACCTACTTACTTTGTTTCCCTTCAATCCCCCCATTATATAAAAACCAGCACAATTCTAAGAGGCAACTTCCTTATTCAACTGAGGAGTAAAATCATCAGAAAACTGAAGCTGAAATACTTCCAGTTCCGCAGACTCTGTTGCATATGAAAACCAAAGGCTGCTTCCCCTGCTGGCACTTCAGATTTCTCTCCCTGCAGTAGCAGAAATGACTGAAGGCTCCTTGTCCCGCCATGTAACCACAGGAGGAACAGCCGTGCCGGCAGAGACACCGCAAGCTGTGACCCTTCCCCACATCAGACACTGTCAGAAGCACGTAGGGAAAGGGAACAGAGCTGTGCACAGCCCCGGGCAGTGCCAGCACAGACTCCTGGAGGAGTTGGGCTGTGGCGTTTTGGGAGCAACAGCAGCCCAGCCCCGGCACGGAGGAGCCGCCCGGGCCGGGCCAGCCCCGACCTCTGCCGGGGGCCCACGGCAGTGCATGGCCCGGCCTGCCTCGCCCTCCTCAGGGAAAACAGGGCCCTCCTCATCCTCCTCAGGGAAAACAGGGCCCTCCTCAGCCAAAACAGGGGCCGGGAAGAGCCAGGGAATCTGCCTGTGCCTCCCCAGCTCGCCGCTGAAACCTCTCCAGGTGAGGCAGGGCTCTGAGTGCCTCTCGCAGCACCTGCAGCTCTCCTGTGTTTCAGTGACACACCACGGCACACAGGGTTGAACTGGACAAAGGAATCAGCCATTTGGGTTAGAAAAGACCTTCAAGATCAAGTCCAACCACAAACAGTACCACATAATTAAAAAATAAAATCAATCCAGACACTGAACTCAGCAGCCAAGGGGGTAGCACCAGTAGGTCCTTTCCTTGCAGCTTCACCAGCACCTTGTCCTTGCTTGGACAGCATCAGTCAAAGAAATTCCATGGTCAGACTGTTCAGTGGGAGGGATTTAATCTAAACCATACAACTGAATCAATGGAACACATCTCTTGGATACAGGACCAAGGGAGCAGGGCAATGTAGGACATCCACTTGCTCTCCAGCCATGCCATGGTTTTACAGGGAGTGCATCTTCATGCAAAGCTCTGGTTTCCAGACCAGCTTTTCCCAGACTGAGAAAGGGAGAACACCTTCAATGCTATGCCCCACCCATGCCAGCTTTGCATCTCCAGCTGGTTTTCCCAGGAAGCATTACAGGGATCACTGCTGGGCAAGTAGTGCCATCAGCTGCTGAAGCCACCCTGGCTGCACCTGTAACACAGGGACAGGATTTCCATGGAAGAACAAGGCCCTGCACCTCCCCCAGGAGCAGAGACCTGCAGGTACAGCCTTGTTGGACAGTTCAGGTGAGCTACAGCCAGGTGGGATGACTGTCACAGTCAGGGACGAGTTAAATACTGAACAACGAGTTGTAACCAAAACTTTAATCCCAAGGATCTCACAAAAGACATTTTACAAGTGACATGAAAAGTCTTGTACAGTAAAGAAATGTTTAATTCCTAAAGTTTACAGTGTACCATTAGACACTCAACACATCCACTCCAGGTGTCAGTTCTGCTGTGGATTTGGTCTACTCAGAGGTTCTGGAATAGATGGTCAATCAACAATCAGCTAATTAAAGACTCTACTCACACCAAGTAAAAAATTAACTGATCCTACAGCTAAAAATTTATATTTCATGGAATATAAAGCAGCTCAGTTCCAGGTAATGCAGTCAGAACTGGAGCTGGATGAAGCTGAAGCCCAGCCCTTCCCTTCCTGTGCCACTGGCTCACTGCTCTGACTCTTCCCAGAACTGGGCCATGGAGCACCCATGTCCTGGCTCTGCTCCCACTCATCTCATGATTCCACAAGAAACACACCATCCCTGCACACTTCCTTGAGAGCTGAGCCCCAGCAACCCCCCCAGCCACACAACACAGACCATTTACCATTCCACACACACACAAACCGTGTCTAATGGTACACTGGAAAACCATTAATAATACAAATCATAGGATCTGCTCAGAACCATATACAGATTCACATCTTTACATTTGCCACCTGTTACAAGATACAAGGAACAAAGCAAGTTCAACAGCTAAAACATTTTAAAAATGCACCAAGCTTTATGAAGTTTCAAAACAAAACAATGTTCTGTACATACTCCTGGCCTCGGACCTCATGACTTCCTGTACACAGCTCCTTCCCACAGTCCTATTTCCTCTCATTTGACCTGGAGCGACTGCAGAACAACAGACAGGTTGGGTTAAGTTCCAGGTGCCAAGAGCAGGTTTTCCTTTAAACCCCCCAGCCCAAATCAGCAGATATTTGAACATTTTAACAATACTGTTCCTTTAATAAAACTGAGTATTTCATTTTTCAAGGTGAAAAACCTTGTAAGATACTAGGGATGGTTCTCCACCACCACCACCTTTACCAGTCTCAGCAAGGCACAGAAAGTCATTTTTACATATTTACTCTGAACACAGAAGTACTGAAGACTCTCCTTACCTGCGAGACCTGGAAAAGGAGCGAGAAGGCTTGTGGTTCCTCTCCCGTGAGAGTGATCTCTCTCTTCTTCTGTCTCTGGAGAGGGACCTGGTACAGATCACAACACCAGATGATCAGAGCTCAATTAGCCAACAAGGCTCCTGAAGCTTCTCTTCAGGACTGAATTATTTATATTCAACTTGTTACAGATTATGCCATTAGCCTTCCCTTCAGGGAAGAACAATCAGCTTGAGCCAACAGTTTATGTTGTGCTGTAAACAGGCATACAGTCCTTTGCAGCAAGGTTTTTTTGCAGAATAAAACCTCATCACCACCCTGATTTATGGTTGGATTCAATCTTGAAGGTCTTTTCCCCACCCAAATGGCTCTATGAGTCTACATTTCTGGAAGAGAGCAGCAGATTAAAACTTTGTGGAAAAACTGGCAAAAAACCTTGGGCAGCTACAGAATGGAAATTATTTCCATTCTTAATATCCTTCCACTGCTGATCCTGGAATCCCAAACAGCCGAGTAATTCCAGGCAACGGACACGGCAGAAAGAAACCTGTTTCCTTTCTATCAAACTACAGTCTGAATGAGCACAGTCCACAGGTGGGGCTGTTCCTTCTCAAACCTCCAGGCCAGGGCAGTCCATGGGGTAAGGAAGGGATTCGTACCTGCTGCGGCTCCGCGAGAAGCTTCTCCTTCGTGGTGATCTAAAACCAGAAAACCAGATGTGAGGCACTTCATTCATTCTTTGAGCATTAATGGGGTGAGGCATTTCCCAACTTGTCAAACTCACTGTTGGGCCCAGGGAACGTGCCAAGAATAACTGGCATCCATCATCCAGTAAAAGGCATGGAAAGATTAGGCAGTAAAACCAAGCTCAGGGTGAACAGCACGTTTCCAACCACGAACTCACTTTAACTAAGAATGCGTCAGAGCAGAGTTGTCCAATGCAACACTTTCCATTTCAACTAAATACACTGCCCAGAACACCACACCAAAGTCCCACAAGTGGTTCCAAAAAAAAAAAGAAAAAAATAGCACAGAGCAAATGTTTTGGAACCCATGCAAGCCAAAAAGGTCCGTAACAAGGCATAAGAGATATCAAGTGGAAAAAAAAAAGTGAAAATGCGCTCAGTGTCAATTTGATAATGCCATTAAGTGCTACATTAGAACTGCATATTTGTGATTGTCATTTTTAATGCCATAGAGTGTGTTTAGACTATTTTCTTATAAAAAATAAAAAAATTAAAAATATAACCTTAGCTCGGCCCAGTTCATCCCAAAAAGTAATTGTTTTAAGTTTTGAAAACTGTTAGTAAAACCATTTAAAGGTGATAGGATTTTTCTGGCAAGGAAAAGCTACATTTGTTAGAGCTTTATTAAAAATTTAGTTTGGCATCTCACATGCAAATATCCTGGTTTTTAAGTTATTCACAATGTAAGAGCTTCCATATCACCCTTAAAAGTTTTCTCAAGCAACATATGTACGTTACCACTCAATTATGCACAGCCAGCCTTTGATTGAGAAAAGTAATTACTTATAAGCCGCTTACTCCTTATTTTAACCAGCAGTAAACTGTATAAGCAGGAAAAACTTACAAGTCTTTGGTTTCAACAAGCTAGAAATGGTGAGGTGAGGCTGCCGGACTGACTGCCAAGAAGAATTTGCTGAAAAGGTTTTGCCAGATGTTGCGTTGTATTTAGTTGGTTGGCGAAGGGGGTGTTGTGGATTTTTCCTGCTTTTTTGTTAGCCGAAGGCTGCTGCTGTAGTTGTTGTGAAGACATTTGGTAAATAAACAGCTGAGCTGATTGGCCGGGAATGTGTGGGCGGTCGAGGTGGCTGCTGCCGATTTGGTTAAGGTTGGAGAGAAGGCTGAGAGAAAACAGCATGCTCGGGAACCAAAGGGCGGTGCAACCTGACGACTGGCCATGCCTGGGTCATGTGAAACGACACCAGCCAAGCTGCATGGGGCGCGCTGGTCACATGACGCTGAAAGGGCTAGTTGGCTGGCTAATGCAGACTCAGAGGGTGGTGAGAAGAGACATGATGGTGACTCTGTAACGGGTTCATTTTTATTAATAGATGGACCAAAAAGCATAAAAAAAATGAAAAACAAGCCATCAGTACAACCATCTATTAGCTAACAATACTCCTAATGTGTTATTTTTTTTTCAACAGCAAAAGGGTAAGCTCGAAACCCTGACTTGGGAGGACTTCACTCACCTGCCACAGGTAAATTCAGTCCTGTAAAAACCACGCTGCACACCTGAACTGCCAGACTAACTAGTCTGGGTCCAAGAACGTGCCAGTTCCCAAAAATCCTGCTATCTATTAGAGCTGGGTTTGCAAACCTCAACTGACAGGATCATCACACGGTGCTTTAATACTAACAACTAAAGTGTAAAGACTCCAGATGTTTAAAGCAACTGTTACTCGATCCATTATTAAACAGCTGCCTGCTTGGAAAGTATTTAAATTCTGCAAACAAAGCGGAGAAACCCATCGGTATGGAACTGCTAAACTGCTGTATGTCATGTTCTGCCATTATGGAATAAAGGAAAGGAACAGCCTAAGTTGAAGTATGGGGAAGAAAGGGAAAAGTGTGACTAGAAGATGAGCAGATTTTAGGAGGAATGAGGATAAGCCCAGGACAGAGGGCACTGACTACCAACTGCACAGTCACCTAAGGACAAAAGCCAACATTCAACACAACTTAGAAGTTTACCTCGATTTGGTGGGGGGTTGATTTTGGGATTTTTTTTTTTAAAAAGCATTTGTCATGTCCAAATCATGATCAGATAGATGAATGTTATCCATCAACATGCCTTTAACAAGCCTGCTTCTAGGATGCTACGTGGTAAAAGTGCCAAGAGCTCTAGGGCTGTGCTCTGGCCGCAGGTACCTGCGCCGGGGGGGAGGACTCCTCCTGCGATAGTCATCCCGGGGACGCCGGCCCCACGAGGGAGGGGGGCCGCGGTTCCGACTCCGCTTCTCCCCATTGGAGAGCTCCACTCTGACTCGGCACCCACACAGGGTTCTGCGGAGAGACACGGACACCGGTTAGCACTTCCAGGGAAAAGTCAGCATAGAATGAAATCTCCACAGTCCAAAGAAGCAAAACGAGGGGACAAGCTCAGAAACATTCTGTCTGTAGTCAAATGTAAAGCGTTCAGGAAGGACTGCAGCACAGCAGTGGCTGCACCGTCCCTGGAAGTGTTCCAAGGCCAGGCTGAATGAGGCTCTGACAAACCTCTGGTCTAGTGGAAGGTGTTCCCTGCCCATGGCAAGGGATGCAATGAGATGTTTTTAGGGCTCTTCCTCCCCAAACCGACCTCGGAAATGAAAGGTTTTGCTGGTTCTGAAAGCTGCTGTGCCAGTAAAGGAGGCAGGGAGGGAACCAAGGAGTTTCCCTAATCAGCACTGCCTCTTTATAGCTACACCATCTTCAGTTTAGCATTCACGAATATGTCCCAGTCATTCCTAACTTGGGAATCCAAGTCTGAAGTGCAAAATTAACCTGCCCTTCTTCTGAATAGCATCAGGGTGGTTGATTAGATACTGGGAAGGAATCCTTCCCTGTCAGGGTGGGCAGGCCCTGGCACAGGCTGTCCACAGAAGCTGTGGCTGCCCCTGGATCCCTAAAGTGTCCAAGGCCAGGTTGAATGGGGCTTGGAGCAACCTAGGCTAGTGGAAGGTGTCCCTGGTCCATGGCAGGGGGTGGAATGAGATGAGTTTTAAGGTCATTTCCAGCTCAAACCATTCTGGGATTCTACTTCTGCACTATTAAGAAAACCATTGTTTCACACAGATAAACACTGCATAACAAGTAAATCAAGTCCTTGGTCCTGCAGTTGAAACTTTTTCCAATTTAAAGAGCATCCCTACCCCCAGTTTCTCTTTTCCACCAGCCAAGCTAAACACACAAGAAGCACATTTTACCTTCCATCTAGCTCTCTTACTGCATCAGCTGCATCTCGTGGATCTTCAAACTCCACAAAGGCAAAACCAGGAGGATTTCTCGCCACCCATACACTGCGCAGTGGTCCATAATAGCCAAAGGCTCGCTCTAATTCCGTTTTGTTGCCATTGTTTCCAAGGTTACCCACATAAACCTTGCAGTCCAGCGGACAAGAGTCACGATGCATTGCTAGGACAAGAAAGAAAGAAGTTCACGTCTATTTAAGCACAAAGCAGGCGTTTGTTCGCTTCCAGGGAAGTCGTTTTGATGGCCTGAAAATTCAGCAGTGACGCGATGTGATGTGCTGGAAACAATCTGTGTGCAAGGGGCGGGTATGGGGGTGAAGACTGTTAAAACCGAACTAAAAATCCGCGTTGCTATGTCGCACTGGGGTTGAAATTCAGTGTTTCGGGTAATTCCAGTTGTCTGTGTGTGTGTGGGGGGTCTCTGTGCCCTTTCCCTGCTTAGCGCGGGGGGGCCCGCAGGGGGCGCAGCGCTGGGGCCGCTCCATTGTCCCCAGATGGGGATCCGGACCGGGATCAGGATCGGGGGGACGCGACCATGGAAGGGAGGGCAGCGCCATCCCCGGCCGAGCCCCGCCGGCAGCGCCCGGGGCCTCCCTATGGAGCGGCGTGAGGGAGCAGCGCTGCCCCGGGCGGGCCGGCCGGCCGGAGCCACTCCGCCCCCGCGGCTCCTCCCGGCTCGCCTCGCCTTTTTTCTCCTCACGGACCGCCGAGAACGAGCTGCGAAGGGGCTCCTGCAAGGCCAGCCCGCGGCCTCCCCTCAGCGCCGCCGCCCGCCACAAAATGGCGGCCGCTCTTTGTTCGCCGCTCCATCCGCCCCGCCGGGGCCCGACACCGCGGGCTGCCGTGCCGCCTCCTCCGCCCACCCCGCCGCCCTGGAAAAAAGCCCTGCGGGGTGCAGATCCTCACCGGTGCTCAGAGGGAGGGCGAGCCAAGGGAGCCCGCGCTAAACTCAGCCGACTCGACCCCTCAGCGAGACGCCAGCTCCGCTTTTCCTCACTGGACAAAATGGCGGGCGGCGCGGCCCCCGCCCGCCTTATATATGGCCGCGGTGCGCCCACGTGACGCGAGGCGACAGCCAATCAGAAGGCGCGGTTGCGCTGATTGACATGTGACGTCAGCGGCAATGGCGGGAGCGCTGAGGGGGCTGCGCGGCCCCGCCCGGGCCTTGAGGGCGGAGAGCGGTAAAAACCCCCAAAATAATGGGTTTTATGGCCAAAATGAGAAATAAAGTGTTATTAGTTGTGTCTCTGACCCGGGCGGGTCCATCCAGGCCGTGGTTTTCAAGCGTGGCCCCCTCAGCGCTGCGGTTTAGGCGTATGGACGCTTCGTTTCGCTCACAGGTATTTCTCCCCCACGGGGTTTAAGTTAAGAGCAAACTGCGTAAACTCAGGGGGTTTGGTAAGTTTTATGTGGGTTTATGAGGAACCAAAGAGGGAAGTGGGTTTTTTTAGCACTTGAGAAAACGAGAGGATTTTATTTACACTTACACAGGGCTGTCGATTTGCTTTAACTCTCCATACATGTGTTGTAACATGAATTAAACAAATAACTTGCTCTAAAGGGGTTGCTTTAGGTAACAAACCTCTTGTTTTGGGTTATCAGGTAAAAAAAGAAACCCCACACGGGGTTTTTGCTGCAAAAACCTCCCCAAACCTCCCTTGGCAGCTACACTGTGTTTAATGCAGATTTTATATCTTTTTATGGGCCAGAGAAGACAAATTTATCTGTGCAAGTATAATTAATAACTCTTTAAGGGATATTCTGTGAGATAAGGCATTTTGAGTACAAATTAATGCTCATGTGGTGTTTTCCAGGCAGGAATTGCACAGGGATGGGGTGTCCTCAGTCCACTGGAATGGAAATAAAGCCCAACTGGAATGAAAAACAACCAGCTGAGATAATTCCTTGGAATTTTCCAGGATCTTTTGCAGCCTCCCCAGTTATTTTTAAGAGCTTTTTCTCGTTAAAATCCTCCCAAGGGTCAAAACTGGCCAAAGGACAGAAAGACAATGATTTTTGAGGTGACAAAGTATCTTTATCAGGTGTGCAGTTATCTGAGGGTTACCTGACTTTAATTAAGGAAATCTAATCCATTGTAGTCTAAATTAGCTGGTGGTTGGTTTCCTGGGGCAACACAAACAAAGGAAATAATTTGAAGTTTGGGGCTGTTCAACCATTTCACTGTGTGACTTCTTGGAGTGATTTCCAGGACTCTCCTCCCTTCTCCAGGGGGTTTGCAACACTCCTAGACCCTGCTCCTATCACATAATGCACATTTCAAACACAATTTAAGAGTTGCAATAAAGAACATATTAAAAAAACCCAGACCAAACATTAGAGAGCAATTCAGACAAACTTATAATCTTAACTTTTATCTTCATACCAAAGTGACACATGATATATGGAAATAATTCCAGATGACAGATTTGGGAACAAAGGGTTTTTTCAGGAGTAAGTTCATATCCTGCAAAGCAAACACAGCATTCAGCCCTCACCTAGGACATGGTACCTGCCCTATTCAAGGTGTTTTTTGCCTGGGGCTAAGCCCATCACCATGTTTCATAAAGCACAACCCATAACAATCATATAAACATAATCCATTTTCAGTTTGCTTTTGGCATTCTAAAGAAACTAAATGTGGCCTGTCACTGGGACAAAAGGCCTAATGGAATATTCAGCCTAATTCCCACAGTCCCACAGCACTTCTGCCATCTCCAAATCAGCATTTTGATTGTTCTCTCCCAAAGACAGGCCCTGAACCAGCACTGTGTGTGTGTGTTGCACATACATGGAAGCTGAATTGTGTCACATCATTTTCTTAGTCCAAGTCTGCAAGGGTTGGGAAAATTCTCTTGCATTGAACTCTCTGGCTTTCCCTGTAAGAAAATGCCACTCAGTTTCAGTATTTATGAGAGGTACAGAACTTTTATATTCATCAGATCTTCTGTGAAAGGAAGGAGAGAACATTGAACCTACAAACAAAACCAGATCTGCTGTCAACAGGTAGGCCAAGACTAGATTGGAAAGGTACTTAATATAACCAGGATCCATGACCACACTGACCTGGAGTGTCATGGTTCCTGAGATTGCAATCCCACAGAAGTAAACAAACATATTCTAGACATGGTTTGGAAGAATCCTCAGCCATGTGGGCCAAATTTAAGGGATCACAAGTACCCTGAGTTGAAAGGGACCACAAGGATCATCAGTCCAACTCCTGGCCCTGTACAGGACACCCCAAAATCCCACCATGTGCCTGAGAGCGTTGTCCAAACCCTCCTTGAGCTCTGGATACTTCAGAAGACAGACAATATTTACTGGAGAATATTTCCATCAGCAAGGGGATCTCTTAGAGCTGCTCCTCTAGAAACTAGACATTAATAAAAAGAGTTATTTACTGGCATGATTCTGCCTGCAGAAA
The DNA here is from genome assembly GCA_035221455.1 of Xenops minutus. NCBI lineage: Eukaryota > Metazoa > Chordata > Aves > Passeriformes > Furnariidae > Xenops > Xenops minutus. The sequence goes on along the minus strand of JAWWEE010000069.1, from coordinate 1,915,937 downwards.
GGGCTTTTGCTGGGAAATGTCACTGCATGAACACAACAGGAACTGCTCGTGAGGTTCCTGTGGATTCAACCTGCTTTCACATCCTGCCCAGTCTTTGTGAAGGCAAATTTCTACTGAAACAGCTACTTACACCTGCCTGATCCTTAGATATGTACATACATACATAGATATTTAGATATATTACAACCAGCTTGAATGAGCTTATTCCCACAAACTCTTCTGCTTACAGCATGGGGGCCCTATCCCTTATGCCCTCACTTTTAAAACATACATATTTTTACAGTGTGAATGCTTTTAGCTGCAACTCAGACCTCATGGAAATGGAGTGTGGAAAAACAAACTGTAATTTATACATCATAGACCTAAGCTAAGGTCTAAAAACTAAACTAAACTAAACTCAGCCCAGTGGGTGTTACAGAAGGAGCACAAGGGATCTGAGGCTTTGTCTCAGCTTCACCTGAATTTGTTTTGCACACAGGAAATACCCCATCTGGAGGCTGTTTTGGGAAGGAAAAAGGGAGTCAGCCCCAGGCTTGGCTGCAGGGCAGGTTTTGAAGGACAAAACACTCAACCTTGCTACTGTGTTCTGAGAGAGCCAGGAGACCCAGGAGCTTCTGTAAATCTGGCTTGAAATCAGAAAATGGGAAATGAAAACACAGAGTCTGACTCACTGCTGTTCAACTCTAATTTTAATTCCCTGAGAGATGGGAGTTCTCCCTGGGATGATGCAGTATGTAATGGGTTAGGGGCTAGGAATTCAAACTGCTCCTGGAGTTTATCCCTCTCCCAAATGGGATTAACTGGCACAGGACTGTCCCCCAGCAACAGAGGAGCTAAAAGCACCCAAAGGAAGGTGGGAAAGCCTGGAACTTGCTCCTAGGAGCTGAAATCCACCTCTTTAATTGGTTATGGAAGCAAACGTGCTGCTGGGTGCTGGTGATGCCCCTGAAGCACCTCGAGGTTCGAGTGTGGAGGTGCCAAAGTGTTGGTGGCCTCGGGGTTTGCTGCAAGGTGTCATTTCCTGCCATGTCTCAGTGAGGGAGGCCAGGGAGGGAGAGCAGCCCTTCATCAGCTGCTGCTGCCCCAGCAGCTCAGAGGAACTATATTTACCAGGGCTGTGGTCAAACTGTTTCCTCTCGGCAGGGCGGTGCCTGGTTTTCCACACACAGCGCTCAGCAGCTCACAGGAATTCTGGTCTGTTGGGTAAGAGCAGTAAGGAAAGAAAGAAAACCCACAGCCCAAAAACAAACCCGAAGAAATGAGTTGATTTTTACATCAGGGAAGCTCTTCTGGAGCCCACGCTCCTGTTACTAGTGAGTAACACAGAACAGCACATGGAAAAAATTCCTCAGATCTCTCTGCCCATCTCCCTACTAATAGAGGATCCCTTTGATGCAGCACAGTCTTTGTTTAATTAAGTTTTCAAATCCCAGGCCAGAGGATCCCCCTTGCCCTATCGAGGATATTTGCACATTTGCTTTGCTTTCTGTTCCCTCCTCCAGTTCCTTCTTCCCCCTCAACAGGGCCTCCAGGCTTTCTCTTCCCTTTTTCTTTGCTCTGCAGCAAAGCCATATTCCCTTCCTCCCCCACCTGGCTCCCTGGGGAAAGGACTGGGAAGCAAAACAAAAGAATCACTCGCTGGGAAACCATAATTGGCACAACCCTCCTTGCTCCAAAACTCCCACTGAAGAAGGTGAGGGAACAGCAAAGGCCACTCCCCTGGGGAGTCAGACCAGGAAAAGCTGGAGGGAGGGAATGAAGGCTTTGAAGCCAAGGCTAAAATCTTTGATGGCTCCAGGAGTGCTTTGAGGGAGCCCCGAGGTAACCAAACTCCTGTCAGCCTGGCTAATTCCATGGCAGAACGGGCTCCTGCTCTGCTCTGCACCATCCAGGGCTCTTGCAGAGGTTCATTTATCTCTGCTGAAGATACCCCCTGGTCATGCTCTTGGCACCATTTCCCCCTGTGGCATTAGCACTGTGTGCGTGGTGGGGCTGAAGGGATGGGTAGGTAGGGCTGTACCAACACCAGGAGCAGATTTAGGGCTGGATGAAGTCAGAATTTAGATTCAAAGAATCATTGCACAGTTGTCCCTTCCCTAAGCCAGATGTCATAGCTGAAGACATTGCCTGCTGTGTAAGTGCCATCAACACATTGGACATGTTTTTAGAAATATTATAAACCAGGAATCCAGCCCTGCCAGGGTCTCTTCCTTGCACTGGCCTTCTCAGGGATACCCCATAACTCCAGAGCAGCTCTGGCTCTTAGAGACATGTTATAAAGTCACCACCAAGGTTATTTTGACTTCTCCCAAGTCTTTGGGTAGAAGGGAATGGCTGGTGGAAGAGCGTGGCCATGGCAGTGTGGTGTGACCATTAAAACATGTGCCATCCACCACCTCCACGTCACTGTTTCTGTGGTCACTCAATTAATGCTCTTCCAGTGGAGATGCTGCAAACTGCATCCAATGGAAACCCATTGTACACTGGAGACTGGAAAAGTTCACAGATGAATTGGACCAGATGTTTCAGACATGACTTTGGCCAACACTTATTAATCCTGGCAGATGTAACTAAGGAACCTTGGGCCCATAGTGGGTAATTTGGTGTAAGTGCTGCCCTGGAAACTCAGAGGAGAAGCCAGGCCCTGATTTACCAATACTTAACAAATGTCATCTTTAATTGGTGACACTTTAATGGGTGACACTCTTCTTAACAATCAGGTAATGAAAATCAGGAACACTTATTGGATCACTCAGAGACAGCAGGGCTCAAAAGAAGTGTGAGGAACACAATAAAAAGCAATTTGGTGTCCATGGAAGCTGCGAGAACAGATGGGGCCCTGTGAGCCCTGTCTCTGCAGCAGGACAATGTGTCTGCATCCACCTGAGTCTCTGGGAAATGAATTCATTACTTCTGGTAACCAAGCAAATGATCTTTTCAATCTTTCCAGGGATTTGATCCTCAGACATGACAAATACATTCAATGTCTTTCACTTTGAGAAATAGGAACCGGTTCTCTTAAGTAGTTTCAGCCTAATGATCCAGCCACGTCCTGAGTATCCAAATTCTGCTGAAATTACCTGTTAGAGCTCATACAATGAGTATTAAATCTTGCATGGTGCCAGCTCATAGGGTTTCAAAACATATTAGAATTTGGCTTTTTGCCTGAGCCACAACTTGAACTTCTCTTGTTTAGTCACTTGATAAGTCTTTTCCATTTTTCCCCAGTTTCCAAGACTTCAAATTTCTTTATTGTACAATCAACAGATTCAAGTGAAGTTTGTACTGCACATTAAAATCCAGTGGGATCTTATTTAGGTTGCCCAGAGAAGCTGTGGCTGCCCCAGCCCTGGAAGTGTCCAAGGCCAGCTTGGACAGGGCTTGGCTGAACCTGAGATAGGTGAAGGTGTCCCTGCCCATGGCAGGGAGGTGGAGCTGGATGATCTTTAAGGTCCCTTCTGACCCAAATCATTCTGGAATTCTGTGATTCTATGATTCACCAAGCCCTCAGTTAGATTTTCTGTGAGTAACTGCCCTGTTTTGCTGATTTTATGACAACTAGCATTGCTGAGCTCACCAGTATTGATAATTTAGATTCCTCCTACCCAACTCCAGTGTCCCACAAGTAACTCCACAAGGACGGGAAAGGAGGGAGATATTTTTTGCATCCAGAGACCCTTTTCCTGATCAACCCTGGAACAACAGGTTATAATATCCTTTATCCATCACCTTGGGACACAGGACCATTGTGGTAGAATCAAGTTCTCACAGAACAGGAGAGATAGCAAAGGAATAAGAAACTGTAAAGTTGTGATATTTTCTTTAGTTACAGGTGAACATTTCAGAATCCAGGATTTATTAACACTGGGACCAGGGAGCTGTCTCACTTCACTGCCACAAGAGGAAAGGTCTTAGTCACAGAGATCATTGCTATTGTCTCTGTGCTGCCTGGGCTGCTATAAAAGCAGGTGAAGGGCACTTGGTGTCACTGTGGTGGGGACATCACAACAGGACTGGCAGGACACACGTTGTGCTGGTCAGGACTTCACTGGGCTCAAACACCACCAGTAAGCAGATAATGTTCCTTTTGTCACTGGAAAATGCTTTTTAATGAATATGTATTTTGCTGATGATCATGAGTGTTGCTTCTCTGTCGTGTAGGAGCAGGAGTTCTGCATTAGCATAACTTATGTATCATTCAGCAGGTAAATACACACATCTATATGTATATTTATGTGCATATATCTGCTTTTAATAGAGGTATTTTTAGTCAGGACTAATACCCACTTGTTATTTCTAGTTTGATTTCAATGTGTTGCCCAAGGAAATTACTCACAAATTAATGGAGCAGAGTTTTTAAGAATAAGCTTAATTGTTACAAGCAAATATATAATTTATTTGTATTATATTAATGTATAATTTGTATAATTTGCTTTTCTATCCCACCCTTGACAATCCAATACTCAAGTTAGTACAGAGACAAGTCATTAGAGGAGATGCTGAGTTTTTATGAGCCCAAACTTCTGCACAAAGTATAGGAACAGATCTTTACTATTCTTACATAACAATTTAAATATTGCAGCTTTTGTTTGGTTTTCTCTCTGGGTTTTGGTGTAACAATTAATAGAGGATTTTCTGGTAAATGACTAAAGGGCCAGGCTGGAGCCAATTTCAAGTCATTAGTGGGAAAAATGCAGAAAGGTTAGGGATAGACCTGGAAATAAGGACATGATGGGTTGAAGGAATGGGTAGGAAGAGTATCAATGCCAGGAGCAGATATAGAACTGGATGAAGTTATAATTTGGATTAAAATAGTCCCTGCACAATTACATCATCTAGTTGTCCCTTCCCCTAAGCCAGAAATCCACTTCTTCACTGAAAAGAAATCTGGCATCAGTCTACTAAAATCCTGGATATTTGGATGTCAGCACGTGGGAAAGGCCCAAACCCCAGGGCTGTGAACAGCTTTTAACTTGATATTCCTGCTCCAGTCTTAAATACTTTGTGAGTTTTGTGATTTTCAGCGATCCTGATCTTCTTGTCAGTTTTCTGTGAAGTTTTTCTCAGGCAGGTCTCTTCCCAGCCCTGAAATGTGCTTGCAAATGCACAAGAGTGAGGAGTGTTACATTGAGAGGCAATGCTGGGAAAGGAGATTTAGGACTCTGAGCAAGGCAATACAGAAATAGACTGTCAATGCTATTCATCTTCTCCTGGTGGATGTTCAAATCCACACATTGGATGTTCCAGGAGGTCCTGGCATGATTTCTCATTGCACAATACTCCACTTTTACCTGTGCCTAAGGGCTGAAATTCATTTTGTCAGGTGAAAGGAAGAACAGGGGAAAAGATTTCTGATCCCACCGTCAGCTCTTGGTCCTGTGGAGCCCATTTAAAGAAGAGAGAAAATGTTCCTGCCCCAGAGATCTCTGCAGACAGTTACATTTTTGGCAATTCTTTTTTCTGCCTGTTTTGCAACGTGTCAAGATATTGAAAAGTAAGTAATATCATCTTTTTGCTTCATTAATACAATTAGAAAACTGCCTGGTTTTGATTTAACAGGCTGTGCTCTGCACTGCTGTCACTTACTCCAGGCCTGATGAAAGGAGAATTTGATATATTTCATAGAGCAATATTTTACATCACATTCTTTGCAGTTTAAAATTAGACAATTGCATTTTTAGATGTGTAACATGTACCACATTGCAGCTGATGCTTTTAAACACAGTGTACAAACCATGTAAGGATGTTCAACACAGGCCATGGAGATGGCACATGCTAAAATTCCATATTTAGTTTCCCATTTGGATCCAAATCTGCAGCAGGAGCCTATAGCTGCAGTTGGATGTTATCTGAACAGCCTGAAATCCTGAAATATTTGCATCCCAGAATTAGCCTGCCCTCCTCACTCAACATTTGGGTCAAAATTTTTGAAGAATCTGAAGCATCTGAAGAAAATAAGGGTTTGTTTTTATTCCATGGACATCAGAGATTCCAGCTAAATTACTCCTGACTTACAGCTCTGGGAGGAGAGAAACAAACCCAAGAATCCCATAACTCTGAGCTGAAGCAAAGGGAATTTTATTCTAAAAAGAATCTAAATTTGAGAAAGTCCATATCTCTGTGAGAGCTCTTTAAACGTGCTCAGGTCATTTTGTTGGTCTTTTCAGTTTGCCTTTTTTTTTTTTTAAAAAAAGGAGATTCAAGTACATCTTTGGGAATGGCCCAGGGTTTCAGCTCCCCATCTTCAGGAATGGGCTGCTGGACCAGAGTGAGAAAACGCTCCTTCCTCAGTGCAGAGGAGCATCTGGCACTGATGGATGCCGATCAGCAGCTCTGCTCCCTCATTGCCTCTTTCTCCCCTGCAGCAGAAGAGCAGTGACCGAGCACCAGCTCATGCATGACAAAGGGAGGGCGTTCCAAGGGCTGAAGCGCCTGCTGTGGCTCCACAACGCCCTGGGCACGGTGCACACAGCCAGCAGCAGGGATATCCCCCTTCCCAGTGCCACGTGGGCTGCACAGAAGAGCCAACATCCCGCAGATCTCCACAGCAGCAGTGATGGAGATGAGACTTCCAGCCTGAGGAAGCAGCTGCTGGAGCTGCAGGGATTCCTCCCACTGAAGCAGCTGGATTTGAAGACCCCAAAGGGGAACTGGAACCCACAAGGCCTTTTTGAGCATCTCCAAATCAAGGAGCTGGGCAGCAAGAGAAATCCCAGCACACAGCCACAGGACCATTCTTGTTAGCCCTCAACCCTGCCTGGTCTGTCCCTTGCTAAATTTACACATGTGCTGTTGTAGGGAAAAGCTCCAGCACAGAGGTGAACTGCAAAATAAAGATAATTAATTGCATTAGCTCCTCCAGATGTTGATAGAGACCCCTATAAAGAGCCAGGTTCTCTCCTGAGTGCTGTGACTGGGAGATGGATCATTTGTCACAGGACAGGCACTTCATTTTTAAATCAGGACCCTCCCTGTGTGTCATGGATATCTTAGGGATGCTGCAGCCTGTTGGAGCTCCTGTAGCCCCACTTAGGGAGGAAGTTTGGGTCATTAATGTGCATATTTAGAGGCTCACTCGAGCCTAATGTTTTGACTCCTGAAGAAAGTTACCTCCTAATAAAGGTTCTCTTCCATTTCACCCATGTGCAGTTCTGTCCTGCCCTAGTAATGACTTCTACTGTAGGTCCAAAGGGTTTTTTCCCCTGCTTCTCCAGCATACTGAATGTTTTAAGTCTCTCATCCCTCAGTTTTTCCTTCCTTTTGCCAGGTAAAAGTTGGCAGTGATTCCCACTCAGCCAAAGCCCAAAACATTCAGCTTGTTCTGCTGGTGGAAGGGGTGAGAACCAGCTCCCAGGGTCTCTAATTGAGCCTTTTGTCCCAACACTTCCCTCCTTTTCTTTCCCCACGTGAAATCCCCTCCAAGATCTCCCACAGCAGCAGCAAACCAGCTTCGTGAGACCACCTGCATTTCCTAGAAGAGGTACCACAGGATTTTGCTGTTCACCTTTGGCATGAAGCTGATCATTTCTGTCTAACCAAGGCAAGGTCCAGTTTAATTGTAAAATCAGTCTTTCAGAAATTAAATCTCTTACGTGTTACCAATATATCAGCATTTCCATCATGTAGGAATTCTACACACAGTTTTAAATCCTGAATTTCCTCTGTGGCTGATAGACTTCAACTGTGCAGAACATACTTCTCAGTGATTAAAATATTAATAATAAAAACCATCTTCACCCTCTGAATTGTACTTGCTTTTGTTTAGGTAGTAAATAAAATGAAGCAAACCCATCTTTTGCCAGTATGTCCACACATTTGGGATGAGTATGGAATCACATTTATTTTGTTGTGTCATTCCTCACAGCTCCCTGTCAGATTCCTGAGGCCAATCAAACCTTACTGAAACAGACGGTTTCACACGTTCCTGAAGAGCTGCGAGGGGTGAGATAAAAAAGGCTACACTGCCCAAGCAAGGAGTTTGCTGAGCTGGGATGTGGGTGCTCTTCACCCCCTGAACCCATCAGAGCCAGGGGATGGAACCCCAAGGACCTGGCTGGGACCATCTCAAACTTCTTGGAACTGGCCATGTCCTGCCCAGTGGATCAGCCCCTCTGCCCCTGCAGATTTGTTTTCCTCTGACACTGAAGGGTTATTCCTTGAGCTCTGGGAGGTGGAGGTGACCATGTGTGTCTCAGTGGCACTGGTCCCCTCCTGTGGGGATGGGGAAAACCAAGCTCCCCTCGATGGTGAGAAGGGGCTGTGTGCAGGGAGGTGAGGCTGTGCCAGGAGCTGGATCTCCATGCTGGGGGCCTGCAGGTCACAGCACCATTGTGGGAAGGTGGGAAGGCAGCAGGACAGGGCTCCCCAGTCCTGTGGGACCACCCCAAGAGCAGGAGCAGGAGGAAGGCTGGCACTCCAGGGCTCCTCTGCCCAGACACAGAGGAGAACACAGGCCCATCTGACCTGATGCAAAGTGTGGGGGTGCACCAGCTGCCCCCCATGGCTGGGTCTGCACCAGCCCTGCAGCCCCCCAGGCCAGTGTGGAACCCCAACCATGGACCCCCATCACAGAGCCTCAATTGTGGAACCCTGACATGCACCTCAATTGCAGAGCCCACGTTGTGGAGCCCCCGGCATGGAGTCCCCATTGTGTATGAGACCCCAGTGTGCAACCCTAATCGTGGAACACCATTTTGGAGCCCCCCTTGCAGAGCCCCTGTGGCAGATCCCCCATCCTGGAGCCCCTGCTATGGACCCCCAGCAGGAACCCCCACCTTGGAGCCTCCATTGTGGACTCCCAGTACAAAATCCCCATCCCGGACCCCCAGCAGGAACCCCCATCCTGAAGCACCCGTTGCGGACCCCCATCCCAGATCCCCCATCCCAGACCCCCCATCCTGGCCCCAAAACTCAGATCCCCCATCCTGACCCCCCAACCCAGACCCCCATCCCAAAACCCCAATTCCAGACCTCCCATCCCGGCTCCAAAATTCAGATCCCCAATCCCAGCCCCCCCATCCCAGCCCCCCCATCCCAGCTCCCCATCCCAGCTCCCCATCCCAGCCCCCCCATTCCAGCTCCCCATCCCAGCTCCCCCATCCCGGTCCCCCATCCCGGTCCCCCAAT